>JBCEWE010001549.1:0-27271 GCA_039877035.1 Silurus lanzhouensis
TAAATATTCTTCATCCTGCTTTGAATAAACTCGTCATTTATTTCGAGCTAAATCAGATCTTCCTGAAAAACCCGAAACCGCCGGAATTAGTTACAGTAATTGAGCTGAACGCGTACAGTCACGATCCATTAACCAAACAAGTGCTAATTGCAGCAATTAGCGATACTTTACACGTGTAATGGAGCGGAACGAGGTGTAATGTTATTAATGAACAATCTTTTCTTCCCAAATTGCTTGACGAAGCGAACGCTAATATTAACGCTGCTTATGACGTTTAAACCGACTCATTAATTAAAAGCACTGATGAGACCGGCGCGTTAATTAATCCATTAAGTCGTTAATTAGCTTGACGCGATGACGACTCGCACATCGGTCGACTTTCTGACGGGATTCTGTACGAATGATCGTGAAAATCGTGTTTTCAGGTCATCCGAAGTGGTAGGAAATCATCTCCTGCCCTTTGAAAGGGACTTGTGTCATTGCACTCGCGCACACACACACACACACACACACACACACACACACACACACACACACACACACACACACACACACACACATTGTAACATCATGGAGTGTGTGTTAATAAGTTTATCATGTGTGATAATTCTCTTTGTCTGCTTTTCAATCAAATTTGGGATCAATAAGTTGTAAATAGCGACTATGTTCTCACACACACACACACACACACACACACACACACACACACACACACACACACACAACACACCTCACATTATACATTGTTTAGAAGTCTTGTTTGCATAGCATGCTGTATCATGATTGTTATAATCTAGTTATTATACATGTATATACACTTATACTCAATTTAACACAGCGTTTCTGATATAGCGTTTCTGGGCCCTGACATGACATCAGCTCAGATTTTTGTGAAAAAATGGTGAACCTCATCTGATATTTTCAATCACTGGGAGATTATGAGATTGAGTGTGTAAAAAAAATCTATACGGCAAATAAAATGTTTGTTTTTTTTGCACAGGAAGTCCATATTACTGTAAATAAAATGCTATAAGACTCACGGGGTTCGTTTTTTTTGTTCGCAGTAATCGTACATCATGCAGCATTACGGCGTGAACGGATATTCGCTCCACGCCATGAACTCGTTGAGCGCCATGTACAACCTCCACCAGCAGGCGGCTCAACAGGCCCAGCACGCACCCGACTACAGGCCGTCGGTACACGCGCTCACTCTCGCCGAGAGGCTAGCTGGTGAGTGACAGGCTCACTGTGACACGACAATAACATCTGGATATTAACATCTGTACTGTACATGGAGTGATAAAGTATTACAGATAAGTCATGCTGTGTTCAAGTTGCCGGTCGTTGTAATAACATCTGAAACCTAATTAGAACCCAAAAGGAAACTATCCATGACCAAACGTGACCTGCCATCTGCTCATATTCACTTATTTTCATTTCTTGCTTCAGTTCATATTATAGCCACAGTGCAGTATAAAGAGCGTTGGATTTGCTGCTGCTAGTCTGAGTCGAGTTTCCCGTTCGATTGATTAAACAAGTTTGTCGTTTCTCTCTTCGAAAACCGGCTGCGCATTTCAAGACATTATCCTCGAGGCTCGTTACGGCTCTCAGCATCGTAAGCAGCGGCGGAGTCGCACGGCCTTCACCGCGCAGCAGCTCGAGGCTTTGGAGAAAACATTTCAGAAGACACACTACCCTGACGTGGTGATGCGTGAACGACTGGCCATGTGCACCAACCTCCCCGAGGCACGCGTCCAGGTGAGATGTCGCTCAAGCACGTGAGTGTTTCAGTGAAATGCTTGGATGCGAGATGTAATAATGAACCGCATTCATCTTTAAACCAGGTTTGGTTCAAGAACCGGCGGGCGAAGTTCCGTAAGAAGCAGCGCAGTCTGCAGAAGGAGCAGCTCCAGAAGCAGAAGGACGCCTCACCCGAAGGAACGTTGGGGCGAGCGAGAAGAGCGACCCTTCCCCCGCCGTGAACCTGGAGAACCCACTTCCTCCTTCGTCCACTCCTCGTCTTCCTCCATCGAGGTTGAGGGCCGTCTGAGCTGAGTGTGGAGCTAAACGTCACCTCGGCGGAGCAGTCAGGGAGCGAGTCGGCCACAGAGGACAACACGACCGACAGGGAAGAAGAGATCAAACTCCATCAGGACGACGTGAAGGTGGACAAGTCGGAGGTCTGTCTCCTCCCTGCAAACGTCTAAGCCCCAAACCAGGTACAGACCCGGGATTTTTCGTTATTTAACCTCAATACTGCGGAATAAACTGTTTATATGTAAACAACATCTGTCAACCAGGGCAGAATTTTAGGTGTAAATAAAGCTCAGTTGCATCTCATCTGTGATTGTCTCCATCAATCTAAATTTTTTTACTCTTCTTTTATTTTTTTTAGCTTAATATTTCAATGCCACAGACCTACACATAAACCACCCAGGAAGGACCATCTCTATGTAATGAACCCCTGTTCAACACACTTTTTCCATGTTCTTCTTTCCAGATTCTCCTCTCGCTCTCCGGCGATCACGTCCGGGGCTAACGGCGTGACCGGAGGCCTCTCTCAAAGCCACTCGTACTCTTCATCACCACTGAGCCTCTTCCGTCTCCAGGAGCAGTTCCGCCAGCACATGGCTGCCACTAATAGCTTGGTGCACTACCCTTCGTTCGACATGGCTGCCCCGTCCTCCCTGCCCTACCTGGGGATGAACGTGAGCGTCCCGGCGCCTTTAGGTTCTCTGCCTTGCCAGTCGTATTACCAGTCGCTGTCCAGCACGCGCAGCAGTGTGGAGCGGTCCTCTCCTGCAGGCCTCCGCCGCACTGCCCAGCCACAACAGCAAGACCAGCAGCATTGAGAACTCCGGCTACGTGCCAAGCAACACGCTGCCTCGCTCGGCCTCGACACCATGCCCAATTAAACACTAACTGCCACAAGACAGGACACTCTCGGCCGACTGCTTCGCCCTAGCTAACACCTGGATCTGCAAGAAGATGCTTCACAAAATCTATGTGAAATTATTTTGTTATTTCTGACCTATTTCTGTTATTTTTGTCATCAGAAAAATGTAAAAACTATTTTGCCATATTAGAAGCCACATCCCTTTAATTACACCAAACATACCACTGTATGGATGGGATTCTCATACACTTTTGTTTGTAGGTATTTAGAAAGAACAAGAACCGAATATAAGGCTGAGAGCGAACCCTGAGGCATTTCGCTGTATTTAAAAAAAACGCCTTATAGTCCGTTATATATAGAAAATACGGTAAACTAACATACAAAGATCTAATAAAACACAATCAGCCTGTTCTGCAAATGTCCAGAAAAAGAATTTCTGGCAATGCAAATTAAATCGTTGATATACGTCCCCCCTCCTCGTTACCGGTAAACCTGCTTAATTGTAGCACTTTTGCCACTTTTCCCTGCCGGCAGCTCGGCCGCTCTAATTCAATTAGTCAAGCGATCAAATTACACATTACATAATTCCGAACGTAACGTGTGAAACCCCAGCCTTGTAACAGCAGATTGTTTAATTAAACCTGACTAATTCACCTGTTTTATGGCTAGAGTTTAAACCGCGGTAAACTGCAAATGGCCAGATAATTAGAAAATAATATCAGCGAGTCCATATGCAAAACCTTTAATTACATTTAGCCGAGGGCTGAGGAAGGAATGCAATTACAGCCCGTGCATATCATTTCAGATCGCTGTGTATCTAACGCTCCGAGGGGAAATAATTACAGCCGACGGAAAATTTCCTGCTATTTTTCTTTTCCCAGCGCTTGCTAGCGACGTGGTGCGATTAGCCGAGAACGCTTGGATATAAATTTACAAATACTTTTACATAAACCTCCGATTTTTCTTTTACTTTTCCCTTCTGTGTTAAACTGACATCATTTGGGGGCAAAAAAAAAACTTAGGAAAAAATAAAAGCAAGCTCCAAGCACTACCATACACAGGAAGTCAACACGGAAAGCACTTCCTGTTCTCGCCGTGTCTGTAAACTGTCTTTGCTTGTAAATTACACAAAGTCTTTTATCTATAAATGTTTACTGGTAAGGCAAATGTAAAAAGTTTTATGTTTTAGATGGAGAAGCGTGGACACGTCCTGCCTCCCGTGATGATTCTCGTAGCTGTCTGTTGTTGAGATTTGTACGAGGCGGATGCTACAAAGTCCTGCGTCAGATATTTAACCTTTAACAGTCTGGTCGTAAATATATCTATATCTATATATATATCTATCTATGTAAATCCTCCACTTGGTTTTCATTGTTGCTGTGGTCATGAAGTTTTACTCGCACGCACCGTTTCCATCGCAGTGAAGCGGTGAAGTCGTGGTGACGTAACACCCAAACCCTGGTGCCGAGTGACAAGAAGTATATACCTTCCACATTTTTCTCTATTACAACTGTAGGCTTGAGAACTTGTAAAATACATCGTCAATAAAAATGTTGCTTGAAGACATTAACACACCCAATGTTCTTTATTTCTATACATCTCTACATGAAGTTTTAATTGTATACATTTAAACTTAATGATGTCAAGAAAATTAGCTACTGTCCAATAGAATTCTAACCCAGATAATATCATGAATTAATTTGCATACTCATTGCATATTCATGGGGGATTTTGCATATTATTTTTACAAATACAAAAGATCGTAACGACGCTCAGAGAAGAATAAAAGAAAATGTAATTGTATGACAGACACAAAGCGAGGCTCTTTTCATTTTTAATTCATTAATAAATGTGACTAATTTGGCAACACTGATGCAGCAGAACCAATTAACTACTAATTAATACTCAAAAAATTATGTTTTAAAAATATCCTGTTATTGATGTTTGATTGTAATGAAACCTCTAAGCTCTTCTTTCTGCTTGGTAGCAAATAGGCTAATTTACAAACTAGCATTACATACAAACTAGCAGAATTCACAATAAAAATTTCCTTCATTTATCAAATAAGGTTCAAAACAACACAGTGATGGTTAGCCTATAAGGTAGCATGAAGATCAGCTTGTTAAACTAACATACTAGTTAAAGGCTATTGAAGGCCTATATTAGTCAATTAATTAACCCGAAATCTGCGTCAAATGCTCCTTCATGTTTCACAACTTCTCTAGAATTTAGCATTACAGCTGAGATTAATGTTTGCTAACTAAAGGCTAACTCAGACGCTAACATAGGAAGATTATATAAAACCTTCATTTATCTCAGCAAGTCTTTAATATCATTGGCCATCAGAGTATATCAGTAAACACAGTAAAATGCTGTCATTAGTCAGTAGGTTAGTGTGGATATTAGGCTAGGCTGCCAATGATTTTGTTAGCTAGCTAATTTAGACAAGCCAAACTTTTGCATTTCCTTTTACTACTTTAAACTCCACTTTTTCTCTTCAAACTAACATTCTTTACCAAGCACTATCTGAAATTAAAATTAAACTACTGCAAATGAATGCAAACAAAACACTGACGCATCACTTAATATTTTAAAATAATTATTTAACCTGGACGCTGCAGGTTTTAGCCTATAATCCATCATGAAAATGACTAGCATGCTACAAAGAGTTTAGTTTGCTAACGACAGACTACATGAAGATACAGTGATACGGTAAGTTTTCATATGCCCTAAACCAACATTAATATGGACGATCAGGATTTTTGCCTTGTTTTTTTGCTTTGCTACTATTTTAACTTAAAATAAAATACCCATTTCTGACCCATGAGCATCGATCAGGGTGAGAAATGAGACATGTGACGTGTTAGCGCATGAGTCAGCAAATTGTTTGCTAACTTGCCAGAACTAGCTCGCTGCCTGGAAGAAATTATAATTTGTCCATTAAATGAATTTTTACGTTGTTTTTTTTTTATTATTTTACTTTTGTAAACAATCGTTTAGCTAATAGCATAAAAAAAAGAATACATTAGTGTAGAATAATCACACTTTTAAAGCGTAACGCTGCAGATATTTCATACAGCATTAGTAGAGATTAGAGAGTGTCATCCTCATATTTGTTCTGAAAGAATAAGATGCCGAGTGAGTAGAAAATGGTTCAAGAACAACAGAAAAACAGAAAGGAGAACGGGAATGAGGTAATCTCATGAAATAAAATCGGTTTGGGGACATAAGCCATCCCAGATGAATAAGCGAGCCATTATGCTGAAGAATGACGGCCTGGGGCTGTGATTATGCCGCTATTATATCTTAAACAGCGTGGTTTGTCAAAATGCATAAGCCCTTTGCTCCCGATAAAGAGCCTCTGCCTTCGCTGTGTGTTTTACCAAAGGCTCGACACTTTTTCCCGATGCCCTTGCCACGGTCGCTAACCGCCGCTTTAAATACAGCGGATTTAAACAGGAAGTAAAATATTCAGTCAATTTGCAAACAGGCAAAATGTCACCGTCTTCCGTATGACCAAAGGCCGTAAATATTCATACAATTCCAGGATGGATTCTTCTTCACGGGTGTACACGCTTTCGACATCACCGGCCGTGCAGAAACACTGGAGAACACACCAGACGCCCGGAGGTTTGTGTGTTTCAGATTGTAATATGGTAATACAGGTCAAGGTCAGTGCTGTCTTGTTACTGTTCTTTTGTGTTTCGGGGGGGAAGGAGGAAAAACAATGCTTCAAATACACTGTACAGTTGGCTACGTCCAAACGCAACGGATGTGAAACGGAGCTAAAATGAAGAATTCTGAACATCACAGGAAGTGAAGGCAGCAAAATATTTGAGCTAAATATGTCTAATAAGACAAACGGCTCGTTTCTAATCTAAACGTATTGATCAGGGTGAAAAACGAGACACAACCTGCTGGTGGTCTTGTTAGCGTTCAAATCAGCAATTCGCTTGCTAACTAGCCAGAGCCATGTGACCAAAAGCACACCAGACTTTTTCAAGCACATTTCAACCAAAGTTGTCCACACACACACTCTTGTCTTAAGACATGTTTGCCTCATGAGAATCTTCCACTGATATGATATTATGCAACGACTGCTCTTTTAATTTGGTAAATATTTGTACTTTAAAAAAAAAAACTAATTCTAAACTCTCAGATGTTCAAATTCTTGCCCATACACACGCCTTGACATGAAAAGAAACACAAAGGCGGACAAATTGTTCAACTAATAAGTAATAAATTAATTACCACATTTACCTTAATGGCTGACAAGTGGGGTCCCACAGGTCTTTATTTCATCATTTAATCCCCCTCCCACACACACACACACACACACACACACACACACACACACACACACACACACACACACACAGACCCTTGAGCATGCCCAGCACAAAAATCACAGTGTACCATTCAATCACTCTCTCCCTTTCACTTACTCCCCTTTTTTTTGGAGCTGCTAAAGGTTTTAGGTGCATGGAGAATGAAAGCTGCCAGCGTAAGGAACCCCGGTCCATTGAAGAAGTGACAGGCGCTGCCAGAATATGATCCTAATCCTGTTCTCAGCATTCTCTTAGCCTGCTGGCATTGCAATTTCGTCGCGTACTCTCCAGCCTGTGAACCGGTCTAAATCCCTCTAATAGCACATTGCCCAGATACACATCAAAGTGCTCATGGAAACCAACATGGAGGCCTTCCTTCTCTTTCTCTCTCTCTCTCTCTCTCTCTCTCTCTCTCTCTCTCTCTTTCTCTCTCTCTCTCTCTCTCTCTCTCTCTCTTTCTCTCTCTCTCTCTCTCTCTCTCTCTCTCTCTACCTCTCCTTACTCTCCCTCTTTCTCCCTCCTGACGCCAGTTCGGGAGCAGAAATTAGCCTCTATGGTCGACAACAACAAAATACTGGCCACGTGCCAATAATCACGTCAAAGCAAATTATATTCTTCACATACAAATTCATACAGAGTAGTAAAATGCTTCTTATGACTGTCCATCATGTATAAAGAAATAGAATATAAAAAAATAAACAGAAAATAAAAAAGTATAAAATATGCATGAAAAAAAATATACCATACTGTAAAAAAATATATATACAAAAATAAGACAGAACGGGATGGGTATGGATCGATTTCACTTCTCTGATGCATTGTGATTTTCAAAATCTTGATATAAAAAAATAAAAATAAAAAATTTCATTTGAAATAAATATGTTCCTGTTCTTGTTTACAATAAAGCAGCGACAATCCATAATAATGACGTGGTAGCTTAGTGTCTAAGGACTTTGAATCTGCAGGTTGAGATCCAAAGCTGCAACTGCTGGGCCCCTGAGCAAGGCCCCTAACCCCATAGCTGCTCAGAGAATATCTATTCCTTCATCAACCTCTCTGGATTTATTAATGAATGTATGCAGCTTGTTACAAAACGGAGAAGTGGAAACTCCTTCCCTAAAATGTGATATAACCATCTCCAAATTTTTGCATGAACATAATGAATAGCTATTTTTTTGTTTAAGACGTTGCTATAAAAACAAATTAAAACCGGAAACACACACCACAACTTCTGACCAATCAGAATCGAGCATTCAGCAGCGTAGAGGAAGAATTACAGATAAACAGTTCATTCTTTTCCAAAAGAAAAGTTTTACTCGGAGGTCCGGCCCGTGTGCATTAGAATTCCTGATAAATACCCACGCAGCAGAATGAACAAATGAACTGAACTGAAAATGAGTGTTGAGGGGGGTGCAGAGGGGGATTGTGGGTCGTGACAACAGGTGATTGAACTCGGGCTGCGAGAGGTCGCCCTCTTTAGTCCCAGCGGCCCTTTTCTGATTCAGTTCTTTTCCCTTTTTATCCCCCTGGTATCGCAAGCCCACTTAATCCTCTTAAAGCTGCGGAGAAGCTCTTTTTTTTTTCAAGTGAAGGAGGGATGCGAGGGGTGTGCGGGTGGGGGGGGATGCAGGGGGTAGGCGGCGGCACTCCAGCGCCTGTCACCGAGGTGCTGTTTCAGTCACACATAATTACGTATCAATGCAGCCATACACATCGCTTTTGAAAGGGCACAGGGCATTGTGGGTAAGTGGAAGGAGGCCAGGCCTCTCGGTGAATACAGCGTGTACTCTCACGGCTTGAAACTTTCACTCGGCGTCCTCTGAAACAAGCAGGACGGGTTTGAGATCAGCCTTCGGTGACGCAGTTCCTCTCCAGATCTACCACCGCTGAAGTGTGCACTCTTCCTTGGAGCACTTTGGATAGATTCTGACCACTGCAGACCAGAACATCCCACAAGAGCTGCAGTTTTGGAGACGCTCTATCCCAGTCGTCTAGACGTCACAATTTGTCGCTCAAATCCTTACGCTCGCCCATTTTTCCTGCTTCTAACATCAACTTTGAGGATAAAATGTTCACTAATATATTCTACCCACCAACAGGTTCCATGATGAAGAGATCATCAGTGTTCTTCACGTCACAGTTTAGAATGTTATAATGTCATTATGATGTTTGATCAGTGTATAAGATTAAATAATAAACATAAAAATTCTGCAACTACGGTTTGGGACTGCAGTTACCATAAACAGTTGTTCCCTCAAATCAGTGAACAGATGAAACTGTAATGGATGGACATTCGACGTCACCCAGATGAGAATGGGTTCCATTTTGCATCTGGTTCCTCTCAAGGTTTTTTCCGTATGAAGTCTCAGGAAGTTTTTCCTTTCCTGGGTTAGGGTTAGGGTTAGGGTTACTATTGTTAAAAAGCAAGGCGACTAAGCATGTAGATGTAAGAGCTTTAAGGGTGTGAACGTTTATTTTGACATCACAACCTCGACTCAAGTGTAGCAAAAGTTATTTAAATGGGAAAAACCAGTGAAGTTTGCTTTTTCTAAAAGCAGCTCTGACCCCCTGGAGTTCATTATTTCCCTCTAACAGCACACCATGTCCTATTTTATTTCTTACTTTAATATTATATCATAGTTGAAAGATAATGGATTTGTCTTAGACACGTAAATTGAATCTTTGGCACCCTCTGGGATTTTGAAGATTGCAGTTCTCATACTTTGTGTCCGTTTTCAATACTTGCGTAAATACACGCACGTGATTTTGTGTAATGTGAGTTTGTGTAATCGTCTCAGAAAGTCCTCTATAAACAATCTGTGTACAGCTGTAAGCTTTTAATAGCACCGCGCGTGTGTGTGTGTGTGTGTGTGTGTGTGTGTGTGTGTGTGTGTGTGTGTGTGTGTGTGTGTGTGTGTGTGTGTGTGATGCTTCATTTGCTTATATTATCTTCTAGCTAATGATGTGCTTAACATGAAAATAATGATCCTGACTGAGATTCCTGACTCGGCAAACAACAGAAAAACTAAAAGAAAAAAAACAGTCAATCAATATGAATTTGCACACGTGAAAATAAAAATCTGATTCCAAGCCAAAACCTGTGAAACACCGATACTGATATATATATATATTTTATCGTGCAGTTCCTGTAGTGCTCCAAACACGGCATGACCTCACCTGGCAGGTCACTTGGGGCTCCAGGTGCAATCAAATAATCAAAATTCCTTTTTCTGAAAGATTCACAGACACACACACACACACACACACACACACACACACACACACACACACACACACACACATGTTCGCGTGTACGATGCGATGCACGGGCGAAAACAACTCGTCCCTAATGATCCCTGTTTCCTGAGTGTTAAAAAATGTAAATTTATGTAAAAGCCCATATGGAAAGACATATTTACAATACGTTTAGGTAATCACAAGATGCAGGCATGGAGAAGTATAGTGGGGCGGCCCCGACTCAGCCCACGCGCAAAATAGTTTTTTATGTATCATTAATTCTCTTTGCATTCCCAAATAACCCTATATTACGCCGGTAATACAGTAATCACTCACAATCGCACAGAAAATTATCTGCACTCATCTGTGGAATCAGAGGCAGACGGGGAAACGAGGGCCAAACATCCCATTTCGGGATCCTCTTGCGTCCTTAATGTTCAGCCAGAAGCCCGGCACATAAACGACAGCGCGGCCAATCTCCATCCCCGCGCCGATGGAACACTGTTTTCGAGCAGCTTAATGACAGCGGGGAGTCGATGGTCTTCGACGGCGCCGGCCTCAAAGTGCACACACCTTTTCATGCTACATTGGGCCAAATGCGAGGCAGGTTCGAGAGAGGGGGTGGTCGTAGAGGGGGTTTGGGGGGCAG
Organism: Silurus lanzhouensis; assembly: GCA_039877035.1. Lineage (NCBI taxonomy): Eukaryota > Metazoa > Chordata > Actinopteri > Siluriformes > Siluridae > Silurus > Silurus lanzhouensis. Next base: position 11,111 of record JBCEWE010001549.1, read on the forward strand.
ACACAGCGAGGACGGAAATTGAAGCTCGTACGCTCACGGAAAACAAAACAAACCCCTCAGAGCCGTGTGCTCGGCCTCAGGGAGCCTACAGCCAAGTATACGTGCACTCACAACCTAAAGCCGCGGTCACACTGCGCTTTTTATTCCACTGAACCCCATTCAACACCTGCGAACGCTTTAAACCCGAAATGCGGCTCGGTGCGATAATGTTTAGCATTCGGAAAGTCACGTTTGCTGAACTGTGACCTGGTTGAAGGCCGATAGAAGAGCGACGATACGCCACGGTGTAACCCGGAAAATACAAGATGGTGAAAGCAGCGATTAGCGCAGTGTCATCAAATTTATTTATTTATTTATCTTACACCAAACACAAATGAACCGGTTGCCGTAAGTATTCGCAGCGGGGTCACGTGAAGTCGAGTCAATCGATGTGACGTGTGAACAGTAAGAGTGTGCACGTGAGTTATTCGTGTGAGAAAATCAGCCATTGGTAATGCAAACAATTCAAAAAATAAATTAAAAAAAGGTGGGGGAAATAAAACGTGAAAAATGGAAAATTTGTGTGGAAAATAATTTATGAACGGCCTGAAAAACAAGTGAGATGCGAAAATAAATAAATTACGTGAATAAATCACATACAAATATGACCAAAATTAAAAAAAATCAGATATATATTTATAGAGTATCATATGAAAAATGTGTCCAAATTATTTGATTGAAATAAAATTAAATTGAAAATAAATGAATCATATCTAATATTTGAAATAATAAAGCTAAAAATTATTTAGATATTAAAATAAAGGAATAGTTTAAAAACAACAGGTGAAAATAAGACATTTGAAGCGTAACACAAAGTGTCTAAACGTGTAAACGTCATGTGATTATTCTCAAGAACTTTCTACCTTCTGTTCTGTATCATATTATCAGGTATCACATTCTGCAACTGAGAATAGACACGTGTACAGTAGTCTGTAGCTGCAGCAGCATCTATGAACAATGGAGGGAATCCCATGGAAAGGGAAATTTTTGCCTTCACTTGAACTAAAAGACTCAAACCTGTTCCAGCATGATGATGTCCCTGTGCACAAAGTCAGCTCCATGAAGATCTGCTTTACATTAGTGGAAGTGAAAGATCTCAAAACTACTGAACACGTTTGGGATGAATGTGAATGCTGACTGCACCCCCCCCAGGCCTCCTCACCTTCTCACCTACATCAGTACCTACTAACACCCTATTGGCTGAATGAATCTCACAAAACCTCCACAAGCACAGGTCAAAATGTAGTAAAACATCAAATATAATCAGCCAAAAGGGTGATGTAGGTTAATATATATCGTACATATTGTAAATGGGGTTCTGTGTTGTGACCACACTGACTGGTGCTCGTGATATAAAAATAAAAGAATCTATAATAATAATTATAATTAAAGATGGTAATCTGAATGGAATTAAATGGAATTATTTATTGATTTATGGGTGAAATAAAAACAGTTTACAGCCAATAAGGAAAAAGTTATGTGTACTATTATTACGGTTCTGAGGTTTTTACAAATAACACAGAAAACTATCAAAGAAACTGTCTGATATCGCCATCTACAGGCCGGAGAGAGAGGTGCAAATGTACAGATTTAAAACAATTATTATCGGAATATAAAAAAAACCCAGCCATTAGGGAGGCACAAGCCAGTGCATTCTTAGTGCCGGTCCCAAGCCCGGGTAAATGGGGAGGGTTGCGTTAGGAAGGGCATCCAGCGTAAAACATGCGCCAAATCAAATATGCGGATCACAAATGAGAATTTCATACCGGATCGGTCGAGGCCCGGGTTAACAACGACCGCCACAGGTATCGTTAGCCGACAGGGTACCGGTGGAAATTGGGCTACTGTTGGCCGAAGGAGGAGAAGGAGAGGAGGAAGACGTCTACAGAGACGGCAGGAAAAGGAGCAGTGTAGGAGAGTGGAGGTTAGGGTTGGTACTTTAAATGTTGGTACTATGACGGGTAAAGGGAGAGAAGTAGCTGATATGATGGAGAGGAGAAAGGTAGATATGCTGTGTGTTCAGGAGACCAAGTGGAAAGGGAGTAAGGCCAGGAACATTGGAGGTGGATTTAAACTGTTTTATCATGGTGTGGATGGAAAGAGAAATGGTGTAGGGGTGATTCTGAAGGAAGAGTACAGTAAGAGTGTAGTGGAGGTGAAGAGAGTTTCTGATAGGGTGATGATCGTGAAGGTGGAAGTTGAAGGGATGATGATAAATGTCATCAGTGCCTATGCTCCACAAGTTGGCTGTGAGATGGAGGAGAAGGAAAGATTCTGGAGTGAATTAGATGAAGTGGTAGATGGTGTACCTAGGAAAGAACGGTTGGTGATTGGGGCGGACTTTAATGGGCATGTAGGTGAAGGGAACAGAGGTGACGAGGAGGTGATGGGTAGGTATGGTGTTAAGGAGAGGAATGTGGAAGGGCAGATGGTGGTAGATTTTGCTAAAAGGATGGAAATGGCAGTGGTGAACACTTATTTTAAGAAGAAGGAGGATCATAGGGTGACGTATAAGAGTGGAGGAAGGTGCACACAGGTGGACTATGTGCTATGCAGGAGATGCAACCTGAAGGAGATTGGAGACTGTAAGGTGTTGGCAGGGACAGTGTAGCTAGACAGCATAGGATGGTGGTCTGTAGGATGGTTTTGGAGGCGAAGAAGAAGAGGAGGAGAGCGAGGACTGAAAGAAGAATAAGATGGTGGAAACTGAAGGAGGAAGAGTGTAGTGTGAGGTTCAGGGAAGAGGTCAGAGAGAGGCTCAGTGGTGTTAAGGAGGTGTTGGATGATTGGGCAACTACTGCAGGAGTGATGAGGGAGGCAGCTAGAAAAGTACTTGGTGTGACATCTGGAAATAGAAAGGAAGACAAGGAGACGTGGTGGTGGAATGAGGAAGTGCAGGAGAGCATAAGGAGAAAGAGGTTGGCAAAACAGAAGTGGGATAGACAGAGTGATGAGAAAAGTAGGCAGGAGTACAAGGAGATGCGGCAGCAGGTTAAGAGGGATGTGGCGAAAGCCAAGGAAAAGGCATATGAGGAGCTGTATGAGAGGTTGGACACTAAGGAAGGAGAAAAGGATTTGTACCGATTGGCCAGGCAGAGGGACCGAGCTGGAAAGGATGTACTGCAAGTTAGAGCAGTAAAGGATGGAGAGGGAAATGTGTTGACTAGTGAGGAGAGTGTGTTGAGAAGGTGGAGGGAGTATTTTGAGCAGCTGATGAATGAGGAAAATCAGAGAGAGAGAAGGTTGGATGATGTGGAGTTGGTGAAGCAGGATGTAGATAGGATTAGTAAGGAGGAAGTAAGAGCAGCGATTAAGAGGATGAAGAGTGGAAAGTCGGTTGGACCAGATGACATACCGGTAGAAGCGTGGAGATGTTTAGGAGAGATGGCAGTGGAGTTTTTGACCAGATTGTTTAACAGGATTTTGGAAGGTGAGAAGATGCCTGAGGAATGGAGAAGAAGTGTGCTGGTACCGATCTTTAAGCATAAAGGAGATGTGCAGACCTGCAGTAACTACAGGGGTATTAAGTTGATCAGTCACACCATGAAGTTATGGGAAAGAGTAGTGGAAGCCAGGCTGAGAGAAGAGGTGACCATCTGTGAGCAACAGTATGGTTTCATGCCGAGAAAGAGCACCACAGATGCCTTATTTGCTTTGAGAATGTTGATGGAGAAGTATAGAGAAGGACAGAAGGAATTGCATTGTGTATTCGTGGATTTAGAGAAGGCGTACGACAGGGTGCCAAGAGAGGAGTTGTGGTATTGTATGAGGAAGTCAGGTGTGTCAGAGAAGTATGTGAGGGTGGTGCAGGACATGTATGAGGACAGTGTGACGGCAGTGAAGTGTGCAGTAGGTACGACAGACTGGTTTAGAGTGAAGGTTGGACTGCATCAAGGATCGGCCCTGAGCCCTTTCCTGTTTGCAGTGGTGATGGACAGGTTGACGGACGAGGTCAGACAGGAGTCTCCCTGGACTATGATGTTTGCGGATGATATTGTGATTTGTTGTGAGAGTAGGGAGCAGGTTGAGAAGAGCCTGGAGAGGTGGAGATATGTGCTGGAGAGAAGAGGAATGAAACTCAGTAGGAGTAAGACAGAATACATGTGTGTGAATGAGAGGGAGGGCAGTGGAGTGGTGCGGTTGCAGGGAGAAGAGCTTCAGAAGGTGGAGGAATTCAGGTACCTGGGGTCAACAGTGCAAAGTAATGGAGAGTGTGTTAGAGAAGTGAAGAAAAGAGTGCAGGCAGGGTGGAGTGGGTGGAGAAGAGTGACAGGAGTGATTTGTGATAGTAGGGTATCTGCAAAATTGAAAGGAAAAGTTTATAGGACTGTGGTGAGACCTGCGATGTTGTATGGTTTAGAGACAGTGGCATTGAGTAAAAGACAGGAGGTGGAGATGGAGGTAGCAGAGCTGAAGATGTTGAGGTTTTCGTTGGGAGTGACGAGGATGGATAAGATTAGAAATGAGTTCATTAGAGGGACAGCGCATGTAGGATGTTTTGGTGACAAGGTGAGGGAGGCGAGATTGAGATGGTTTGGACATGTGCAGAGGAGGGACATGAATTATATTGGTAGAAGAATGCTGAGGATGGAGCCACCAGGTAGGAGGAAAAGAGGAAGGCCAAGAAGGAGGTTCATGGATGTGGTGAGGGAAGACATGCAGGTAGTTGGTGTAAAAGAGGCAGATGTAGAGGACAGGGTGGTATGGAGACGGATGATCCGCTGTGGCGACCCCTAATGGGAGCAGCCGAAAGAAGAAGAAGAAGATTATCGGAATATAAAATAAAGAACCCCAAATGTATAAAAACATTTCATACCGAAAAATTCGCACCGAATTATTATAGATGATTTTTTTTTTTTTTAGTTCTTTAACAATAGCAGCAACTATAAGTTGTTTCTATTTTGGAATTTCAGATATTATGACGTACCGTTAACTTGCAGGAAAAATAGTAAAAGAGTAAAATGATCATTAAATGAAGGATATTCTGCTGTTAGTAATCAAAAAAACACAACAAACTATAACAGAGACAAAGAAAAGTCAATATAAATAATACTGCAGGATGATTTACAAAAAAATTAATTCTGCTGCAAAAATGATCAAGTCCAAATAATGAATGGAATGAAGTCCTAAATTAAATCTTATCACACCCTGTTCAGTGTGAATGCTGGATTGTGATTGGCTGGAGGAAGTTCAGTGTGAATGCTGGATTGTGATTGTCTGGAAGAGGTTCAGTGTGAATGCTGGATTGTGATTGGCTGGAGGAAGTTCAGCGTGAATGCTGGATTGTGATTGTCTGGAAGAGGTTCAGTGTGAATGCTGGATTGTGATTGGCTGGAAGAGGTTCAGTGTGAATGCTGGATTGTGATTGGCTGGAAGAGGTTCAGTGTGAATGCTGGATTGTGATTGGCTGGAGGAAGTTCAGTGTGAATGCTGGATTGTGATTGGCTGGAGGAAGTTCAGTGTGAATGCTGGATTGTGATTGTCTGGAAGAGGTTCAGTGTGAATGCTGGATTGTGATTGGCTGGAAGAGGTTCAGTGTGAATGCTGGATTGTGATTGGCTGGAGGAAGTTCAGTGTGAATGCTGGATTGTGATTGGCTGGAAGAGGTTCAGTGTGAATGCTGGATTGTGATTGGCTGGAGGAAGTTCAGTGTGAATGCTGGATTGTGATTGGCTGGAGGAAGTTCAGTGTGAATGCTGGATTGTGATTGGCTGGAGGAAGTTCAGTGTGAATGCTGGATTGTGATTGGCTTGTAGTTCAGATAGTTCACAGGTAGTTTGTATTTAAATCTAAATGAATGCGCTAATTTAATAAAATTTAATTAAATGCGCTAAAATGAATTTGCTAATAAAAACCTGTAACCATAGAAACATTCAGCTTCAGTTCCATCCAGAGTGCAGAGAGCGAATGGATTCATTTTCTGATGACCTCACTGAGCTCCATGGAGGAGTTCTGCATGTGGTGGAACTTCTATGGTGAATTTTGATTAACGACTTGAGGTACAAGATGCATTTAAAGAACTAGAAAAGAAAACATTCAAATGATAAACAGAATGAAAAACTGCACCAGGAGTTACTGCAAAAGCTTTATTATTAGTTGACCATAACAATCTGTTTCTCTTTCAGGTAAATAAATGTAGTGTTCTGGCACTACTTTATCTGTGTGTGAGATGCGGAGCAGGAGATTGTAGATGTAACGAGTCGTATATAAAATGTGTAATGAAAATGAAGCATTATTTTGATCTATTCAGTCAGTTTTGCTCTGCAAAGACATTTTAATAACACCAGCAGGGGGCAGCATTGCGGCACTGAGCGTACACACAGCTGGGAAAGCAGTCAGGTCGTATCTACACATGCATTCCGAGCTTCTTCAGCTGACCCGCAGCAGTTTGCACAAGTAAATCGGGCCGAAATTTGCGCACAAGTGCGGGAGGACGAGTTCCCCGAGCGCCGGCCGAGGAGCAAAGTGAAACGTGTCTGAGAAGAGACGAGTGAAGCTGCTGAGGTCCTGCACTCGAACCGTGATGTCCATCTCCTGCTGAGCGAGACGGAGCGCCTGCTCCACCACACACTCGTTCTGCAGCTGAGACAGAGAGCAGGTGGAGTAGAGCAGCTCTCCACCTGGACGAGTCGCCCGGAGCCCTGCCCTGCATGAGAGCAAGGACGAGGGGGACAGGAGGACACATCAGTCCCAAAGCAGACGCCAATCAGTTTAATTCATTATTAATTTCAATCAGAACAGCAATCTAAATTCTCTGTTATTTTAAGATGATTTTTAAAACAAAACGACTGATTATTTTTTTTTTACTCACAGCAGGAGTTCCATCTGCAGTAAAGGAAGCATCTGTCTCTCTTTAGTCCTGGATCTTTTAAAGATGTTGTTCTCATCCTCTATCAGGGAATGTCTGTCTGTGGTACAGGGGACGTCTACTAACACCTGAGAGGAGCGATAGAAAAAGCAATAAGAGAGGGAAAGAAAGACAAAGAGCGAGAGAAGAATAAAAATACCATTTATTAACATACAACACAATCTTGTTTGGAATTCTCCCCGTTTTCCTTCCTCACTGATACTCACTCTGTCAAACTCCACATCTTCCATATTCCTCCACTTGCGACCGTCAAGGGACGTGACACGAACCTTGTCGTCACTTCTCAGCTCTTTGGGCACGTAGCTTTGGAGCGTTCTCTGCAGCCGGGTTGTGCGAGACCCAGACAAGTCATTGGCCCACAAAAACCCTGTGAGAAAGCTTCAATCAGGGACACACTTCAATTTAATATGGAACAACACCATAACCAGAAAGGCAGACATACGGACGGCTTGCGTCTGCAGGATAGCGAGAGACTTTCCTCCAGGTCCGGCACACAAGTCCAAGACGGTGTGACCCGGCTGGACATCCAGCGCCAACACGGGGAGGACAGAAGCCGCGTCCAGGAGATAATAACTCAGTAATCCTGTGCTGTCTGGTCTGAGAGAAACAAGACATATGAAATATCATGCGCTAGTCACATAAAGAGGAAGAAGTCTTTCGCTACCTGGCAGGTTTGAATCGGGTTATGTCTCCTCTCGGGAAGACAAAACACTGGATATTCGGGTTGACACGAATCCGGTCTGTGGAAGAACAATCATTTTGTTCATCCGAAACCTCGTGTGCGTCTCGTTCTCTGGTGAAGTCTCTGCAGCCTTGAGATCGTAAAGTCGAGATCACGTCTGCGTTAGAGGCGAAGTTGTTCATCAAGGCGCCGTACTTCTGCTCCGATAACATCCCCAGGCGAACGGACGGCCACAGCTTCCCAAAATAGTTCTTATAGGTGGCATCGAAATGCTGCAGGGCGAGGGATGAGGCTAAGATCTTCGCTCTGGTGCTGGCCTGGTGGAGAATAAACAAAATCACAAGTGAATTAGTGATTGTGCAGTGTGATCATGTTTCTGAATGATTTCTTTGTAACTAAAAATGCATTAAACACCAGCACCTTTTTAATATTTAGGAGACACTAAAAAATTATATAAAAAATAATTTCCACAAGGCAGAGAAATTATTTTCAGCAAAATTTGATCTATTGCTAAATATTTAGCATCTTTTTTTACGTGGTACTGCAGAGTTTGAAGATGCAACTTACATCTTACAACTTACAAAAAGTCATTATTGCTATTATTATTATTATTACTAAAAAGAAAACAATACTTCCCAAAGTCTCTGGATTTACTTAATTAAATGCCAGAAAAAAGAAAAATCTAAATATCTTACCCATTTAGTTTTAACTCGATTCCGTCGCTGAATAAAACAAATCGACTCTTTGAACTTGTTTATCAAAAAAGCCTTTTTCACGTGCGCCGCCATTTTTAGGTGTCACAGATAAAAGAGTCCGCGACTCACAACAAACAGGTGTCGTTGGTTCCGTCCTGACGACTCATTCATCCTCGGTTGAATTAAACATTTTAATACTAAAACTGCATTTTATTCCTTTTGAGATGTTTTAGAATTAACATTATTACTAATATATTACTATATAATTACTGTTACTTATCATTCAAATCGCATGGATGCTTCAAAGTTATTTACTAAATTGTTAACTGAAAATAGATATTTCTTTGTACTGATGATCTCACAAGAGTTTCATTAAATATTATATAATTTGATAAAATATATAGTATCAATAGTGTTTATGTTGTTTTTATAACATTGAATAAAAAAGAAAAAACACCAGTACTTTTAAGAAGTCAAAAAAAAAAGAGATAAAAATTAACTATTTCTGTTATTCAAGCAACTTTGTGTGTGTGTGTGTGTGTGTGTGTGTGTGTGTGTGTGTGTGTGTGATTATAAAGTTATTTTAGGAAAGTTTTATACACTTCAAACATAGTTCATGAAAGAGAAATGATCACACAGAGAGCCAGAGGTAAGACTTTGTTATTTATTTATTAAATAAAAACATAAGTAAATAATAATAATTATTAGGTATTGACCCATTAAATAACTTTAAGTATATAAACTAATATTCTTTCTAAAATTTAGTGTGCATCTCTCTCTCTCTCATATATATATATATATGAATGAGAGAGAGAGAGAGAGAGAGAGAGAGAGAGAGAGAGAGAGAGAGATTTCTGATGTGGACCAGCACAGAGAAGCTGATGAAGAGATGAGATGAAGTTCAGCACTGATGATGAAGTGAAGCAGGGGGTGATGGGATGTGATTATTAGTGTATACATGTAGCAAATAAGTGCATCTTGAAAACAGTCCTGACTTGTCGAGCATCATGAACTTCTTCAGCAGTTTGAGCTACAGGAGCTCATCCGTTGGATCAGAACCACACGGACCAGCCTTCACTCCTCACGTGCATCAGTGATCCTCGTCCACCAAGACCCTGTCGCCAGTTCATTGCACTTCACTGCACTTCCCCTACCTTCATTACAGTGTGTGTATCTGTGAATAATGACTGTAATAATATATATAATAACTCACTCTGTGTCAGTATGAATACAAATATGGATTATTTTTCGAATTCAATTACTGGTTTATTCCATAAGCCCTTTTACAGCAAAGTCCAAAAATCTTTCTCCTGTGTTTAATTTACGTGGTCTACTTTTCGGGTCGTTGTTTAGCTGAGAAAAATAAAGTCACATTGACAGACATTTATTTATCTTCCAATTTTCCTTCAACACCATTTCATTATTTTAATTTAGAAATCAGGCTTAACCAAAGTAAAAAAAAAAAGTTAGACTTAAGCTCAGAAGGTCTTGAGGTCAAATCCCAGCACCACCAAGCTGACACAGCTGGGCCCTTGAGCCAGGCCCTTAACCTTCACCTGTTTAGTGGATACATAAGAATTGTAAGTGGCTGTGAAGAAGGACGCCTGCAGTTCTGTAGATAGACCACGAGGTGGCAGCAGAGTCAACAGCACATGAGCCGAGATTTACGAACGAGCTAGTTTTTGCAGCTTTATTTTTATTTTTTTGTATAATTAAAAAAGGCGCTGTGGTTTACATAAAAAAAATCTAATGCAAAGAAAAAAAAAAAAAAAAAAAAACCGTATCTTAAAAAATGATTTAATAAAAATAAAAATGGACTTGAAAAACCAAAATGCATACACATACAGTATAACATTAACACCACCATGATGAGGTCAAATAGAAAACCATGATAAATTAATACTAAAAATAAATTAATAATAATAATAATAAAATAAAAAAAAAAGAGAAATCTATCGATTCCAGTCGTACACACAGTGCACAGGGTCGTGGTGTGGAGATCTTCACCAGATTTGATTCTCCTTGTTGCTTTTCCCAACAAAGTCATTCATGGAGGACTGTAAACACAACCACAGTTCCAGGTTAGAGTTTGGATTGTTGCAAAAAAACACGTCAGCAACTAAATTTTAGGAACATTTAGTTACACAGTGTTTTTTTCGTATTTTTTGTTTAGAATTTTCTATTGTGTGCTGATGCTATAAAAACTATGAAAATCATATAATAGTTTACATATTTACAATTAATATTTGGTTTTTCCTCTATTTAGAGCTATACATCTGGCTCCTCCCCCCTGTCCGGCTAATCAACTTAGCCTGATCTGGCCACACCCACATACCCCCCCCCCATCTCATCCACTAGCTCTCTGTGACCTGCACCCACCCCCTCCGACACGTCCGTTATGTCTGTAAACTGATAAAACCAGAACGTTCCCTCATTCGACATTCTCTAAAGGTTTATAAATGATTTATCTCTAAAACATTCAAATCTTTTTATCCAGAAAAATGAACATTTGCTTGTCAGGGAAGATGACATGCTGGAAAATAAATGTCCCCTGTGGGTATAACGAGTCCCACTCAATACACAATCGAGCCGCCTGCTACAGACGATCCATCTCGCCCTTTAGCGCTCAATTCTCCTGCTTCCTGTACAGGAATATTTATGGCGCCACATTCATCCCTCTTTTTCAGTCTGGAACAGTAAAGTGCAGTAATTAGAGTGACTGAGAAACAGCCCACGGGGGCACTGACCTGCAGGAGGAGTCGATCTCGCTTCAGCTTCTTATAGAACATCAGGACGTCAGCGTTGGCCTGGACCACTCGCGGGTCGAAGTCCAGGACACGGAGACCCTCCAGACTGCGAGCTCGAGACAGCGCGACGTAAGCCTGTCCGCTCTCGAACACACGAGCCAGAGAGATCTCCACGCAGTCCAGAGTCATGCCCTGTAACGAAGCCAGGAGCAACAACTCAAAATCTAGCGGTGTTTAATTACGCCGTAATTAACAAAATAATCAGGGGTCCAAGTACCAAAACAAACTCTGTGAGGACCTGCTCAAATGTTCTGCTCAAAACCGATTGCAACCATCAACACTTAAAATGATCTGGAACTGGAGACTCCTTACCTCCTCAAGGATCAGTACCTGCTCTCACTAAAGCTCCTGAAGCTGAACGATCCCTAATCCCCAAAATCTCGTTTAAAGCCTTCCCATGAAAAGTGGAGTTTATTATAAAGAGACAGAGCTCATTGTGATGTTCAGGAGCATATGGGTGCGATGATCATGGGTGCACATACGTTTTTTGCCATATAGTGCATCAAAATAATCCTCCATATTGTTTACAGGGCAACTGTATAAAAAAACCCCACAACAAGCGCAAGTCTCTGTAGCTCGTGTCACCGGAACCGAGCAATCAAAAGCATGCATGATGCACTTCCATCTGTAGCCAATAAGCCTAATTACCCAGCGCTCCATCTACAGCTAATTGAAAGCCATTAGTTCTGCTGGCATGCGGCCTGGAGGCAGCGGGTAAAGCTTCCCGACGCACTGCGGCTGCGATGAAATAAATAAATCTGTAATCTACACTAATGTTATAAATGTCTCTGTAAACGAACGAGTCACTGAGACTTCGTTTTTATTAAAAAGCTGATATGGAAGGTTAAGACGTCAGCGGTGAATCGGGTCTGACTCAGTGGCCTGCAGAGGATGAATCTATGAGTCAGAGGAGCGCTCACTTGACTCTTGTGGATGGAGATGGCCCAGGCCAGCTTTAACGGGAGCTGCTGGCGACTCAGGTACACGCCCCCGGCCGCCTTAAACGTCCAGCGCTCGCGCTTCATCACTTCCACAGCGCCGCACAGGAAGCGCACTCTTGGGAGACCTGATGCACAGAGAGAACCAGATACCGGACATGCAGATGATTCGATTATTACATCACTACAAGATTAGTCCAAGGACAGCTGTAGTGGGGAGAAGAATAAAAATAGCAATAAATTCATTATATATTGACGAGGGCTTGGGTATTATTTTGTATTAATCTTATTGTTTTAAAACGAATCTACCCCCTGTTACACCATAACATAAACCTCCATGTAAAATAGGACTTTACTACAAACTACTACTAACTTTATTATAAGCATTAAAAAATATCAATAAACAGTATTAAACTATAAAAATGTGCTAAATTATATGAATAAAAACAAGCGAGCGAAAAAACAAACAGCATGTAGTGTCAGTGATTCGCCACTAGAGGCCGCTCTAGTAATGACAGCGGACCGGAAGCTGATTGAACGGATTTTCCCAGCAATCAACTATCAGTACCAATTAATCGCTCTACCAGAGACGCTCATTTGCATGTAGGTAAAGTGCACGAATGGCAGCATGAAATAAGCATGAAATTAGGGTGAAGACGGGGAGACCGAACGGATGTTATTTGAGAATTTCATCTTCAGTCGGCTGAAAATGTTCTCTGGTTTTTTTTCAGTTTCAGATTTACACAAGGATGCGTTCCTGATCGAGTTTCTCTGGATAAGAGCGTCTGCGGAACATAATAAACATGAAGATTTAAATTTGCATATTTACGTAGCAGAACGAGTTCATTAATACAAACATACGATATAACAGATCTTTAGTTTATACCTTGATTTCCTGGTAGAAAGTCAACCACGACGCCTCTCGCACCGTTCACCAGGCCTCTCTGTACATCCAGGTTCTTGGTCAGCATAACCTTTAAAAAAACAAATCCCAAGCAAAAAAGATATTATGAAGATGTTTACACTTTTAATAGTATCTGAAAATGAGCTACAAGAGCATGCTAGCTCTCACCTGAGCGCCCACTTTCAGCTGTAACGTGTGGCCCACTGGACTTTGTGCGTCGATGGTTTTGACCAACACGGGGTCGCTGTCCAGAGCCTGGAACACGCGCAAGGGTCCTAAAACCAGACGGATGTAAATGTACTGGTGGAGTCTCTGAAGGTCTGGAGAATATTTTTGGAATCGTGCTATAGATTCACAATATACTATAATTGTCCGAGGAACCAAACATCCTGGAACCTGTGAGAAGAAGCATCGATGTGTCTCACAGCTTGAAATGTTCCAACACACCTGGCAGCTGCTGGAGTTTGCTCTCGTTAGTGAGCTCCACGTCATCCTTGTGTGTGCACAGCCTGGTCGCTACGATACCATCCCGCTCGATGGGGTTGCTGGCGCTCCTCAGGAGCCGGGCAGTGACTTCCTCAGTGACTCTGGGGGAAAGAAGGAAAAAAAACAGGAAGTACTTAGATCAATGATTTCATTGGAAACAAACAACAACTAGCTGAAGATCACGATCCTCTAGATGTTGTTACCTGCCCACTCTTACAGCCTGCAGCAGCGAGATGAAGGTTCGGTCCGTCTGCCTGCGTACCTCAGTCAGCTCCATGTTCACGTGGATGCACTTCCTCCAGCTCCTCCCCTGAGAACACCAAGAACACGCTTAATGGTCCAATCCGAACTGGTTGCTAATTAGTGTAAAAGCGCAAACGGAACAAATATGAATAATTCATGTTGCCTAGTAACAAGAAGGAGCCCAAAAAAAAAAACCCCTACGTGATCAGACAGAGTAAAAAACACTCATCCTTTATCTCATAAATCCGTTGGGTTTTCAGTCACGGACACATGAAAGAACTCCGATTTACTGATTGTTTTTTTGTTGTTAATGAAGGAGAAGCACAACGTACAAAACACAGAAATACGACTGATGAGTGTTTACTCAACCCAGAGAACAAGTAAAAAGAGTTTCATAATGAAACAGGGCTCCATTAGAATCCCCCCTTTTTTTCCCCTCCTGCTTTTGTGAAATAATTGGATCAGCATCCAGAAGAAATTTAATAAGTCTCGTCTCTTTAGAAGGAAAAATTTAGAATGATATAAAGCATTTATATGGATTACTAAAAATGGGAGGCGTGTTTCAGTGTTTTACAAAAAAGAAAAAAGGCAAATAATTATATAAAAGCACAAAAACAGAAATGTAATTAAATAGGAAAGGGGGAGGAGGGGGGGGGGTAAGTTTAAAAAGACAAGGACCCTGTAGTAGCAAAAATATAGAAAATCTAAAATAAGGGAATTTTTTTTTTTTTTATAAAAAATTAAGAATTAAAACTAATTTCAAAAAAACAAAGGGGGCATCAAATAAAATAAAAGTAAAATAAAAAAATGTAATAAAAGTAATAAATTGCATAAGCAAAATTGTATTTTATAGTAATTTATGTATTTAATGTAATATATTATATGAAATATTTTATAATGTAATAAAGTATAAAACAGTTCCGTCTACGATTACATTCATACGCCATTAATGTGAGTTATAAATTAAAGTAATTCAATAAAACATGAGGAAATCAGGGAGATTCTTGTTGCAGCTCGAACCCGGAGTTACGACGTATTTTGTGCGATTTCCTACTGAAAGCAGAGCTGGGTTTCTCTTTTCCTTTAGTCACAGGAGGAAGCTGGAGAAATCTCCACACACGATCAGCTGAATTCCTCCGAACGGCTCGGTGGATCTTCTAATCGACCTGCAAGAACCAGAAGCACAGAGCTCATTTAGCCTCCCACACACACACACACACACACACACACACACGGGTAATGTTCAGAGTCATTAATTCGTAATAAAACGTCCTTATTGTGAGGTCGGAATCAGACGTTTATTGTACGGTATTCAGTTACTCACACACACACACACACCTAATTTACATAAAATACATGAAATTGTATAAGTATGTCCAGAAGTATTGGGACACCTGACTTTTATATTCTTCTTCTCCAAACTGTTACTGCACACAATTGTATGATCTATTTGGATGCAGGAGTTTAATATTTTCCCTTCATTTGAACTAGGAGACTCAAACCTGCTCCAGGATGACAATGCTCTTGTGCACAAAGCCAGCTCCATGAAGATCTACTTTACATGGGATGGAAGTGTATAGAAGTTCTTGAGTGGCCTGCTCTGAATGAATGCTGACTGTACCCAGGCTCCTCGTCTCACCTCCAGCATTACTGATTTTACTAAACACCTGTGTGGCTCAATCGTACTCCAATATCTAGTAGAACAACTTCCCAGAAGAGAAGAGGAAATCAGGGACATAAGATTGGTCCTTTTTGATCATCCCATTCCACAAACTTTTGGCCAGATAATTTATGGTATTTCTTAAAATATTTGTACCCACTTTACTGACATGTGACAGCAAAAATAAATTGATCATCATCATTCAATCTGCAATACAGAAAAATGAAAACTATTGACGTGCCTGGCGATGGATTCCAGCTTGTCAAAGAACTCTGCGTCCACCATGGAGATCTCGTCAATAATGAGGTGTTTGCAGCTGGTCCAGTGCTGCAGGACTCCGGGCCGCTGTGCGAGCTCCAAACACTGATCCAGAGGAGCGGAACCAGAACAATACCTTAACGATCAAAGAGCAAGACCCGTGAAATAGAGATCGATAATAATAAAAATTATATTAAAAGTATTAGTTTAATCTCATATCAATCCTATTCCACTCAATCCAATCCAACTTTATAATCCACCCAGTCACCATCTAATCTGAACCTTCATCCAACCTCAAATCAAACTATCCATCCAAACCAATTCCATTATCCAACCCAAAAGATCAATCCTCTATCCCAATCCACCTTATTACAATTTTATATCCTCTTTAAAACACCAATCTATTCTCCCATTCAGTCCATTTAAAGATCTAGGGTTAGGGTTACCATCCATCCATTCGTCGTCCAACGACCACCAATCATAACATCCATCCGTCCGCCGTCCACCACCAATCATACATATATCCGTCCGTCCGTCAACCACCAATCATACCATCCATCCATCCGTCCGTCCGTCCGTCC
>JBCEWE010001504.1:0-27262 GCA_039877035.1 Silurus lanzhouensis
AGTTTTTTTTTTTATCTCAATTCAGTGTCATTACAAAATAGGTTTAAATTTGTAGAGATTTATTTGGACAAACATATCGGACAAAAGAAATCAGCAACATATATTGGTCATCGTGTATCAGTCGACTCTAGGTGTGAGTTTAAATGATATGCTCAGTTGTATGTATGAGATAATTGTAGTCTCTCTGCGTCTCTCAGAGAGACAGAGACTGTCTGGACGGTGAGACGCCACTAAGCGTTAATATTATAATAATTACACTGATCTATTAGAGACGCTTATCAGAAAAGTCCGAATCAAATCCACTCACAGTGCAGCAGATTCATGTGATGTGAAATAATGTCCTAATGGCAGCAGCATTATACAGTCATATATATATTTCTATAAAAGAGCTCTGATACGGATTTCAGTCATTAAGAAGAACATCTTCAGAGAGGTTTTTCTCGTCCTGGTATCATAAGTGTAGATAAACATAGGTTGTGTTAATTGACAGCCCTGATGAAGTCTGATGACCTGAAGAGGTGGAGCTGAGACTTCAGACAGCAGACGGACTTCTGAGGAGGAACATCAGCACCACACGAGAGGTTAGACGTCACCCAACCTGTAATTACTCCTGGAGGAATTAAGTGTGATTAGAGAGATAGTGATTTAAATGTGTGTGTGTGTGTGTGTGTGTGTGTGTGTGTGTGTGTGTGTGTGTGTGTGTGTGTGTGTGTGTGTGTATCAGGTGAGTATTAGGTGAGTGTACAGTTCAGTGAAGTGCTGATACACCTTCATGGCAGACTCTGTCTTCAACACACTGTAACGCATTACTTTTAAAAATAAAGTAACTCTGTTACCGTTACCGTATGATGCGTTACCTGTTACTTTTTAAATGAATGAATTTGGGCTGAAGTGTAGACTACAGTCTAACTTGCTTACAGCAGCGACACATTGTAGGATTGGTGGATGAACCACTGTAAACACGAAGAAGACGCACTGTGGGCGTGTCTCGTTTATTCAGGTCTGTGCAGCAGTAATGGCGAGTCGAGGCGAGAGCAAGACGAGTTCTCAAAGTGGAAAAATGCTATTATTTCACTTTAGTTGAGTATAAAGACAAAAATTTTTTAGTCTAATATAAGCTGTGTCTTTCTGGTTTGAAGCTCGTATCTACTGCGATAGCAACACCTCCAGAACTCCATGCCTGAGGAGCTAGAAGCTAGAAGCTAACCCGGTGTTCTGTTCTACATTGTTGATAGTTTTCATACTTCAGCTGTGAAAGGAACATGTTTAAAAACTCAACACAACAGCTTTTATGATGCAGAAGCCACTTTAGTTTTGATTGTGAATATATTATTCAGCTTGTTTTGTTCTTTATTTCAGAAATGCTTGTGATATATTCAGTTTGTGCTCTGACTTTAATAAAATAGTGTTTAAAAATGACTTTGTGTTTAAGTCAGTTTTGTGTTTGTAGACCATAACACATAAAAGGGCATTAATGGAACATTAAAGAAGGTTCTTTAAAAAGTAACTAAAAAGTTAGTTTTAACAGTAACGCATTACTTTTTGAATGAATTAACTAGTAACTGTAACTCGTCACTATTTCTTAGTAACAGCACAACACTGGGCACGAGTTTGTCCATCTTTTATTCTCCAGATGTTCAACTGTAGTCCACGCACGTATATTTTCTGGAATTAGACTTTGAGAAAACTCCGGTAAAATTTACTACATGACCGCCCACATGAACCACAATAGACTTGTGCATATTTTCCTGTATTTTATTGTCTATTATGGTGTTGTTCTGGTTGTTGTTCTGATCTTTGGTGATCATGATGTACTAATATACTGCAGCACTTCATGTGTTACTGTCTTTTACAATCAACTGCATTAACATAAAGAACAGATCATTAGAAAGAACGTTTTTGTGTATGATATTGTGTATTCATGTATTTTTTCGCATGGTAGTTGTACATTGCATCACTTTTCAAGCTACTATCTCTTATTATATGTTACGTTAACGACATAAACAACAACAGATTCATGTATCTTAAAAACTAAATTCTCATACGTGCATTACATTTACATTAATGTGTTTTTTCCTGAGCTCATCAGTGCAGTATGTTGCATCACTTTCATGCTGTCGTCTATTATGATGTACAATATTAAAACAAGATCTTTAAAGAAACTTGTGCATGCATTACGTTACTGTGTTTGTTTGTTTGTTTGTGTTTGTTTCACACAAGGCTTTAGAGGATGATGAGTGGACGTCTCGTCTGCAGGGTAGAGGACGATGAGTGGACGTCTCGTCTGCGGCACTGGGGTTTGGCTCTGAAGCTGGAAACACACCCAAAGGTCTTTATTTGTACAGAGTGAGAAATGTCCAGTGCAGGTCCACCGCCAGTCGAAACTTTCCGGTGGACCACAGAAACGTCTTTGTGGATTTCACCCTCCTAAAGTGTTCATTTCAGACTTTCAGGTGATCATCTCTTTCATGTCACGTCACTGTGGACCTGCACAACTATATTTGTGACCACACTCATGTGCTTTAAATGTCCTCTGCTGTGGGATGCAGAAATAATTGTTGCAATATTTATTTTTATTTACAAAATCTCAATAAAGTGATGTTTATGTAACAAAATGCACTGGAAGAAAGACAGACAGGCAAAAGTTCACCAAGCAGAGCTTCTTTATTTTCTTTCCTTTTCACCCTCACGGTTCAGGACGCTTTTCCTTCTTGACGTTTGCCGGTGGTCCCTCCCTCACGCTTTCTCTCTTTAGCGCCCGCCAGAGTTTCCTCATGCACCTGCACAATTTTTTTTTTCGTCCACACGAGTTCACTTTTCCGGCCGACGCGTCTTCCACCGGCGCCCGTCTGCGCTTATTTCCCCTTCAGCGACCTTCCGCTCGTCTCTCTGCTTGGTGTCTCTCGCTGTTGGAGATTCTCGTGTCTCTCCTCTTTATTGGCGTCACCAGACTGAAACAGAGCACTGATTAGTCTCATCAGCTGCAGGTGTTTCTTACCGCTCGTGCCGTCCGGCTCCGCCTCCACTCGCGCACCCCTGCTACAGTTTACATCCCTAATCATATAGAACAATATCTGCTTTATCTATTCCCATTTCTCATCCAGTGATCAAATAGTGGAAGCTCTGAGATCAGTGTAAAAGACTTTGGTTTTTGATCAAGTGTGTTAAAGTGTGTTATATTTATAGATCTTCATTTCACTTCACTTCTGCCCTCAGACTCTCACTAGTGTACAGAGATGATTGTGGATTAAACATATTAATGTGTGAATGTTAGATTTTCAATGTTTCTTCTTATTTAAATCTGTAAAAAATACCAAGACTAAAAGGTAAATAAAACCTGTGTTCCACACTCTTTATTGTTCTTTTACCAGGTCGTAAGTGTTCCACCTGCTGCAAGTGTTCCACCTGCTTTACTCCACTCCTACTGCTGTAGCGCCCCCTACCTCCACCCCCACCATTATACAGCCTGCACTTTTATGTCATCATCATCATCATTATGTTTAAGTTCATAATATACAATATGTGTCTTTACAGCCTGGTAGTCAAAGTCCATCTCCTTCAGCCAGTGATTCATCTGCATCCGGTCCTTCATCTGCATCCAGTCCTTCATCTGCATCCAGTCCTGCTGTTTCTTCCAGTTCTGCTCCTTTAATCATTTCTTGCTGGTGTTTTGAGCGACTCATTTTACTGTTTATTTGTGTGGATTTACTACTATTATAATCTATAGTTATTTATGATCAGGTTGTTGTTTTAATCCCAATTAGGGACTTTTTTTTTAGCATTGTATTTGATTATATCTATTGTTAAATACCCTTTATTAATATATACATAGTTTTGTAATATTTGTATTTTGTGTGTTTGCATCTATTATAATTTATCATTTGATATTTTTGTAGCATTTTCAGTAATTAAAAATAAAATGTTTTATCGTTCATAAAACAGTGACTCGTGAATTATTCTGTGAACCTGCTGAACCCTTTATCATCTTCATTATTATTATTATTATCATCATCATTATTATTATTATTATATTATTATTATTATGTAGAATATAAATAAACAAATACAAAACATGTCCCATATAATAAACTTTTGTTAAAAATGTTAAAGGGTAAATAAGTACATTAAGAAAATAAATATACATCCATTTTATGCCCCTTTATTAGGAAAAATTATTCAAATCATACAGATATTAATTAACATGAGTGACAAGTGATGTATTTTCATTCACATCATCAGTAGTTTTGTGCACTATTGGGGGATTTATAAACATCAATCTGCCAAAAACCATAACAAATGTCCATCGTCTATCCATTTCCTTTCTCTTTTTCCTCTATTCCCTTCTTCCCCTTCTTTTCCCCTCTTCCCACCCCTTAACAGACTATTGATCTCCAGCTTCACACAGCTCACATCCTCAACTCTCAGTCTCACACTGCCCTCTAGCGGCACTATCAGGAAGTGCTTTATGCTCCATTCTGTACTAATGTGACTTCTGTTTGTGTTTTAATGCAGTGATTCTCAATCTTTTTCTGCCATTTACCACTTCAGAGGGGTGGGTTTTTAAACCCACCTGTCCTCCGTCACCTCAAAAAAGGATAATGAAATTCTTCAAGTTGAAAAATGTCTAATTTATTGAACTATCCAATTCTAAATGAACATCAACTAGCATCATAAACAAAAATAGAGAAAATAAAGGTGTAGTTGTGTTATCACTTGGACTTTCTGTCACTTTGCAGTCTGTGCAAAATAGAGCAAATTCATTTCATAAATCTTTTTAAAACGGGGTTGTAGACTTGATACTGTCACTCTCAAGTCATGTTCAATATTGAGCTGAGATTCTGTATTTAGTTTTCAGTGTAGCAACATCTGAAAAGTCTCAGAGATGAGATGTGGCAAAAGGAACAGGATAAAACAGTTATATTTTCTTTAAGGCTGAATTTTTGGTTTAAGCTCCTACCATCTACATTTTTTGTCTGCTTGTGCTGAACTACCTGTTTGTTTGTTTTTTTGTGGTCAATGTCACAAATTTATCAATTGAATAGATTTTTACAACATTGTTTGTGGTGCTTTGAGTGTATAAACTTTATTCATAGTGAAAATCATTAATGAAGAACAAATAAATAAATAAATCCTGCCGTTCAATGCGCCCCACCTGTCATATCTTTATTCTCCACTAGAGGGCCGCGTCCCACACTTTGAGAACCACTGAGCTAGGCTAATTAGCCGGCTAACTAATCTTAGCTTCAATAGTTTTCATCCTCGGTCTTAATATTCTACATTTAGTGCGCTATAAATAAATTATAAGTGTCTTAATAACGAATGTACTTGTCATTCAATCAACGTTTAGACAAATTTTCTAAGAAACTAGCTAACACAAAAACAGCGCTAGCAAACACGGCTAGCATGAGGCTAATGATGACGTCTCCTACACCATTAGCCGAAATGTCCATTTCTTCTCACTGCAACATTTCTGGAAATATTATCGCTTTTTTATTCTTAATTTTTAAGTCAAATTTAAACTCAATACATTTGTCCACACAGTGTAGATCAGGCGCAGGATGTAGAATCACTGAAAGCATTTTAAATGGGATTCATTGGTCTGTTTTGTGTACATGCAGGATTCAGGACCATTTTTATTTTTATCTTATTGATAATTCAAGTTAGTTTTGTATTAAAATAATATTTATATAGTGTTTGTGATTTAAGTGTCTGTGATTCATTTGTCCAACTGGTCATGTGACCAGAGTGATACTGCAGAAAAGTTTCTATGACGTCATCATCAAAATTCTAGTATCTCCTTGACAACCATCAAACAAACACACAGAAGCAACAAAAGCAGCAGCAGCGACTGATAAACATTATAACTGTTCATCTACTACTGACTATTAGGTACCTGATAAGTAGCTTTGCTATATATGTCGTTATTCTGAATACTTTGTACACTGTTTTGTGCTTTTTGTTAACTTTATTTTTGTACTGAGAAATGTAGAAATGTAGGATCCTTTAAACCTGTATGTTTTACAATCTTTCAACATTTCAGAGTAGAAACTGATTGTAGTTCACTCATACTGATGTTTTTCTGTTTAAGACTGTAAGTTTGGTGTTTTTTCTCTTGTTTATAACTGACAGTTTGTTTGTTTGTTTGTTGTTTTTTTAGATAAAAATGAATTCGAGTATTTCAGCACTGTATGTTGGTGATCTGCACCATGAAGTGACAGAAAACATGCTGATGGAGAAATTCAGCTCTGTGGGCCACGTTCACTCCATCCGGATCTGCAGGAACTGGAACACCGGCGTTTCACTCAGTTACGCCTACGTCAACTTTTACCAGCGAGCCGATGGTAATTAAATCCTCATTAAACCCCAATACACTATTTCTGCATTTATACCAGTTTATTGTCTACTTAATACTCCAGGAGGTATTTCTGTATTATTTTACTACTTTATTACGTGAATATGATCAGGTTTTGTGTCTTTAATAAAATTTGAGAGTGTTTTCTCCTCACCCATCTTTCCCCAGTCTTTTTTACTGAAATTAATGACCTGTAATGAATTTTGTTTCCTCAGCTGAGCGAGCGTTGGCAACACTTAATTGTGAGCTCCTTATGGGGAACCCTATGAGAGTCATGTGGTCTCAGAGGGATTCCACCATGAGGAAAAGTGGCATCGGGAACTTGTTCATCAAGAACTTGGACCTGGAGAAGATTGACAGCATGGCCCTTTTTGACCTGTTCTCAGTCTTTGGGAAGATCCTGTCATGCAGGGTTTGTGCTTTAAACTGTTTGGATCTGAATAACATCTGTATAGCATGATTAGCATGTTTTCTACTAAAGTCCTGTATTAGATCTGTTTGATATGAAATGTGTGTTGACATGACGTGTCTCTCCTGAAGGTTGTCCGTTACAAGACGGGGACAAAAGGATATGGATACGTCCAATTTGAGTCTCCAGAGGCGGCAAATTTGGCAAAAGAGAAACTCAATGGCAAACTTCTTAACGGCCATAAAGTGTAAGCTATTAATATAAAGTGTGGGTTTGGTCATATGAGGGGATTTCAGTCAGAATCAGGGGGTAATTTTTCTGGTGTCGGCATAAAGACTAACAGCAGTGTGTAAGAGCAGTGTCTTTGTTGTGTTACAGCTCCATCCAACACTTTAAGTCTCGTAAGGAGCGCGAGACTGAGAGGAACCACCACACCCAGGTCTTCATTAACAAGCAGAAGACCTTACTGAGACCAGAACACCAGGATAACCCTGTCCATCATAACATGCAGAGGATGAAGAATGTGCAGGTGAAGACTGTACCCTAAACATCTACCACCCCATGCTGTCCACATTAAAATGATTTGATGCTGAAGTTCAATATTGCAGTTAAATGGATTACTGGCTGAAAAGGTTAAAGAACCTCCTCTAGCCTGTTCCCTCAAAAACCTCCTGCTAGCAGTGATGATGATCTGATAAAAACTAAATGAAATTCACTGTTAACAGCTGTGTGTGTCTTTGTGTTACAGACTCAGAATATGACTCCCTTCACACCAAGCCAGAAGGTAGAGCCAAATAAAGAAAATGCCCCAGCAGTAAACACAGTTCCTGCTGTAGAAGAGCGCACAACTGTGGATGAGAAACCAGCTCTACCTCAAGTTCCAGCTGTAGAACAGAGTCCAGCTCTACCTCAAGTTCCAGCTGTAGAACCGCGTCCAGCTCTACCTCAAGTTCCAGCTGTAGAACAGAGTCCAGCTCTACCTCAAGTTCCAGCTGTAGAACCGCGTCCAGCTCCATCTCATGTTCCAGCTGTAGAACAGAGTCCAGCTCTACCTCAAGTTCCAGCTGTAGAACAGAGTCCAGCTCTACCTCAAGTTCCAGCTGTAGAACAGAGTCCAGCTCCACCTCAAGTTCCAGCTGTAGAACCGCGTCCAGCTCCATCTCATGTTCCAGATGTAGAACAGAGTCCAGCTCTACCTCAAGTTCCAGCTGTAGAACAGAGTCCAGCTCCACCTCAAGTTCCAGCTGTAGAACAGAGTCCAGCTCCACCTCAAGTTCCAGCTGTAGAACCGCGTCCAGCTCCATCTCATGTTCCAGCTGTAGAACAGAGTCCAGCTCTACCTCAAGTTCCAGCTGTAGAACAGAGTCCAGCTCCACCTCATGTTCCAGCTGTAGAACAGAGTCCAGCTCCACCTCATTTTCCAGCTGTAGAACAGAGTCCAGCTCCATCTCAGGTTCCAGCTGTAGAACAGAGTCCAGCTCCATCTCAGGTTCCAGCTGTAGAACAGAGTCCAGCTCCATCTAATGTTCCAGCTGTAGAACAGAGTCCAGCTCCATCTAATGTTCCAGCTGTAGAACAGAGTCCAGCTCCATCTCATGTTCCAGATGTGCAGGATGTATCCATGGCTGCAGCACCTCAGGAGCGCTTAACTATTTACATGTTGGAGTCTGCAGATTTTGAAATGCAGATCCAGATGGCACGTAAGTGCTACACACACACACACACACACACACACACACACACACACACACACACACGCAGTTTCAGTAACACACACTCTCTCTCTCTCTCTCTCTCTCTCTCTCTCTCTCTCTCTCTCTCTCTCTGCAGATGATCACCTGTTGCCTCTGGTAGAGAAAATCCACCCGGCTGAAGCGAGTAAAATTTCATGGATGCTGATTGGAAGTGAAAACAACTTCGAAATCATGAAGATGATTTCTGATCCTGATCTTCTGCGAGCCAAAGTGAGCAAACACATCCACACACACACACACACACACACACACACACACACACACACACACACACACACACACACACACACACACACACACACTAATATTATATTTAGGAATGATTTGTAATAAGTGGTTGTAGTAACAAGTGTATTATTATGTTAAATAATATTATATTAATATGATGATTAAGTTTTGGTCATGTGGTAATAAAACCCCACCCACCAATTCCTCATTTACATCTATTCATAATCACACACATCACTCCTCTATTCACTCTTTATATGCACGTGACACACGTGTGATAGACGTGTATATGTGTGTGTTTGTGTGCAGGTGGATGAAATGAACATGATCCTAAAAACAGGAGAAGCAGGAGTCAAGTCGGTGAGTATCCACACACACACACACAAACACACACACACACACGCACGCACACACACACACACACACACACACACACACACACACACACACACACACACACACACACACACACGTATGATGTGTAAACTAAAACTTCTCTGCATTTTTCTTTCAGGAAACAAAGATGCTCTTTGGCACAAAGAAAAAGAGGAAGAACAAGAAGAAAAAAATATATTTATAATAATAATAATTTTTTAATTAGATATTAATATTGCATGTTATATTTTTTATGTTTATATACTTCTTTTTAAATTTTTTTTATTAATATATTATTTAGGAAATAAATAAAGACAATCCACAAAAAATGTTTATGAGTGTTTTGAATCGTGATTATTAAACATTTTATAAGAACTTTAAGAGGAACTGGTCAAGTGATTGTGATACACATGCATGAAAGAAGAACATTTTAATAAATATTTTCCTGAAACCAGCAACAAATTAACATCACACTTTTAAACCTTCATTCATACATATTTATAATATCAAAGCTTTTAATGTATCAATATTTTTAAAACTACAATAGCTCTTTTTTAGCCAGTGACATACAGTGCAGTATTATAGCCTGATGATTTTCATTTATTTCATAGAGATTTTATACAAATAGTTTGTAATTCTTCTTTCTAATTTTATTCTGCATGTGTGGTGTTTCCTCTATTTGTGCACCAGCTCTCATAACAGTTCCTACTGCTGTAACTGTATAATAAAAGCATTTAAACACTATAAATATATAAAAAGTCTCAACGTCCAGCTGGTTCAGCATCTCCATCATAAATTCCACTGATGCTTCATCTGCTTTAGAGTCACTTGAGCTCCATCCACCAACACTACACGGATGTGGAGCTCACTGCACGTACCGTTTCATTTCACTAATTCTCCAGGGCAGACCCCCGAGTAGATGTCAGAGGGTAGAATCAAATCTGCCCTTCCCAAGTGATTTATTGGAGTAAACATGAATAAACCTCTACCTTTTCCCAAATCATCCCCTTAATCCTTTTTTAAAGGAAAGAACAGTATGTAGAAATAAAATCCACCCTCCTATAAAATCTACAGCTTTAAACCCAACTTGTAATCTCACTGAACTGAAGCATTGATTCACTTAAATCATAGTACATTTGTATCATTTGTAATGTATTATTAGTGCAGTTGCAGCTAAATGTAGAGCTGCTACTAGATGAAAAGGATTAGAGTGATGTAGGGTTTTGTGTGTGTTTTCAGAAGAATCCAGACTCTGGTGAGGACTATGAGGTCTGTGCTGATGATCACTAAATTGACTGAAGATCACGTTCAGGTTCTTAGTGGTTTTTGATGAGGAACATAATCAGGATGGCCCCCAATCTGTTCAGATTGAGTTTATAATTGTTTACATCATAAACATATAAAGTTCATATATATATATATATATAATGCTTTTTCTAAGCATTTTTTATCAGTTGTGTCGACTTTTTTTATGTCGCCGAACCCTAATATCTCGAGCACAAGGGAGAAAAAATTTGCCATTTAACGTCGGTTATCTCGGTGCAGCCGCAGAAGAACTCGCGGAAGTGGCGGAAAAATCAAGTCTTACAGCTGCTCCAGGTGTTGTGTTGTATACTGGTGAATCTCTGCTGTTAGTTAGTGCTAGTGTTCGTAGTGTTAGTAGTGTTAGTAGGGGCGCGGCGCGGCTTTGGGAAGAAAAGAGCAGCCGTTGAGAGAGTGCCGGTGGGAAGACACGTACCGGGATACACATGCGCGATAACAACGACCGCCGTGAACCAACATATACCAACAATAACGGACAGTGAGAGTGTGGAAGTTTAAATAGGAGCTGGTGATGATGATAAACGAGCAGCATATGTGCGCGATTGAAGCGGAGCTTCAGAGAAAGCGGCCGAGAAAACACCTGACACGCTGAAGGGGGCCGAAGGGGGCGTGGCAGGTGGATTCATGACAGATAAACATGTACTGTATGTATTTTTATAGCATGCCTTCATCAAACAAATCGCGGCAACGCTGTTGTGTAAAAAACCCTTCAAAAACACGTGCATGCACATTCTCATTTATTAACGCACATCATGTACATAAAGAAATTTCAAGCACGTTTATATACTGCCGCCATTTTGATTTTTGTTTATCTCGATCATCGGTTACCTCGATGCTTTTTGGCGACCGCCTAGGACATCGACATAACCGGGTTCCACTGTATTAATAATTTAAATAATATCAAATAAAGAATATAAAATATTTCATATATATATATATTTTCAGCTGATACACACTGTGTGGTCAAAAGTATTTGGACACTTGTCTTTTCCAGACAGATGTGGTTTATAAATTCACCTAAAATGCTCTTAAATGCACCATACAGCCAATTAACATGCAAACTGTGAAACACTTCATATAAACAGAATGTAGAATCACTGAAAGCATTTTAAATGGGATTTAAATACCCGCTACAGAGGGAAGCAGGAGCTTTTCTGTAGCTATTATTGCTTTTATGTTCATGGCACAGGACCAAATATCAGTTTATTTTATCTTTCCATAATGAGCGGGAATAAATCATAAATGCTGTGGTGCCAATGGAAGATTAAGGATAGAAAGAGTCTCCAAGGACCATGATGATTTCTTGGCCCATGATGATGACTGGCTAATAAGCTGATTTAGATTCCTACAGCTGTGCTCCTGGATCTATGTGCTGAATTGGGTCCAGTACTACAGAGGGAAACACACCAGAACCATGCCATCCCCGTCCAAATACAGGTCCTCACCACTGGGGTTAATGACAACAGGTTGTTTTAGTGGGAAATAGCAGACAGCAAAATACTTTATATAAATATTATATATAATCAACTTTTTCACAAAGACCTTCTTTAGATATAATATAATTCTATTAAATCTCATGCTAGAGGTCTGGTATCTGCCCCTGAGTGTCATAATGCCTGTCATTTTGGATGTTATTATTAAGGTGGGTAGTCGATACATCAGGTTTCCCTTCACTGTGGCACACTGACCTGCTTCAGCACATGATTCCTTTATCCTGACACATAGCAGTGTAGGGAACAGACTACAGGCAGCTGCAGGACGTGATGACTGGCTTCTTGGTGACTTTAACAACATGTAGAAATTGTAAACATTGTCCTGATGTTGTCTATAATATGACAGGTGACAGAGGCTTCACCCCTCAGATGCTCCTCACCTCCTGAAATGCAGATGTGGAGCTCTGGATGTCTCAGGTGGAAGACTTCTATACCACCCGTTAAAAGTGTACAAGATTATCAGGGTGTGTGGTGTTTTGCACAATGTGGCACTGAGGACCAGTTTCCCTCTCCCTCCTGACCTCCCTCCCCCTCAGCATTATGACCCCGAGCCACAGCCCCCTGCCCCACAAGAGGGATATAAACTAAGTGGAAGAATCCATGAGGAGGTCATACAGCGTTTGTAAGGAAGACAAAAATCATGGTTGTTAATAGTGTTTATTGTGTCTCATTGTAGAAAAAGATTAAAATCAAGATTTAAAAAAAGATAAAAAAAAAGATTTGAAAAGACAGAAATAAAAAATGATTAAAAGATGAGACGATCTACAAGATACAATAGTTTTACACTCAGCTTTATACTATTGACTATAAGTGTAAAATTATCATAAATAGCCATAAGAGAAACATAAAGAGGAAAAAGGCATGTTCAGACTCTCTGTTTCTCTTGTCGTCTTCTTTTTTTTCTATTTTTCCTTTTCTTTTGAATGTTTTCTTGTCTCAGCTGAGCAACAATTTCCTTCCATCGCTCTCGGACTCTCATATAATGATCTGTTTTATTCTCTGAAGTCTTCTTTTCTTCCTCACAGAGATTCTGGGTATCCTGGAGCCCCCTGTTGGTCTGAAGCTGTAAGTTGTTCCTCTCCTCTATGTCAAGTTTAGTTTTCTCTCTTTCGTCTTCTTGTTTTTCTTTAAAATCCAACGTGGGCTCAAACTGAGCAACACGTTCCTCCAGTGGCTCTTTGTCTCTGATCAAATGATCTCTCTCCTGCTCTGCACTATTTTTTACTTTCTCACAGTGATTCTGAGTATCCTGGAGCTCCATGGTGGTCTGTTCCAAAGTGAGCTTAAGCTGAGCAACATGTTCCTCCAGTCGTTTTTGTTCTCTCTTCCAGCTCTCTCTCTCACCTTCTACAGTTTTCTCCAGTTCCTCATGGATTTTCAGGGAAGACTGGAGCTCCATGGTGGTCTGTTCCAAAGTGACCTCAAGCTGAGCAACATGTTCCTCCACTTTCGTTTGTTCTCTCGTCCAGCTCTCTCTCTCACAATCTACAGTTTTCTCCAGTTCCTCATGGATTTTCAGGGAAGACTGGAGCTCCATGGTGGTCTGCTCCAAAATAAACTCAAGCTGAGCAACACGTTCCTCCAGTTGTTTTTGTTCTCTCGCCCAGCTCTGGCTTCTCTCAGTTATATTCTGTTCCTGCTGCTTTCGCTCAGAAGCCAAAGTAGCCTCCAGCTTTTGCACCGTCTGCAGCAGAATGGCTTTCTCTTCTTTCTCTTCTGTTATCTTCTCTATCATTAGAAGAGAAAATGCATCCAAGTCTTTCACTACTTTCTCCATGTGTTCCAGCTTCTCCTTCATTTCAGCAATCTGCTTAGTTTTCTTCGTTCTTCTGGTTCGAAAAAACTCTCTCAACCTTCTGAAGAGCTCCATGTTTATGCCTCTTTACTCACAAGCAAAAACCTCGGAAATGAGAGAAACAGAGACGCGTTTCCAATTATAGACGTTGCCTTACTGTGACGTCACAAGGAGATGCCCCGCCCTCTGTCTGTGACGTAACCCGGTCTCTTTTAACCTGACACTATGCGCATGCGCACATTACAGAGGTAAAGAGCGGATAAAATGTCATGTCTTCACAGCTTTTCTGTTGTTCCTGAGAGAAGAGCGATATTACAGTCATAAATAAGATAAAAACGGCTGTAAACTGTGTATAAAGCGAGTGAATCCGAGTTGAGAACCGGAAGTTGACCGGAGTGACTCTATGAATGTTGCAGAATCATAAATGACCAGTAGGTGGCAGTGTGATGTGTATTAGAGCTCACTGTCACAGCAGTCATTAGAAGTAGTGGAGCTCTAATGACGTCATTAATAGCGAGGACAAGACACACAGCAGTTTGGGATTCTTTTATTGACTTTATTGATTAATTGATTTGGAGTATGATTGTGTTTCTGATCAAAGTAAGTTCATGTGTATGGAGTAAAAACAACCTGTACATTTCTCACTTCCAGACAGTATTATGAGATGTTCATCTGCTGGAAGTTCATGTTTAATGCTGCATGTTTTATAGGATTTATGAGCTGGAATAAATGTTTTACTTTTAAATGTTTTCTTTTAACCAACTGGTGCATTTTTATCTTTATGCTTCAGATGAGTTTTATAAAAAAAACACATTTTTACTACTTATTAAAAACTAAAATGTCATTCTGAGTGAAACCAATTGTTTATTAAATGCATTATTCACTAAATAAACATCAATGAAAACTGGATGATTTGTTTTTATTGAATGTAAAAATATTAATTTGAGGATAATTGAACTTAATGAATGGAATAGTTTTGGATTAAATGAAGACTTTACTGAACTAAACAGCACTGAATTCTCCTTTAAATAAACTGAAGTTTACTGAACTAAATACTGTTACTTATATGAAAATAAACCCGGTTTCTTGAACCCTGTTCGGTTTCAGCCCCACTTTTGGGCCTCACAGCTGAAAATGACCTTCCTGACTTTCAATGGTAAAAGTTCCTGACAACAGTGTGCTACATACACAATTTACATCTCTTTTGAAAGAACACACTTTGGGCTTTACATCATCCAAAGATGCTGAAGTTCCTTAGAAAAAATGTGTACATCATAAAACATAATTTTTTTATATATAAATACATGAATTCGGTCCTGAAACAATCCAGAATAGTGACGGGTTAAAAGTCACATGTGTAATGAGTTTATATTTCAACTTTAAAGAAAATACAATTAAAAGGAGATTCCTATAAACATTATTCTGAGACTGTGTGTAGTCCTTTTCTCCCTCCGTCTGTTTGAGGAAAAGCAGCCTGATAACCAAATGTACTGGGAATAATAACATTCACACAATAAGCATAAGACTGGTATTTGAACATTAGAAAAACAGTAGAAGAAGAAAGTAATGAAAATAAAAGTAGCACAATGCTTCCTTCAGTGCCTCTGTGAATGATGGAGCACATCTGGACCTTCCTTTTCTCCTTCCATTCTACAAACAGCACATCCTCTTCTCTCAGCCAGTGATGAGGCCTCGAGGAGCTTTTTTCAGAAGCTTGTTGGTGATGGTTTGAGGGTTTGTGGACTGAATCTCTAAACAGTGCTGGACTTGTGTAGAAGTCGTCAACGAACAGTTTGTAGCCCGTTCCCAACATCTTCTCATCAACAATGCCATAACAGATGGTCTACAGACTGGCTGGGGTGTAAAATTAATATTCCACCTCTCTTCAGGTGTGTTGGGGGATACAACCAGTGAAGACTGGGATTTTCTGTCTCTCACTCTTACTGGTAGAGCTGAAACAGGTGCTGAGTTTGGAGACTGCTTGAACCTCTTTTCTGGTTGATGGCTGGTGTGTGGAACCCACTTCTCCTCAGAAGATTCAACTAAATGGCTGTTGGAGCTGCTATCATGGGCCCTCAACTGCTCAGTTGTATGAATGAGATAATTATAACATAACATAGGGAATTGTTCATTTAGTTATAATTTTTCCTATAAAACTTTATTATAATAACCGTAATATCTAATAATGTGTTAGTAATTATAATATACATAATAATAATAATAATAATAATAATAATAATAATAATAATAAATCTGATAATAATGTTAGCAACAGTGTAACAATAACTCAAAAAAGTCGGTTCACTGGTTTCGGTTCAATTGAGTCTGAATCTAAAGATTCACTGGTAAATGACTCGATTCCACAGTTCTAGATCAGTAACATGAAACATTCTGTCTCCTTAAAAATATTTCTTTCAGCAGTCTCACTCAAGAAAAAGAAACTTCTGTTCTGTTTGTGCAAAACCAGCAGGTGGTCAGAAAGTTCCTTCTCTGTTCCTGGGTTAGTTTGAGGGGTTCACCTCAGTCAGCTTCGTCTCCGTGGTTTGGCTCGTCATCTTACATCATCGTCTCATTGTAATGAACGGTGTTCCAGCATGAAAAAACCCCTGACCTGCATATATACAGACAATAATCAGTTCCCAAACATCTCAACATTCACTGTTTCTAGTTCAATAACAGAACAAATAGCATTCGTACAGTTCAGAGTCTGATTTGAGGCTTAATCAAGTTTTCATTGGATTCTAACATGTTTGATTGAGTTCTTGCATGTAGATGATACTTTTAATACATTTAATAGTAACTTCATGCAGTTTCTCAACATAAAGACTGGATTTTATAAAATGTTTTTGACAAAATAAATTGTTTAAATGTTATTAAATCTGTACTCGTTATTTCTACATTATTTATTATATTAATTTTGATCAGCTGATTTAATCAACAGTTTAAGTTTTAGACAATTTAATATTATTAAGAAAAATATGTTGCTTTGTAAAAGATCAACATCACATATAACTAGACAACAAAACACCATTAATAATATTTGTACAGAATTAAGTAAAAAGAAAGTCCTGACAGAGCCACTAGAGGGCAGTGTGAGACTGACATCTGACAACCAACTGCAGTTATTATTATTATTATTATTATTATTATTATTATTATTATTATTATTATTATTATTATAGTTTTGGGGGATTTATGAAGGTTCTTGCTTTGATCAGCAGGATCAGTCCAGTCCAGTTTTATTGTTTAAGCAAAATCAATTATTAGGAATTTAATCATTTTATCACTTTGGGTTTTATTAATGTGTAAATCTGCATATAATATTAATACAAATTATTCATTATAAAATCATAAATATGATAAATTGTAGACTTTTAGGTACTAAAGCACCTCAGTGCAATAAAGTATTACATTCTAAAGTCCAGCAAACACGACATGGGAGTCAATTCCTTGTAGCATTTTCTTGAACTTGGTTTGCAGGAGAAAATCTGGTTTTGTTGAAATAACAGGTTAACAGATGATAACTGGATAAATAACTAATGAATAAATGCTTCATCCAGCTCATTAACATGCAAAATGATGATGACTTCCATCACCTGCTGTATGAACCTGAACAGAATCCACATTGTATTTCTAGTTGGAGATGCTGAGATTCTCTTTTTATTGAAATCTTTTATATTGAACTGCTACTCTAATTTTTACATGAGATGCAATAAAATCGTAACCCTACAGAAACCCAAACGTGACTTCTTGTAACTCAGCGTAACTTCCATGGAGGAGTCTCCCCCGTGTGGGTGGAGGAGGAACTGCTACAGTTTAGAGCCTGATTTGAGGTCAGAGCAAGTTGAGTTCTAACATGTAAATGGTACATTTAATAAATTTAGTACCACCTTAATGCAGGTTCTCAGCATAAATAGTGAATGAACCACATCTGACTCGAAAAGACCGGTGTCCAAATATTTTTGAGCACACAGTGTGTATCAGCTGAAAAGCAGCAGCTTCGGATCAGTCGCTTTTCCACACTGAGGTTAAGGCCACATCTTGAAAATACACGATTAAGCAGCCGCACTTTTCTTTGTGTTGCGTGTCTAATCGTACACGTACGGTATGGGTGGTGGGAGCGGTCAAAACGCTTCAGAACGGCGTTTCCGTAAAGAAACAGAAAGATCAGTGCATTTTATTCACCATATTCAAACATTCAAAAATCTTTTTTGCTCAATCTTTCAAAAAATGTTTATTTAGAGTCTCCCTGTTTATTATATTCTTATTTATAAGTTAAGTCATTTTACTGTGGAGTTTTGGAGAAAAGTAAAGGCAAAATCACTCTAAACCTTATGATGTATACCGACAGATATCCTGCAGCTTTTGATCTAAGTAGGCGTGGAGGATCAGACTGGTACAGAAGTTCACTCAGATACTGCGGTGTGAGAGCGTTAAGTGCTTTATACGTCAGTAGTAGTATTTTATAATCAATGTGAGATTTGATTGGAAACAGGTGTAGATGATTAAAACAGGAGTGATGTGGTGATATTTCCTAGATCTAGTGAGGACTCTTGCTGCTGCATTCTGAACTAACTGAAGCTTATTTCTGCACTTACTCACACACCCAGACAGTAAAGCGTTACAGTAGTCTAATCTAGAAGTAACAAAAGCATCAACTAGTTTTTCTGCATCCTGTAACGACATCATATTTCTAATTTTAGCAATATTTCTAAGGTGAAAGAAGGAGATCCTGGTGATATTATTCACGTGAGTCTTAAAGGAAAGTCTACAGTCAATAATCACACCAAGATCTTTAACTGCTGTACACGCTGAAACAGAAACACCATCCAGAGAAGCTACGCAATCAGAAAGGTTGCTTTTAGCTGCATGTGGTCCTACACTGTAAAAAATGATTTGGTGACACAACTTGATTTAGTCAAGTCATCTTGTTGTATTGACTCAGTTAAGTTTAGCACATTAGGTGTTAAGTTCACTCAACTTTTATTCATTGTTGAAATTATTGAGTCACTGTTCTGAATCAATTAATGACCATTTCAAATCTTTAGTTAAAGCAACTGAAAAACCTATTGGTAAAACATCATTTTTTATGTTTTCACAACAATAGATCTCGTCTCATTCACATAAAATAGTCTTTTTTCCTCAACATAACTGTGAGTTTACTGGACTTTGGTTTGACAAGTAGTTCTGGAAATCTAACCAGATTATTTTATGAAATCAACACAACTGCAAAATTCAAACTCTCAGCATTTATTTTTTAGAGAAGTCTTGCACATTATCCAGCACAACTTGCTCCTCTAAAACCACAGACAGGCACCTTACATTTGGGTTTGAATGAATGGTGGCAACATCATCTTCAACGACAGTTAAGACCCCCTTCTTCATCCCTTCTGTGTGAGTGTCTTCTGGGTCTGTGTCCTGCAGTAAAAAGCAGCATAAAGACAGAATTATAACCCATAATTTATTACATTCTGCTGGACCACAAAGAGATTGTTATATTGTTTGAGATTCACCCAAAAATCACACATGCTGCAATTTTCCATTGTGTTTACTTGGATATACACCATGTTGCCAAAACTATTGGGACATCCCCTTCTAAAACTTGACTGGTCTGCAGAAAGCAAAGGTTTAATCCCAGATGAACATCTCTGGTGGGACTTTAAATGCAGACCCTGAGCCAAAAACATCACCAAACACCAATGACTTGTACTTACACTATATGGACAAAAGTATTGGGACACATCCTTCTTTAGAACAGAAAAAAGACACTTCCAAAACTGTGGCAGCAAAGATGAAAATATAATTCATGTATTTACAAATTGTATTTTCATCTCTGTTGCAACAGTTTTGGAAGTGTGTAAATTGACTACCCATATGTACAAGTCAGTGGTGTTTGGTTTGAGTTTTTGGCTCAAGGTCTGCATTTAAAGTCACACCAGAGATGTTCAGCTGGCATTAGGACTTGGCTTTATGCAGACCAGTCAAGTTCTTCCACACTGAATGAATCAATCATTTCGTTTTGAACCTTTCCTTACACACAGAGGCATTTTCATGTTAGAATAGAAAAAGGTGTGATCCAATACTTTTGGCAATATAGTGTAACACTTAATTTGTGCTGTCAGACTCATTACTGATAAATATTCAACTAGGATTATTCAATAAATACATTTTTGCCAACACTTTGCCTCCTCCATTCTACTCTTTCCCCTGACGTTTAGCTTATAGAACAGTTATCAGATTAATTTCAGACACCAGACAAAACTGTTTTCTCTTTACAGGATCTGTACCTCAGGTATGAGAGAATCTGCTGATAACAGACTGATAACACACGTACCAGGCAAGACTTCAGGAAGTTTCCAGATTTTTCCCTCATAAACAAAGGTAGACCTTTGAGAGCTGTAGCTTTTTTTTGAGCAGCACATCAGAAGCCTGAAAGACACAGAAAAAGTTAAAAGCTTCAGATTTATGCTTCTGAGATATGTGGCTACTAAAAGTTGAAAGGACATTGGTTGTCAGCTCACAATCTTTAAAAGGACAACTGACTGTGTGATGCCTCCTCAAACGATTTCTGAGATGGTTTAAAAACTGGGATGGCTGACAAACATCTTTGAAATCACATAACTCACATGAAAAATTAAAGTGGTCAGTAACTGCAGCAGTGTGTTTGTGTGATCTTGTCAAGTGTGGTTTTTTTTAACGCACGTTAATGAAGCACGTTAGCTGTCTGAGCTCATTGCAAAATATCATTACATTCCTTAAAATAGTCTTCCCAAAACACACCGTTACATTTGTGTAATATATTTAGGTTATTTTCGATAATAAAACTACAAGAAAGTTTGCGTGAACCAGAGAACATCCAGCCCCTTCACTCTTACTGGTAGAGCTGAAACAGGTGCTGAGTTTGGAGACTGCTTGAACCTCTTTTCTGGTTGATGGCTGGTGTGTGGAACCCACTTCTCCTCAGAAGATTCTAAATGGCTGTTGGAGGACAA
This sequence comes from Silurus lanzhouensis, assembly GCA_039877035.1. NCBI lineage: Eukaryota > Metazoa > Chordata > Actinopteri > Siluriformes > Siluridae > Silurus > Silurus lanzhouensis. The sequence continues at coordinate 20,722 of JBCEWE010001504.1, forward strand.
AGAAAGAAAAAAAATTGCCTTGTATATCAAGTACATACTTTTGTAGTAGTATGAAATCAGGAAGGGGGCAAACACTTTTTCACACCACTGTGTAAATTTATTTGCATGTTTGTCACACTTTAATGTTTCAGATCGTCAAACTAATTTAAATATTAGTAAAAGATAACACAAGTGAACACGACATGCAGATTTTAAATTAAGGTTTTTATTATTTAGGGGAAACAAAATCCAAAACTTTATGGCCCTGTGTGAAAAAGTGTTTGCCCCCCTGTTAAAACTGTGGTTTATCACACCTGAGTTCAATTTCTCTCACCACACACAGGCCTGATTACTGCCACACCTGTTCACAATCAAGAAATCTCTTAAATAGGACCTGCCTGACAAAGTGAAGTCGACCAAAAGATCTTTAAAAGCTAGACATCATGCTGAGATCCAAAGAAATTCAGAAACAAAAGAGAGAGAAAGTAATGGAGATCTATCAGTCTGGAAAAGGTTATAAAGCCATTTCTAAAGCTTTGGGACTCCAGTGAACCACAGTGAGAGAAATTATTCACACAAGGCAAAACATGAAACAGTGGAGGATCTTCCCAGGAGTGGCCGGCTGACCAAAATTACCCCAAGAGCACAGAGACCACTCATCCAAGAGGTCACAAAAGACCCCACAACAACATCCAAAGAACTGCAGCCTCAATTGCCTCAGTTAAGGTCAGTGTTCATGACTCCACCATGAGAAAGAGACCTAGCAAAAATGGTCTACACGGCAGAGATCCAAGAAGAAAACAGCTGCTGAGCAAAAAAAACATAAAGGCTCGTCTCAGTTTTGCCAAAAAACATCTTGATCCCCAAGACTTTTGGGAAAATACTCTGTGACTGACAAGACAAAAACCTAACTTTTGGAAGGTGTGTGTCCCATTACGTAAATGTAACACTGCATTTGAGAAAAACAACATCATACCAACAGTGGAATATGGTGGTGGTAGTGTGATGGTCTGGGGCTGTTTTGCTGCTTTAGGACCTGGAAGACTTGCTGTGATAAATGGAACCATGAATTCTGCTGTTTAACAAAAAAATCCTAAAGGAGAATCTGTTTGTGACCTCGAGCTGAAGTGAACTTGGGTTCTGCAGCAGGACAATGATCCAAAACACATCAGCAAGTCCACCTCTGAATGGCTGAAGAAAAACAAAATGAAGACTTTGAGTGGCCTAGTCAAAGTCCTGACCTGAATCCTATTGGGATGCTGTGTCATGACCTTAAGAAGGCGGGTTGTGCTCAAAAACCCTTCAGTGTGGCTGAATTATAACAATTCTGCATAGATGAGAGGAGCAAATTCCTCCACAGCGCTGTAACAGACTCATCACAAGTTATCACAAACACTTGATGTCAGTTGTTGCTGCTAAGGGCGGCCCAACCAGTTATTAGGTTTAGAGGGCAAACACTTTTTCACACAGGGGCATGCAGTTTTATATATCAATAATAAAAACCATCATTTAAAAACTGCATGTTCACTTGTGTTATTGTTACTAATATTTAAATGAGGTTGATGAGCTGAAACATTAACGAGGGACAAACATACAAAAAAATACGAAATCAGGAAATTGCAATTGCTCAGCTGGAGGCCACTTTGGAACAAAACCAGCATGGAGCTGGATATCTTTCAGAGTGTTAATGTACTTAGTTGCAAATCTTTAATTTTGTTTTATTTTTATTTTTGTTTCTTTCTTTCTCCTGTTTTTGATGCTCACATTCATGATTGTGATTATATGTATAACTTAGAAAGAGAGAGACCAATTTCTTGTTGTTGGACTAAATTAACCACAGTTCCATTGTCTTTCTCGCCTGAGTGTCTTTCTGTTTGAATGCATCAATAAAAAAGAGTTTGATAATAATAATAATAAGAAGAAGAAGCCAAGTGATTTTGAAATGTTTTGCCGGTGTCTATGATGACAGGCGGGTCCATCTAATACACAAACGCAAGTGTCAGGAACAAAAAGCAAGACTGCTTAGAGGTTGTACTTGCACTGAACATAATCACTAGTTTGCGTTGGCGGGAATCGAACCCGGGTCGACTGCTTGGAAGGCAGCTATGCTCACCACTACACCACCAACGCCACACTGCAGGGGCGAACGTCGCAAATGAATCCATGCTAGAAGAACGATAGTTGTTTTGAACTTTCGAACTTCATTCTCCTGCTCTACTGCAACTGCGAATGTATGCAAAAGTGCAAACAGTGACCAAGAAGCTTTTCCCTGCGGTAGTTACTGTAGTGTAGTGGTCATCACGTTCGCCTCACACGCGAAAGGTCCCTGGTTCGACACCAGGCAGAAACAAGGTTGTGATTTTGAAGCTAGTGTTACATTCTTAGGCCTGTAAACTGTGTCACTCGACAGCATTAGAGAAATGTAGAAAACTTTCTTTTATATTGTTTCTGTAGTGTAGTGCTTTAAGTGTTATTGCTGCTGTTTGAACTACAAAAATGTTCAAACAAGTTAAATGTTCCTTATTTTAAAATATGCAAATGCAGTTATAGGAAAATAAACAATTTTTCAAAAAAAATGAACAGGTACTTTAACAAATCTTGTTTAGTAAAACTCCAAATTGTTAAAAACTTTTCACTGACATTCAGAAGTGTAACAATTGTTTCAACAACAAAAACATCTGTAGAGTCTGTAACACACCTTTATCACATTGTCCACAACAAGAGGGGATGCACTAGATCCACTCATGGCCAGCAATGTCTGAGATGAGAGTGAGGATCCATCTTAAATAGTTACATCCATCATAGGATGAATGATCTTACTGGCTGAGCTTCTGAGCTTGTGTTAGCCAGTGTTTCAGTACGTACGCTAGCGAATGTGTGTGAGAATGAATAAATGACTGAATGTATTGAAGTCCTCTGGACTACATAAAATGTGATACAAATTGTGGGAAATGAAATAACAAAACTAAACAAGCCACGAGTACAATAACATTGCAGTTACAGCAGAAAAAACAGTTGCTCTATTTACTCACCACAAACAATAATGAAGGGTGTTGGTGGCACTTTCTCCATCTGAACATCCTCTGCAAGGCTTGTCGTCTCAACACAGTGGAACAGAAGCTCGTCCTTCTCATCAAAATGAGCCAGTAAAAGAAGCAGCATCTCAATGAGTTCTTGGGAGCAACCACTGGACTGACCTCTTTCAGTCTGAAGCTTGAGAAGAGTGTCTGGACTCGTTTGCTTTTTTGTGCATCAACATTTCTCAGGAACTTTAACAGACGTGCCCCTTTTTTGTCTACATTGGAAAGGAAGGTTTCCATCAGATTCACACCAGTCAGCTCTTGGAAATGTGCTGGCATACCAACTTCATTGAAGAGAAAGGGTCATTCCTGGCATAGTTTCTGGATGCTTGCCCCTTTGTTGATGTCTTTATGCTGGGTGTAATAGGTGCACTTGACTAGTTCTTTCACAACATCTGTACTGTAGTTCTTCTTAAACATCTTCATTTCTTCTTATTTTTCAAGCTGACTCTCCACAGTCTCCGAGAGGGGCAAATGCTTTGGCTCCAGCTAATACATCCATAGGTGTCTTGAACACTCGCTTTTTGTTCGGTAGGTATTTCGACTGTGTCGTCATCATCTGATGCTGCTTTGCGCTTTATAACCTTTGGTGTGTCGGGTCGCTCGACATTTTCAACTCTTGCCTGAAGTTGCTTCACCAGAGAATGATATCCTGGTCCAATAACGTCGCCATCGATCACATCTTGCAGAGACTTTGGACACCTGGCCACCATCCTTTTTGCTCTCTTTGTTATGTTGTGTTTGGTCGGATTCTTGCAAATCTTCATCATTTCAGAGACCACGATCCTTACCATTTCTCTTCGTTGTCTTGCACTAGGTCTTTTCTGTCTTTCCAAGTTCTGTATTAACTCCTCAGGGAGCCTCTGCCATGAGATTTCAAATCGCTCTAAGCAGTTTGTTATTAATGGTGTTCAGATTCCTGAAGATGATGTAGAGGTGGATGATGCTGGTGAAGAAGAAATTGAGGGTGCAGAGGGAAAGACAACCACTGGAGATGAAGGTTTTGGTGTTGAAGTCCCGGAGACTAAAAGAAGATATGAAAGTATTAAACACTGAGTAATGCTTTTTCTGTTTTACTAAATTACACACTGTATAGACGCATTTGGAGACATTAAGGTTACACAAAATAGTAAAACTAAATGCAATTTGTCTAACAGATTGCATTTTAAAAATTAACATTTTTGAAACAGCCCCTATTGCATAATAACAACATTTATTTATTCAGGAAATAATGATGATCTCATCGTAAATTCATATTCTAACCTTAACACCATGTTAACAAGTGTGCCATTGGGTGGTGTGGTGACATTGTTCTATACTCACTATCACATCCCCTATGTTCTTTAGCAGCTGTGATTCAGCCATATCTGTGAAGACACACAAACAAAAAGTTTGGTCTCTGGTCCAATAAAATGAAGGCATTCAGTCTGACAAGATGCTGTGCTTCAGTGGAATAATCTGGTAACCATTTTCACATAAGATGACAATGGCCACAAGTCAATCAGTTCACTGATGAGTCTGCACTCTGTCTTTTTTTACTGATCACATGTGGTAGTAAGAAATAAATTCAGCATCATAAACTCTCATGAGAAAATGAAGAGCTGAAACAAAAATCAGCAGAAGTTCACCAAACTCCACTGCCTCATCATACTTCATGACAAAAAACTGGCCCTTCCTGTAAGCAAGGCCATTGTCAGTAAAACCAAAATGTAGGACTGCATCTTTAACTTGCTCACTGTAACTTGCTCACTGTAACTTGCTCATGTAACTTGCTCACTGTAACTTGCTCACTGTAAAGCTCCAAGTAAAATGGTGAGCCATCTTTTATTTGCAATGCTGGAGGATTGACTGACCCAGCAGAAAGGAAGACCTGGAACATTTGATGTCTCTCTGAAAGACTCAAGCACAGTTTTTTAAGTTTTTAGATGCCTTGTGCATCTTTTGAAGTAACTGTGTTTGCTCTCAAAGCGCATCGTCTAAAGCCTGATGAAAGGGGCCAAATTTTAGGATTAGCCCTGGATAATGTCGTAAGTAATGGAGTTTAGGTTTTAAGTTGGTATTAGGAAACAATGCCTTTCTGGTTTCCAATATTCTTGGATGAGAGCATCCAGATAAGTAACCTGGGCCTTGGAAATTTGCTGAGCACAAATTAAGTCAACGATGTCCTTGAGCTGCAACGTTAACTGCCAGACATCATCTTGAGGGTTCTGCACTTTGTCTCCAATTATTAGAGGTAAAAGTCTCAAGAAGTTCCAATTTTGAACAGCTTGTCCACTAAGTTTCAATGTTTTTGGACTGACCTCACATAGCTTGGATAAAGTATCTGTTCCTTTGTATTTAAATTGCTTGATGTGCCTGTTCAGAACTGTGTAAGTGAACCATTTATTTGTGCAGATGAAATATTTGAGGTAAAGAGCGAGATCGTATGAGAGGACACCCTCAAAAATGTCATGACCAAGACATAAGGGCATGCCAGGTGTGCAAACATCAAGTTTTGTTAAGAATTAAACACAGAGCTGAACTTTATCCCCTGTACTTCTGACACGTCTTCTCTTTCCAGCCGTTCTGTGGCAGATCTAAAGGTTTCTGGAGTCCTCTGGGGTCTTGTAAATGGGAACAGAACTGGCAGCGACAATCTTTTCTAAAATCTTAGACATAAATGAGAGATTTGAAATGGGTCTGTAATTCGATAGCGTGTTTGGATCCAGGTAGGTTTCTTAATGAGCGGCTTAATAATTGCAAACTTGAGGTATTTTGGGACGTGACCTAAAGATAGTGAGGAGTTAATAAAATTGAGAAGAGGCTCACCAGCTGTATGTAACACTTCCTCCAATAGATCAGTAGGAATGGGATCCAACTGACATGTTTTTGATTTAGCTTTGGTAATAACATTATACAGCTCTTCCTGTCCTGTACATGTAAAACAGTGTAGTTGTGGAGTTGTAGGTGAGATTGTGTCAGGAGATGCTGTCAGAGGTTGGACCGCCACAATTGTTTTTCTAATGCTATACATTTTTTCAGTAAAGAAATTCATAAAGTCCTCACTACTAAACTGTGATGGAACACATTTTCAGATCCCTGATTTGTAGTTAATTTAGCTACTGTACTGAAAAGGAACCTGGGATTGTTTTTGATCTAAAATATGCCGAGCTAAGCGATTAGATCAGACAGAAACAATAGTATTTCAAATCAATTTTCAAGAGAAATGATTTCATAAAATAACTATGCTGTCACTTTTACTCAGCTCTTCTATTATTATTACTCAAGTAGTAGTAGTCCTGTTTGGTCCAGATCTTCAGTGGAGTCTAAATCTAGTGTGCAGCCAACAGCTCACCTGCTCAGTAATGAAGTTGTTCCCATCCACGGTTTCAGGAAGAAAATCAGCCCAGCTCAGTTTAGAGTCCCTCCATAAGGCCTCCACTTCCTTTTGGCTCTAAAGTGAAGAAAAACACAGCAATGACTTTGAAAAAAAGAACCTTTTT
>JBCEWE010001492.1:0-27259 GCA_039877035.1 Silurus lanzhouensis
CCAGTCTTCCCTGAAAAATCCATGAGGAACTGAGAAAACTGTAGAATGTGAGAGAGAGAGCTGGGACGAGAGAACAAAAACAACTGAAGGAACATGTTGCTCAGCTCGAGTTACTTGGAACAGACCACCATGAAGCTCCAGTCTTCCCTGAAAATCCATGAGGAACTGGAGAAAACTGTAGAATGTGAGAGAGAGAGCTGGACGAAAGAACAAAAACAACTGAAGGAACATGTTGCTCAGCTCAAGTCACTTGGAACAGACCACCATGGAGCTCCAGTCTTCCCTGAAAGTCCATGAGAACTGAGAGAAAGTGTTAGAATGTGAGAGAGAGAGCTGGACGAGAGAACAAAAACAACTGAAGGAACATGTTGCTCAGCTCGAGGTCACTTTGGAACAGACCACCATGAGCTCCAGTTCCCTGGAAATCCATGAGGAACTGGAAAAAACGGTATAGAATGTGAGAGAGAGAGCTGGACGAGAGAACAAAAAAGTGGAGGAACATGTTGTCCAGCTTGAGTTTATTTTGGGAGCAGACCCACTATGAAGCTCCAGTCTTCCCTGAAAATCCATGAGGAACTGGAGAAAACTGAAAATGTGAGAGAGAGAGCTGGGGCAAAAGAACAAAGAAAAATTGAGGTATATATGATTGGCTCAGCTAGGGGTCACTTTGGAACAGACCATCATGGAGTTCCAGGTCTTCCCTGAAAATCCATGAGGAACTGGAGAAACTGTACTAGAATGTGAGAGAGAGAGCTGGACAAAAGGAGAACAAAAACAAACTAAAGGAACATGTTGCTCAGCTCGAAGTCACTTTGAAACAGACCACCATGGGAGCTCCAGGATACCCAGAATCACTGTGAGAAAGTAATAAATAGTGCAGAGCATGAGAGAGATCACTTGATGAGAGACAGAGAGCGACTGGAGGAAAGTGTTGCTCAGTTTGAGCCCGCGTTGGATTTTAAAGAAAAACAAGAGGACGAAAGAGAGAAAACTAAACTTGACATAGAGGAGAGGAACAACTTACAGCTTCAGACCAACAGGGGCGCCGGGATACCCAGAATCTCTGTGAGGACGAAAAGAAGACTCAGAGAATAAAACAGATCAATATATGAGAGTCCGAGAGCGATGGGAGGAAAGTGTTTGCTCAGCAAAGACAAGAAAAATGAAAAAGAAAACGAGAAATAGAAGAAGAAGAAGAAGAAGACAAGAGAAACAGAGAGTCTGAACATGCCTTTTTCCTCTTTCTGTTTCTCTTAAGGCTATTTATGATAGTTTTACACTCATAGTCAATAGTATGAAGCTGAGTGTAAAGCTATTGTATCTTGTAGATCGTCTCGTCTTTTGATCATTTTTTATTTCTGTCTTGTAAAATATACTGATTTTAATCTTTTACTACAGCGAGACACAATAAACGCTATTAACATCATTTCAGATGAGCTTCTGCAGATGAGAGAAGTGATGCAAGAAATTGCATAATTATTAAAAGATGTAGTTGAACTATGAATTTTGTCTTCCTTACAAATGCTGTATGACCTCCTCATGGATTCTTCCACCTCTTGTGGGGCAGGGGGCTGTGGCTCGGGGTCATAATGCTGAGAGGGAGGAAGGTCAGGAGGGAGAGGGAAACTGGTCCTCAGTGCCACATTGAGCAAAACACCACACACCCTGATAATCTTGCACACTTTTTCCAGGTGGTATTGAAAGTCTTCCACCTGAGACATCCAGAGCTCCACATCTGCATTTCAGGAGGTGAGGAGCGTCTGAGGGGTGAAGCCTCTGTCACCTGTCATATTATAGACTACGTCAGGACAATGTTTACAATTTCTACATGTTGTTGAACTCACCAAGAAGCCAGTCATCACGTCCTGCTGCTGCCTGTAGTCTGTTCCCTACACTGCTATGTGCAGAGGTGGGAAGTAACGGAGTACAAATACTTCGTTACTGTACTTAAGTAGATTTTTCTGGTATCAGTACTTTACTCCACTATTTATTTTTCAGACAAATTTTTACTTTTACTCATTACATTTTTACACAAATATCTGTACTTTTTACTTCTTACATTTTTTAAACCGACTCGTTACTTTAGTTTTAATCCGTTGATTTGGTGAAATATATTTTTTATTTTCACTGTGCGCCGATTTTAGCCGAACAACCGATTTCCTTTTACTACGCGTCTTTTTCAGTCCGCTGGTGTATAAATTCCTGACTCTCACTCTTTACGAAGATAAGAATCAGCAGGCAAAAGGCAGTAAGAAGTTTGGGGTTAACATGGATGAGACAGAGGGAGTCAGTGATGTAAACATGACATTGTCATTAACACGCTATCAGTTCAGCGCGCATTTCTGTTTTTACCAGTTTTAAAACGGTGATCGCGTTCTTAGTGATTTTGTGAGCGATCTTTGTGTTTGCAATGTTGGAGAATATAATAAAGGTTTGTATCGAGAATCGACGGTGGTTTGTATAGTATACTGGTAAATCTCTGCTGTTAGTTGGTGCACATATGCCTTTTGTTGTTGTTATGCGATGAACGGGAGGCGAAAGCCGAAGTGAAAGCAAAACAGTTTATTGCAGCACAGGGCACAGCCAAACACTCGCCTTGAAAGTGAATATTGCGGTGGTGCGCTCTGGGAGCGCGGTCCACTAAGTCTGAAACTGAAAAGAGGCAGTCTGTATATATAATCCACGGGTGCGCTTGGTAAAAGCGCGGCGCTGAACAGCACACGGGAGAACGTGGGATGAGCAGCAAAAGCATAAAATTAACAACGGCAGGATCGGGGGAATCCGGGATGCGCTTTGGTTAGAAAAGCACAGCCGGTGAGAGAGTGCGGAGTCCGAGTGGGAAGGCACGTACCGGGATACGCATGAACGATAACAACGACTGCCGTGAACCAACATATACCAACAATAACGGACGGTGAGAGTGTGGAAGTGAGGGGTTTAAATAGGAGCTGGTGATGAGTGCTAAATGTGCGCGATTGAAACCTGGAGCTTCAGAGAAAGCGGAGGTTTGACAGCAGCTGAAGGGGCGTGGCAGGTGGTTTCCTCACAGCTAACAAACATGTATGTACATTTTTATAGCGTGCCGTCATCAAACAAATCGCGGCAACAATGTTGTGTAAAAAAAAAAAAAACACGTGCATGTACATTCTCATTTAATAACGCACATCATGTAAATAAAGAAATTTCAAGCATGTTAATATACTGCCGCCATATTGGTTTTCGTTTGTCTCGATCATCAGTTATCTCAACGCTTTTTGGCATTCCCTAGGCCCTCGACATAACCGGGTTCCACTCTATCTATCTATCTATCTATCTATCTATCTATCTATCTATCTATCTATCTATCTGTACATGGTATATACATATATATATATATATATATATACAATTATTTTTTACCAAAAGTTTGCGGACACCTGGTCATAAGTACGGTATGTGCTTTTTAAGCATTGCATTCCACATTTAGTCCCAATTTGCTCTGTTATTTTCCTCCACTCTTCAGGGAAGATGTTCCACTAGACTTTGAAGTGTGCTTGTGGACATTTTATCATCAGAACAAGAGTGTTAGTGAAGTCAGGTAGTGATGTAGTTCAGGTAAGGAGGCCTGGGGTTTTTCTTTCCTATCAGTTTAACAGCAGTTACTGAAGCACACAGAGGAACAACTCAGTCATACACTAGGACACATTTCACTACCACATTTATACCTGTTTTTACATCTTTATTATTTCCTAAAGTGTCCATTCACTGTATAAATGTATTAGGGATGTCAATTTCGACAAATTCTCATGATCGATCGTCGTTTATATTAACGATCAATTAATCGATTAATCGTTAACCTTCATACTGCAAGATGCGTCTACAGTAGTTATCGCATGAATTGTTGTGCAATGACACTAAAAACGCAAGCGTCCTCCCACAAAGGAAAGGGTTTTTTCTGTAAATAAAAGGCTAGTAGGATTATAAAATGAATCGATTGATCATTTCATATAATTATTTAATTCAAATACAATGACTAATATAACGCAGTCTCAGATGCACTCTGGCATATGAGCTGAGCGAAGCGGAGTGGTAATATTTCCTTAAGAGCGCAGAGCGCCTTTCTGAAGATTCCACTCCGCTCGCTCAACCAGTTCACAATCCAAGCGTTCTAAGTGCATTTTATCTTGTGTGTGCTTTTCACATGCTTTATAATCCATGTGTATTTTGTAAAGATCTACGCATATTTCATCTCGTGTGAGTGTGTGCGTTTTTGTTTTAATGAGCCTATTTTGAATATTCTATTGAACAACAACGGCATCTATTTTCACGGAAATAAAGTGAATGAAAATCAAATACACTTTTTCAGTATTTGCATTTTAGGAAATTCCTTAATTTGAAATAAAATGATCCCAAACAAAACTCTTGCGTGCTCGCTTCATTTTCCTTCACAACTGCTGTACTTTAGGCATAAGCCGCGTGCGTCGTCCTCTTTTGGCGGTTGGCAAACCAGCTAGCTGCCTACGTCTCAAACTATGCACGTTAATGGTGATCATGCTTAATCGACCGTCGATAAGGTTTATCGATTAAAATATTTATCGACAATTAATCGATCGTCGATTAATCGTTGACATCCCTAAAATGTATATAAAAATACAGAAAAGGACATGAAAAGCGAAATACAATTATTTAGCAACATTAGCTAGGCTAACTAGCCAGCTAAATATTCTTAGCTTCGATAGTTTTCTTCCTCAATCTAAATATTAGATTTTTAGTGAACTATAAGTAAGCTTTATTTTATTTATTTATTCAACTTTTAGTCAAAGAGAAAAAGTTTCTAATAAACTAACAAACACAAAAGCAGCGCTAGCAAACCTGGCTAGCATGAGGCTAATGTTGATGTCTCTTACACCATTAGCCGAAAGGTCCATTTCTGCTCACTGCAACATTTATGAAAATATTATCACTCCTTATTATCATTCTTTATTTATATTAATCCACTTTTTTCCTGCAAGTCTGTGATCTTTATGCTAATGATCATGAAATATCATGAAATATCATTTATGAATGTGAATTTCTTTGTTAGAATTGCTGTAAGAAATTAATGATAACATTTTTATCAGCAAAGATCATTGTATTGTATAAAATAGTATGATTAATGTGTGTGTGTGTGTGTGTGTGTGTGTGACAGCATGGCCAAGTGACAGCATGGCCAAGTGTTTTCTCCCAAAACAGCCCTTTATGCAGAGCCATTCACATCGTGTGCAAAATGAAGACATACGGAAAGATTTATTACTTGCTCAGCAAATATCTGCACTGGGATACGGTAAGTAGCTGATTCTCATCAAAACAGTCACCAGAACAGTCATTAATACATCGTTTTTCACCTGGAATTTTCATGTGTTTTACTGCATTCTTAATCTACTTTCAATTTCCAATGTCCATGTCATCTATGGAGCAAATTCATTATAAATTCATGTTGAATTAAATCAATAAGTATTTCATTTTTTTTTCTTAATTCAAACAAAAGGTGTTACAGGACATCACTATTTTAGACTTTATTATTAGTGTGAGTAAACGCTGATAACCAGCAGCAAAGAAACTGCACTTAACTCCAGCGTTAATGACACTGTTTATGACAAAATGATCAGATCAGTGCAATAAACATGCAAGCTAATAAATCTGTATTTCATAATATACTCATAAAGGAAGTGATATAGAACCACGTGACACTGTGCTCAATACTGAATAAAGAAACTAACTTTGTGTCTTAATTTACATACTCATGTACTATTCTAGAGCATTATTTACCCCTGCTACTGTCTGATACATAAACCCTTCAGTAACGTGTGCTATTTTGCATTTGTGTTTAAAATCTTTTGGTCATTTGGAGGTCATTTTCTAGGACTCCTCCTTACATAAAAGTAATAAATGGAGGTTATAAAATGATTGTAAACATTGTTTCATTGATCTGTTTTTTTTAAATATGTATTTTCTGCCAGGAGCCTTCAGGAAACATCTACAGAACCATCACCAGCACACTGAAGGCTCTTCTGGAAGACAAAAATCTGACATTCCAGAAGAGCAGTTGGTATGGTGATGATCTCTGTCCTGCTGCCTGGGACTACGTATTCAGCCTGGACCTTCTCTGTGCACAACTGGGCTGGATTTGGACCGTCTCCCATGTTATACGGTACTGAATGTGAAACTGCTTCAACGTATTTAATTCTCATCTTTCTAGTTTTTTAAACATTTGATACTGGCAAACCGGAAAATTTAAGACTCATGTGAGACAGTGTGTGTCCCAAATACTGCAAATTTTCCATTCTTGTTGCATAAACTTGTTATGCTAATTCTTTTATTTATTAGAAAGGATGTTTGGCCCAATTTGAAAATTTGGCTGTTGAGAACACAAACAGAGGAAAAACAGTTAAAAAATGTCTCTGTAGCAGCAATTATAAGGCTACTTGGTAAGTTTCCTGTAAATCCTGTCTTAGAGCATTATCTCTCATTATTTCTGGATTCTTCTGTTTTTTCCTCATGTTCTTTGTCCATCTCAAACAGGGCGACTTGGCCAACAAGGCCTTAAGGAGAACGTGGCAGCATCAGTCGAGGATCTGGCAAAAAGCATAACTGAGTTCGGGACACAAAAACGTTCAAAAGGTATCACTAAAGGATCAAATAAACAAGTCCTTTATCAATCTTTATCTTTATTCTCTGATTTTTAGTTTTCTATCATCAGAAAAGTGCTTCAGCAAGTCCTAATTTTATGATGGATTTTGTGTGCAGATTTGCCGTGGGAGGTGCAGCTCGCAGTGGTTTATGCCACTCATAATCTAGCACCCAGCAACCCCAAAGTCGCTCTGAAGGCTTTGGAATCATGGAAGAAAGAACTCACAAAGCCCGTTCCTCCAGCCGTCACCAAGTGCCTTGAGCAGATCAGCTTTCTTTGTTCTTAAACAAAAGCAAAAAATGTTATTAAATTAAATAATGTTTAATAAATTAATCTCATGGAATTGTATATTTTTGTACAAAAATAAAATACATAATAGATCTGCACAGTGTTATTGATTGTCTCTTTACAGTGGCGGGTCTTGCATTTTACACCCGAACATCTGTCTTAAGTCCCAATCATCCTCATAATAACATCAATATGATGCCACAGCTGTAAAAACCATCATTATTATACATCATATAATACATGCAGTATAACAGAGTGCATACAGATTCTTGTGCATTTTCCTTACATTACAGTTTTCCTGGTGTTTTGAAATTAAGTCAAATTGTGTGTTTTTGTACAGATTTTACAAAAGAAAATGCAAAAGTGTAAATGGCTCATAAAAAGCTTAACAACTGTTTTGTACTGTTTGGGTTGATAAAGGGTTAATGTCCTTTATACTATAAAAACTGTCGAAATTGACGCGTTAATAACACGTTTACCCAAATTAATTTTAACAGCACTAATTTTATTAATGCACAATTAGATATGTAAATAAATGAAAATTAATAAAAATAGGCGAAGATAAAAACCTTCAACGCAACACAAATTTATTTATGACGTCTTTTCTTTTACTCAGAAATCAAAATACAAATAACCTGTTTTATCACTAAACATTTGTTTTACAGATGCGCCAATTAAAACCATCCAAAACAGATATATATATATATATACACACACATACACAGTGGGGCAAAAAAGTATTTAGTCAGCCACTAATTGTGCAAGTTCTCCCACTTAAAAAGATCAGAGAGGCCTGTAATTTTCATCAAAGGTACACTTCAACTATTAGAGACAAAATGAGAAAAAAAATCCTGAGAATCACATTTTCTGATTTTTAAAGAATTTATTTGCAAATTACGGTGGAAAATAAGTATTTGATCACCTACAAAAAAGCCAGATTTCAGGCTCTCACTGACCTGTAACTTCTTTAAGAGGCTCCTTTGTCCTCCACCTGTTACCTGTATTAATGGCACCTGTTTGAACTTGTTATCAGTATAAAAGACACCTGTCTACAAAGTCAAACTATCAGAATCCAAACTCCACTATGGCCAAGACCAAAGAGCTGTCAAAGGACACCAGAAACAAAATTGTAGACCTGCACCAGGCTGGGAAGACTGCATCTGCAATAGGTAAGAAGCTTGGTGTGAAGAAATTCAACTGTGGGAGCAATATTATAAAATGGAAGACATAGAAGACCACTGATAATCTCCCTCAATCTGGGGCTCCACGCATAATCTCACACGGTGGGGTCAAAATGATCACAAGTACGGTAAGCAAAATTCCCAGAACCACACGGGGGACCTAGTGAATGACCTGCAGAGAGCTGGGACCAAAGTAACAAAGGCTACCATCAGTAACACACTACGCTGCCAGGTCCTCAAATCCTGCAGTGCCAGACGTGTCCCCCTGCTTAAGTCAGTACATGTCCAGGCCCGTCTGAAGTTTGCTAGAAAGACATTTGGATGATCCAGAAGAGGATTAGGAGAATGTCATATGGTCAGATGAAACCAAAATACTTTTGGTTAAAACTTAACTTGTCGTGTTTGGAGGAGAAAGAATGCTGAGTTGCATCCAAACAACACCATACCTACTGTAAAGCATGGGGGTGGAAACATCATGATTTGGGGATGTTTTTCTGCAAAGCGACCAGGACGACTGATCCGAAAACCTCCTTTCATCAGCAAGGGCATTGAAGATAAAACGTGGCTGGGTCTTTTAGCATGACAATGATCCAAACACACCACCTGGGCAATGAAGAAGTGGCTTTGTAAGAAGCATTTCAAGGTCCTGGAGTGGCCTAGCAAGTCTCCAGCTCTTAACCCCATAGAAAATCTTTAGAGGGAGTTGAAAATCCATGTTGCCCAGCGACATCCCCAAAACATCACTGCTCACAGAAAACGTTTGATCTTTGTCATTGCAAACAATGGGTATATAACAAATTATTGAGATGAACTTTTGTTATTGACCAAATACTTATTTTCCACCATAATTTGCAAATAAATTATTTAAAAATCAGACAATGTGATTTTCTGGATTTTCTTTTCTTATTTTGTCTCTAATTGTTGAAGTGTACCTATAATGGAAGGTCGCTCTCATCTTTTTAAGTGGAAGAACTTGCACAATTGGTGGCTGACTAAATACTTTATTGCCCCACTGTATTAGAGGGTCACATTGTATGTAAGGGTCGTGTAGGCATTTGATGCATGTTGACTCTTGAAATTACTTTTTGTGTTTCATGTTGCAGTTCTCCCTAATACAGTACAACGGAAGTGGCTGATGTACTGAAACTGAGGGTCATTCTAGATGATGAAAACTTTGAGAGACTGATTTTTCCCTCTCGTCCTGAGAATGTACACGGCCTCATTGTTGAAATTAAAGATAAGTTGAACTTGAATTTTTGCTTTCGGCTTCAGTTTGAAAAAACAGAGTTTGATAATGGACTATGTTCCCCCATTCTCATACGAGGTGGAGTACACTCTAAGAGAAGGCAACTTTACAGCGAATTTCACAGGATAAAAATCAAAATCTGCCATTTTCTGTCTATGCTGCTCTTGACAAATATACATCTCAATTTCTGAAACTGTACTAAAAGAGGAAAATAGGATATTTTGGTGAGAAGATGGAAGACTTTTTGATGGCATTTAAAGAACATGTAAAGAAGATATTTTAAGTGCATTGCATTACATAATAGTAAATGTGAACACTCAACCCTGAGATCTTTGTGCAATGTATTTGTGTTTCTGCAAAAGGACAAGAATGACACCAATGTATCCAGAACAGCAGCCCTGGCAGGCCTTTCACTTTACTTAAAGGAGGAATCCTCACAGATCTTCAACATTTGCAAGGTATTGTTATTGTCTTTTCACATATCTGCAAGTAAAATGCTTTCTTTCAGCGTCTGCCCTTCATAATGCAACCCTCCCCATTTATCCGGGCTTGAGGCCGGCACTAAGAGTGGCTGGGGATGGTTCCCTGACCTGGGATCGAACCCGGGCCGCAGCGGTGAGCGCGGCGCATCCTAACCACTAGACTACCAGGGACCATCTGCAAGTACAATTACCTTATTAAAAATTCTGAGGTAAACATTGCTATAAACAGTGGTAAAAACATTCAGACTACAATTGCACAACCAATATACAGAAAAACAAAGAGCAAGAATACATCCCATAATTCTCTTATATTCATTTAAAATGTTAAAAATACTAAATTGGAGATTGGAGATCTTTTTTAAATTATTCTATTTAAAACCATGGATGGTATAATATAAAAATATTAGTTTTACATACAGTAGAACCTCGGGTTACGAGTAACTTTGAATACGAGCAAATTGGAATCCGAGAATACATTTTTAATACATTTTGTATTGGGTTACGAGCGTTGCATCGACCTGCGAGCAAAACTTTTTGCTATATGGGCATTTTTCACAAGTATGAACGAGACTCTCGAGCGATGCGCAAAAAAACAATGCATTGCCTCGGTCTCCGAGCAGCACACGTAGAAGCACTTCAAGATGTTGTAAGTTAAATATTTTAAGTGAAAATTGTACCACATTTTCATCCAAAGGAAACTTGCGATTACATCCATGTTTTATTTCAGGTTGAACTTAAGTAAACAGTAGAAAACTTTTTTGAAGCTTTTGACATTGAAATGTCTTGTATTTCAAAATAACATTTTCATATTTCAACCAAATAAACTGTTGGAGTTGTTTCAGGTTGTTGGTGTTTTATATTGTGTTACTAGCACTTATATGGTTTAAAGCAAACCATTTTCTTAAATGAATTGAGTTGAAACACCAAAGGAATAAGTTGTTGCAACTAGAATGTAATAATTGTTCGAAGTAGAAAATAATGAGTACATTTAACTTAAGTGGTAACATTGTTATGAAGAAAATTCATTCAAGTTACTTTTACTTAATAAAAACAATACTTTTACACATCTTAATTTACTTAACATAAAACCACAAATAGCTGAATATTACTTAATAGATTCAATTTTATTTAACCTGTTGCAATTAATACTTCTAACTTCAATTAATTAAGTTATAAGAAAGTATATATACCAAGTTACTTGTAATCAAATATAGTGATTGTTTATATGTTAATTATTAAGTTATTCAACTTAAATTATTTAAAGCAATACACTTGCTCAAATAGTTTGAGTTGAACTTACTTATCAGGTTTAAGAGTGCATATACAGGCGATAATCAGTTCCCAAACATATCAACATTCACTGTTTCTAGTTCAATAACAGAACAAATAGCATTCGTACAGTTCAGAGTCTGATTTTAGGTTTTATTTTAACAATATGTTTGATTGAGTTCTTGCATGTAGATGATACTTTTAATACATTTAGTACTAACTTCATGCAGAATGAATTATAAATGGTACATTTAATAAATTTAGTACCACCTTTATGCAGGATCTCAGCATAAATAGTGAATTTTATAAAAGCTTTTTTGACAAAATAAATGTTATTAAACTGTATTCGTCTTTTCTAAATTATTTAATTGATGACATTAATATTAATCAGCTTCATTTAACTTTAATTTCATCTATTTATATTGCACCTTTCATACACAAACATGCAGCTAAAAATGAAATTAATATGAACCCCATGTATGTTACACAGTAAACAACCAATAAAAACATAAAGCATTAAGTTCACAGACCACATTCTTCCTTTAGACTGTTTATTATTATTATGAAAATAATTCAAACTGAAAAATGTACATTATCTCAGAGATTTTTCTGAAGTTTCACTGCATCATCTGTGCAGTACAGAAAGAGATCCATGACAGTGATAGAAGTGTTCGAGCTCCTGACACTGTAAAATACTCTTCTCCCTGTTTTCCTTCTCATTACAAACACAATATCAGACTTGCTGATCTGAAACAGAGTTTTAACCTTGTGTAAGTGTAACAACTGCTCTCTAACTTCTACAGCTTCACCACTACATCACTCAAATACTACTGCCGTGTGCAATCTTCTAATAAACCCTAATAGTGACATGGTGTTGTATTAATGAATAGTTCATTTGAATATTCCTTTCAGATAAAAGTCATAAATAAATAGATTGAAGTAGAGCTGTTCGTGTGTTATTGGTCTATTAAACTGAGTTGGAGAAGTTCTGTTAGATATGAGACTCTCCCTGAACTAAATACTGGTATAATATGGAAGTGAATGGCCAATTTTATTTGGATTTATTTCCTTCTACATGGAAAAAACTGTAAAACTTTATATGGTCACCATCTACGATCAGTCTAGTGTAATCTCTCACCAAAGATACCTGAGATCTGGTCTCTACTTTTATAAAATTCATTAGAAATAAATGAAAATAATCAGGCTGTAATACTGCACTGTATTTAAATGCCTCTTTTTTTTTCTTCGCTCTGATGTATTTGGTGTTATAGGTTTTGTTTCAGTAAATTCAGACTTTTTGTTTGTATTTAATTTTAGTATCTGTTTAATTCATAATCTCTTATATACAGTAAAAGCCAAACTGCTGTGTGTCTTGTTCTCGCTATTAATGACGTCATTAGAGCTCCACTACTTCTAATTGCATGCTGTGACAGTGAGCTCTAATACACATCACACTGCCACCTACTGGTCATTTATGATTCTGCAACATTCATGGAGTGACTCCGGTCAACTTCCGGTTCTCAATTCAGACACAGTTTACTGTCAAATACCGCGTACTAACTGCTTTCTCTATGGAGCTTTATGTAATAAGTGTAGTTTAAACACTCATCAATTAAATACAATTATCAACAGAATGTGAAACAATGACAGTTTGGACTTTAAAAACATCTATGTATTATGTAATAGAGATATCTACTGCAGTTAGCATGCTAAGCTAGCCCCGGTCCGTCCTCAGAGAGCAGAGAGTCCCGCTGACCTTCACTCGCTTTATACACAGTTTACAGCCGTTTTTATCTTATTTATGACTGTAATATCGCTCTTCTCTCAGGAACAACAGAAAAAAAGTTGTGAAGACATGATATTTTATCCGCTCTTTCCCTCCGTAATGTGCGCATGCGCATAGTGAGTGTGCGCGTGTAAGAGAGAGAGAGAGAGAGAGAGAGAGAGAGAGAGAGAGAGAGAGAGGCCGGAGGGCGGAGCATCTCGGTGTGACGTCACAGTAGGGCAACATCTATGTAAGTCAGAACGCGTCTCTGTTTCTCTCATTTCCGAGGTTTGTGCGTGTGAGTAAAGATACGTAAACATGGGGCTCTTCAGAAGGTTTAGAGAGTTTTTTCAAAGCAGAAGAATGAAGAAAACAAAGCAGATTGCTGAAAAGAAGGAGAAGCTGGAACACATAGAGAAAGCAGTAAAAGACTTGGATGCATTTTCTAAAATGATGATAGAGAAGATAACAAAAGAGAGAGAAGAGAAAGCCATTCTACTACAGATGGTGCAAAAGCTGGAGGCTACTTTGGCTATTGAGCAAAAGCAGCGGGAACAGGACATAACTGAGAAAAGCCAGAGCTGGGCGAGAGAACAAAAACAAGTGGAGGAACATGTTGCTCAGTTTGAGTTTATTTTGGATCAGACCGCTATAAAGCTCCAGTCTTCCCTGGAAATCCTTGAGGAACAAGAGAAAACTGTAGAATGTGAGAGAGAGAGCTGGATGAGAGAACAAAAACAACTGAAGGAACATGTTGCTCAGCTCGAGGTCACTTTGGAACAGACCACCATGGAGCTCCAGTCTTCCCTGAAAATCCATGAGGAACTGGAGAAAACTGTAGAATGTGAGAGAGAGAGCTGGACGAGAGAACAAAAACAACTGAAGGAACATGTTGCTCAGCTCGAGGTCACTTTGGAACAGACCTCCATGGAGCTCCAGTCTTCCCTGGAAATCCATGAGAAACTGGAAAAAACTGTAGAATGTGAGAGAGAGAGCTGGACGAGAGAACAAAAGAAAGTGGAGGAACATGTTGCTCGGCTTGAGTTTATTTTGGATCAGACCACCATGAAGCTCCAGTCTTCCCTGAAAATCCATGAGGAACTGGAGAAAACTGAGAAATGTGAGAGAGAGAGATGGGCAAAAGAACAAAAGAAAATGGAGGAACATGTTGCTCAGCTAGAGGTCACTTTGGAACAGACCACCATGGAGCTCCAGTCTTCCCTGAAAATCCATGAGGAACTGGAGAAAACTGTAGAATGTGAGAGAGAGAGCTGGACGAGAGAACAAAAACAACTGGAGGAACATGATGCTCAGCTTGAGTTTATTTTGGAGCAAACCACCATGAAGCTCCAGTCTTGCCTGAAAATCCATGAGGAACTGGAGAAAACTGAAAAATGTGAGAGAGAGAGCTGGCAAAAGAACAAAAGAAAATGGAGGAACATGTTGCTCAGCTCGAGGTCACTTTGGAACAGACCACCATGGAGCTCCAGTCTTCCCTGAAAATCCATGAGGAACTGGAGAAAACTGTAGAATGTGAGAGAGAGAGCTGGACGAGAGAACAAAAACAACTGAAGGAACATGTTGCTCAGCTCGAGGTCACTTTGGAACAGACCTCCATGGAGCTCCAGTCTTCCCTGAAAATCCATGAGGAACTGGAGAAAACTGTAGAATGTGAGAGAGAGAGCTGGACGAGAGAACAAATGAAAGTGGAGGAACATGTTGCTCGGCTTGAGTTTATTTTGGATCAGACCACCATGAAGCTCCAGTCTTCCCTGAAAATCCATGAGGAACTGGAGAAAACTGAGAAATGTGAGAGAGAGAGATGGGCAAAAGAACAAAAGAAAATGGAGGAACATGTTGCTCAGCTAGAGGTCACTTTGGAACAGACCACCATGGAGCTCCAGTCTTCCCTGAAAATCCATGAGGAACTGGAGAAAACTGTAGAATGTGAGAGAGAGAGCTGGATGAGAGAACAAAAACAACTGGAGGAACATGATGCTCAGCTTGAGTTTATTTTGGAGCAACACCATGAAGCTCCAGTCTTCCTGAAAATCCATGAGGAATGGAGAAAACTGAAAATGTGAGAGAGAGTGGCAAAGAACAAAAAAATGGAGGAACATGTTGCTCAGCTCGAGGTCACTTTGGAACAGACCACATGGAGCTCCAGTCTTCCCTGAAAATCCATGAGGAACTGGAAAAAACTGTAGAATGTGAGAGAGAGAGCTGGACAAGAGAACAAAAACAACTGAAGGAACATGTTGCTCAGCTCGAGGTCACTTTGAAACAGACCACCATGGAGCTCCAGGATACCCAGAATCACTGTGAGAAAGTAATAAATAGTGCAGAGCATGAGAGAGATCACTTGATGAGAGACAGAGAGCGACTGGAGGAAAGTGTTGCTCAGTTTGAGCCCGCGTTGGATTTTAAAGAAAAACAAGAGGACGAAAGAGAGAAAACTAAACTTGACATAGAGGAGAGGAACAACTTACAGCTTCAGACCAACAGGGGGCGCCGGGATACCCAGAATCTCTGTGAGGACGAAAAGAAGACTTCAGAGAATAAAACAGATCAATATATGAGAGTCCGAGAGCGATGGGAGGAAAGTGTTGCTCAGCAAAGACAAGAAAAAATGAAAAAGAAAACGAGAAATAGAAGAAGAAGACAAGAGAAACAGAGAGTCTGAACATGCCTTTTTCCTCTTTCTGTTTCTCTTAAGGCTATTTATGATAGTTTTACACTCATAGTCAATAGTATGAAGCTGAGTGTAAAGCTATTGTATCTTGTAGATCGTCTCGTCTTTTGATCATTTTTTATTTCTGTCTTGTAAAATATACTGATTTTAATCTTTTACTACAGCGAGACACAATAAACGCTATTAACATCATTTCAGATGAGCTTCTGCAGATGAGAGAAGTGATGCAAGAAATTGCATAATTATTAAAAGATGTAGTTGAACTATGAATTTTGTCTTCCTTACAAATGCTGTATGACCTCCTCATGGATTCTTCCACCTCTTGTGGGGCAGGGGGCTGTGGCTCGGGGTCATAATGCTGAGAGGGAGGAAGGTCAGGAGGGAGAGGGAAACTGGTCCTCAGTGCCACATTGAGCAAAACACCACACACCCTGATAATCTTGCACACTTTTTCCGGGTGGTATTGAAAGTCTTCCACCTGAGACATCCAGAGCTCCACATCTGCATTTCAGGAGGTGAGGAGCGTCTGAGGGGTGAAGCCTCTGTCACCTGTCATATTATAGACTACGTCAGGACAATGTTTACAATTTCTACATGTTGTTGAACTCACCAAGAAGCCAGTCATCACGTCCTGCTGCTGCCTGTAGTCTGTTCCCTACACTGCTATGTGCAGAGGTGGGAAGTAACGGAGTACAAATACTTCGTTACTGTACTTAAGTAGATTTTTCTGGTATCAGTACTTTACTCCACTATTTATTTTTCAGACAACTTTTTACTTTTACTCATTACATTTTTACACAAATATCTGTACTTTTTACTTCTTACATTCTTAAAACCGACTCGTTACTTTAGTTTTAATCCGTTGATTTGGTGAAATATATTTTTTATTTTCACTGTGCGCCGATTTCAGCCGAACAACCGATTTCCTTTTACTACAGAGCTTCAGAGAAAGTGGAGGTTTGACAGCAGCTGAAGGGGGCGTGGCAGGTGGTTTCCTCACAGTTCACAAACATGTATGTACATTTTTATAGCATGCCTTCATCAAACAAATCGCGGCAACGCTGTTGTGTAAAAAAAAAAAAATCATCAGTTATCTCAACGCTTTTTGGCGTCCCCTAGGCCCTCGACATAACCGGGTTCCACTCTATCTATCTATCTATCTATCTATCTATCTATCTATCTATCTATCTATCTATCTATCTATCTATCTATCTATCTATCTGTACATGGTATATACATATATATATATATATATATTATTTTTTACCAAAAGTTTGCGGACACCTGGTCATAAGTACAGTATGTGCTTTTTAAGCATTGCATTCCACATTTAGTCCCAATTTGCTCTGTTATTTTCCTCCACTCTTCAGGGAAGATGTTCCACTAGACTTTGAAGTGTGCTTGTGGACATTTTATCATCAGAACAAGAGTGTTAGTGAAGTCAGGTAGTGATGTAGTTCAGGTGAGGAGGCCTGGGGTTTTTCTTTCCTATCAGTTTAACAGCAGTTACTGAAGCACACAGAGGAACAACTCAGTCATACACTAGGACACATTTCACTACCACATTTATACCTGTTTTTACATCTTTATTATTTCCTAAAGTGTCCATTCACTGTATAAATGTATATAAAAATACAGAAAAGGACATGAAAAGCGAAATACAATTATTTAGCAACATTAGCTAGGCTAACTAGCCAGCTAAATATTCTTAGCTTCGATAGTTTTCTTCCTCAATCTAAATATTAGATTTTTAGTGAACTATAAGTAAGCTTTATTTTATTTATTTATTCAACTTTTAGTCAAAGAGAAAAAGTTTCTAATAAACTAACAAACACAAAAGCAGCGCTAGCAAACCTGGCTAGCATGAGGCTAATGTTGATGTCTCTTACACCATTAGCCGAAAGGTCCATTTCTGCTCACTGCAACATTTATGGAAATATTATCACTCCTTATTATCATTCTTTATTTATATTAATCCACTTTTTTCCTGCAAGTCTGTGATCTTTATGCTAATGATCAGGAGTAAACACAAAATAAGGAACATCGCTTTTCCCCCTCTTCACTCCGGTACCCGATGGTTAATAATAATTACCGTATTTTTCAGACTATAAGCCGCTACTTTTTTCCCACGTTTTGAACCCAATGGCTTAAACAACGAAGCGGCTTATTTATGGATTTTTCCCGGTTTTACAAACTTCAAGCTAAAAAACTGAGCGACATAACATTAGACCAATGAAATTTCCGAACGTAAACGAAAAAACGCACCTCACCTGTGTTCTGAGCTGCACGGCTTTGGGAGAAAAAACTTCCACCGGTGGCGCACGACGATGACAAAAGATAAACTCCCCAGAGAAATACAGTGGTACCTTGACCTACGAGTTTAATTTGTCGCACATCAAATCAGTTTTCCATATTGAAAATACTAAAAATGGCATTCATCCGATCCAACCCTCAAAATGACACCCCGTTTTTATGTTTCATGTTATTAAATTGGATACATTTCTAAATAACAAATCTTGTATAAAAACATAATTGGAAAGAGTATGTAAAGATATAATAAGGTTTTATTCAGTGTATTTTCCTTGAAGATGACACGACTTGAGCTAACGAAAACGCCGGTGGTTGTTTCTACTTTGCTTATCTTAATTTTCATCACAATCTTCGCTTTCTGGCTTCGCTTCGCCATCTAGCAGCGGCGTCTCGACCTTGAGCCTCAATTTTTTGCTTGCGTAACAAAGCAAAAAAATCGACTGAGTGACGCTCAGACCTCGGAAAACTCGTACATTAATGCACTCGTAGGTCAAGGTACCACTGTAGTTGTAAAAGGAAGGAGGAAGACAGTGAACAATGACTTACTTGGTCGGCTAGTGTTTAGATACAAGCCGTTGTAGCGTGTTGAGTCTGGGTGAAGGGAGGCTCGCTAACTCCAGTTGCAACAGAAATCATATAAGCACAGACAGGTTTCCAAAACTCGTGCTGTTTTTATTTTTCTTGGCAACAGCGTTATGGGTTAGTCAAAAAAAACGGAATACCAGTGGAATGCAGTGACATGCTATTCCCAAAATACCGCTATGCTCCTAATAGAAGCGCAACATATTGCATTTAGTGTCTTTCGTTAAAGCCTGTGTAAAGTTCATTAGTTTCAGTGTAGACATGCGGCTTATAGACATGTGCGGCTTATTTATGTTAAAAATAAAAATCTTTGTCAAATTCAGTGGGTGCAGCTTGTATATGGGTGCACTTTATAGTCCGGAAATTACGGTATATTTATAATAAATGAAAATCTATGTATTTTAAGAAAATTAAATCCATAAAGCTAGGAAACTCGACCGTTCCAGGGGTCATACAGTTCACTTTATCCTGGCAGAGGGTCTTCATTTTCCACCTCCAACACGGCGTCTCTCGGAGCTACAGGAGGAAAATCCAAAAAGAAAAATTCAAAACAAATAATATCAAATATATAATATTAAATATTTCTTATAATAAAAATTTTAAGTAACATTTCAGAGTTGAATCCCAGTGGAAACGCGACTGATCCGAAGCTGCTGCTTTTTAGCTGATACACACTGTGTGGTCAAAAGTATATATATATTTTCTTTTCAGCCAGATGTGGTTCAGTGTTCGGGACTCAGACACTTTTTCAGTGTTCAAGTCGAGGTTGAAAATGTATTTATTCAGTCAAACCTTTTATCAGTAGATTTTTCTAAAGTAAAGGAGCACATCTGGGGGGATCATGGATATCGAGTGTTTGGTGAACTGGGATATTTGTATGCTGTTTTCCCCTCACTTTCACACGTTCACTCAGGTTTGTTGACGGTGGTGTGGTGGGTCGTCTTTTATACCAGAAATCCCCCATGTCTGTGTTACCTTCTGGTTCTCCCTTTTAGCTATGCTGCCATAGCGCGTCTTGCTGCACAGTGACATTAGCTTTCATACAACAATAAGGACACATTATAATCCATATCCTTCTCTTCCTGTCACCCCACTCTCTCTCTCTCTCTCTCTCTCTCTCTCTCTCTCTCTCTCTCTCTCTCTCTCTCTCTTTCTCTTGGTAGAGATAAACATGCTACTGAGGTTCCAGTGACCACTGTTCCTGCCCCTCTTCCCTCCATGGATCTTCTTACTTCGTCCAGGCCTGCCTCTGGATAGTGTCCACTTCATTTGGAGGCCACTATGCTCTATATCTGGAATAAATAGACATTCGGTGCAACCCAGACGAGGACAGGTTCCCTCTTGCATCTGGTTCCTCTCAAGGTTTTCTAGCTTTGCCATCTCGAGGAGTTTTTCCTTACCACAGTCGCCACCGGCTTGTTCATCAGGGACAAACATACTTATTAAGAACATATTAAATTTTTATCACCACATAATCTGTAAAAAGCTGCTTTGAGACAATGTTCATTGTTAAAAGCGCAATACAAATAAAAATTTATTGAATCGAACTAAATTGAATTGAATGGGGGAGTGCAGGGGATTTTTTTCTAAGATCCACTCCACAGACGTGATGACTGCCACATTATGTAACCTGTTGCTGACAAGGTTGATGTCCAGTGTGCATAAACAAACAGACATTTTCATGATTTTTCTTTAACGAAAATAAAAATACAAATAAAAATCAGAGGCTCAAGAACTGGGGGTGAACCTAAGACCTGCATGTAAAACAGACGTTATGACCACTACACTTCGGAACCTGTTACTCGGAAGGCTGATGTCCAATCTGCAAAAATAGGAACATCTGAACAATGTGAATTAAACTTAGAAAACTCACTGACTCAAATGTCCCCAGGTTTTGCCCAATAATAGTTTTAGCCATTCAAATGAGTTTCTTTTTCTAACTTCGCTCTGTGTTTCACTATGGGAATCGCTTTGGGCGTGACCAACTATGGAAGCTCCTATGACACCACATCTGTCTTGACAGGTCAACCTGTCTGTCCCACCCTTACAATGTCATTCATGCTTTCTTCGCATTAGGGACTACATTAAGCTCTCTCAGCATATCCAGTTTTTAATGAGTTCAGGGAGGTTGCATCTCACCCGTGTCCTTCATTACAGTGGAACCCGGTTATGTCGATGTCCAAGGAGGTTGCAAAAAAGCGTCGAGGTAACCGATGATCGAGATAAACGAAAATCAAAATGGCGGCAATATATTAACGTGCTTGAAATTTCTTTATGTACATGATGTGCGTTAATAAATGAGAATGTCCATGCACGTGTTTTTGAAGGTTTTTTTTTTACACAACAGCGTTGCCGCGATTTGTTTGATGAAGGCATGCTATAAAAATACATACAGTGCATGTTTATCTGTCAGGAATCCACCTGCCACGCCCCCTTCGGCCCCCTTCAGCGTGTCAGGTGCTTTCTCGGCCGCTTTCTCTGAAGCTCCCGGCTTCAATCGCGCACATATGGTGCTCGTTTAGCATCATCACCAGCTCCTATTTAAACTTCCACACTCTCACTGTCCGTTATTGTTGGTATATGTTGGTTCATGGCGGTCGTTGTTATCGCTCATGCGTTTCCTGGTATGTGCCTTCCCACCGGCACTCTCTCAACGGCTGCGCTTCCCAAAGCTGCGCTGCGCCCCTACTAACACTACGAACACTAGCACTAACTAACAGCAGAGATTCACCAGTATACAATACAACACCTGTAGCAGCTGTAAGACTTGATTTTTCCGCCACTTCCGCGAGTTCTTCTGCAGCTGCACCGAGATAACCGACGTTAAATCGCAAATTTTTTTCCCCCTTGTGCTCGAGATATAAGGGTTCGGCGACATAAAAAAAGTCGACATAACCGATAAAAAATGCTTAGAAAAAGCGAGAATTTGGCGGTTTCACTTCAAAAACGTTGACTTAATAGGGTTGTCGAGGTAACCGAGGGCGAGATAAGCGGATTCCACTGTATATGGAGGAACCATCTTGGGCAGGGACCCTCACCTGATGTTCATCGCGTGCATGGGCCCCGTAACTGCAATGGACGAAAAGCATTCCAAAATTAGAATCAGAGGCTCAAGGGCATGGCTCCACTGGGGCTCGAACCCAGGACCTTCTGCGTGTAAAGCAGACATGATGACTGCTACACTATGGAACCTGCTGCTGAGAAGGTTACATAAATAGAAACATATCTTTCAAAATCTAACTGAAAAAATATTAATTAAACTTAGAAAACTCACTGACTCAAATGTCACAATCATCTCAATCATCAAAAGACAGCATTAAAGTGGAGGTACATGAATAAACCTTTAAAGTATAACTATTGTTGAGGTAGAGTTAAACACTTTACAGGTTTATTTACAGGAGAAGATACATACAAGATGTATGTTTGTGTCATGTAATGTGGAACATTTGATTTAATATTTAATTAATAAAAGAATGCTTTCTTGTGGTGTGTGTGTGTGTGTGTCTGTGTGTGTGTGTGTGTGTGTGTGTGTGTGTGGCTGTGTATCACACAGTTTCGAGAGTGAATTGTTTTATGTTTTGAGGGTCCCTGTGAAGTCAACCAGAGAGGCCAGGGGGGTTATCTGTCTTTCGGGGTGGTGTATATGTGTGTGTGTGCGTGAGTCTGTGTGTACTGTGTAAGATATAGAGACTGGTTTGTGTTATTAGTTGAATGCTGCTTTAAAGTCAGCTGGAGAGGTCAGGGTTTGTCCTGCTTCGTGTCTTCCGGGGGGTGTAAGCCGTGGTGCTCAACCTTTGATTAAAATGCAGATGTCAAGAGTTAAAACGAAAGCCTGAGACATAAAGTCTAAATGACCTGTGCCAGACGTTACAAGTTATACTAATTGGCCAAAACTAAAGCACTGACATTTGACCCTTGAAAATATTAAAATTGTGAATTTACCTCAAATATCTGGGTCACAAGTTATAGAATCAGTGATCTGAAAAAGTAAACTAAATTAAATTACTTTTAAGATGGACTATCTTACAACTGTGTGTGTGTGTGTGTGTTTGTGTGTGTGTGTGTGTGCGCAGACCTTTTGTATAATTCTGACATAATTTATAAGAAATTTTGAGCAGTAGATCTTAGAGCTGAAACTGTACACCTCTGCACATTCTACAGTTTTGTCGTTGCACAAAGAGGCAGACGCACTTTGATCTATGGACTGTTTAGACACTGCTTTGGTGCGTGCACGCTTTTTTTCACAGAGAAAGTTTTACAAAATAAACCACAAAAAGGGACACATATTTGTATAAAGAATAAGTATAATGTTATTTGAATGCATTTTACCACAAAATGGTGGTAGCTTTAATTTAGATGAGGCATATGACCCGTTAGCTAGTTAGCATCTGAAAGCTAACAGCTGGAGCTATCACCAATCATAATTCAAATACCAACAAAAACGGAAATTGTATATGTCATTTTAATGTTTTCAAGAAATTATACAGCAAGCAAAGATCACATAAATAAATATAAAGAGCCTACAAGGATCTTATAAAGACTTACGACTCAAAATCTGAATTTAAAGTAAAAGTCAATAAATAATATTCATATAATTCAATTCAATTCAATTCATTTTTATTTGTATAGCGCTTTTAACAATGAACATTGTCTCAAAGCAGCTTTACACAGATAATGTGGTGATTAGACGTAAATATGTTAAGAATCTTAAGAAACCTTAAGAGGAACCAGACTCAAGAGGGAACCCATCCTCATCTGGGTTGCACCAAATGTCCATTTGAAGCAGATATACAAAGTTGCGGGGTACAGTGATGACGATCAGAAGCAAACTGCACTCCCGAGTCAGTGCAGCAGACCGCCGACACCAACTACAGTCCAATCCATCCTCAAAGCACCCGTTCTACTCCGGGATTACATGGAACCACCCAAGGTGTTGATGAGATACCGTCCCAAGCTGCACAGAAGTGTGAAGATCCACGGAGGGGAGAGGGGCAGGAACAGTGGTCACTGGAACCTCAGGAGCATGTTTAACTCGACCGAGAGAGAGAGAGAGAGAGAGAGAGAGAGAGAGAGAGAGAGAGAGAGAGAGAGAAGGATATGGATTATTAAGTGTCCCTATTGGTGTATGAAAGTTAATGTCACTGTGCAGTTTGGACTCCGGCAGGACTCGCTATGGCAGCATAACTAAAAGGGAGAACCAGAAGGTAACACAGACATGAGGGATCTCTGGGATAAGAGACGACCCACCACACCACCGTCAACAAACCCGAGTGAACGTGTGAATGTGAGGGGACGACAGCATACAAATATACCAGTTCACCAAACACTCTATATCCATGCTCCCTCCAGATCTGAGCCTTTACCTAACAAAATCTACTGATAAAAGGCTTGACTAAATAAATACGTTTTCAACCTCGACTTGAACACTGAGACTGTGTCTGAGTCCAACACTGGTTGGAAGGCTGTTCCATATCTGTGGGGCTTTATAAGAGAAAGATCTGCCCCCTGCTGTAGTCTTCATTATTTGAGGAACCAACAGATAGCCAGCACCTTTTGATCTAAGTAGGCGTGGAGGATCATACTGGTACAGAAGTTCACTCAGATACTGCGGTGCGAGACCGTTAAGTGCTTTATACGTCAGTAGTAATATTTTATAATCAATGCGAGATTTGATTGGGAGCCAGTGTAGACTGATTAAAACAGGGGTGATGTGGTCATATTTCCTAGATCTAGTGAGAGAGAGAGAGAGAGAGAGAGAGAGAGAGAGAGAGAGAGAGAGGTAACATACAGCACGTTTTTGTAAAGTAAGTGACTAAAAACCCCAAAAGAATTTTCCTGCCACTTTATATAAGTTATTATAGAAAAAGCATAAATTAAATGCAGAGAAGCCCCTTTTTTAATTACACCGTTTTTTGGTCCTGTGTATTTGGGTGTGTTTTAATTTAAGAGCATGTTGTATTTAATAACCTTTGCATGTTTTTAAATGCTTTTCCTTTTCATGTTTTCTCCATGAAGCGTTTACTAAGAGCTTACGAGCACCTGGACTTTGTTTTGCAACTGATCCTGAAGCAGAACAAGATCACATTCGAGCGCGTTCCCTCAGCCCTCACCAAGTGCCTTAGATCAGCTTCCTCCATCATCACATAAAGCCTGAAAATGTGATCTCTTTATAAATATTTTTTATAGATTACATTTATAACATTGTATATTTTTGTACATAAATAAAATACACAGTAGATCTGCACAGCGGTGCTCGTTGTCTCTAATAGTTTATACAGTGGGGGGTCTTCAGTCCCAATTCCCCTCTTTATAACATCATTATGATGCCACAGATATAGAATTATACAGATATGCAGTATAACAGAGCGCTGCATCACAGACATTTCATAAAGCAGGAAACCCAGTGAACACAATTCAACAAGTCTGCTTTTCACTGCAGCCACAGCTGCACCGCCGCATTCATCATCTCTAGCAGAAGCGACGATATTAACCTCATAAAATATCCCCGAGTTTCCATGCGATTTTATGCATTTTTTCCTTCCTATGCTTTTCCGGCTCCTCCCTCCATTCACAAACCAGCATCCAACCATCACAAACCAGCGTCCAACCATCACAACCAGCATAAAACCATCACGCTCTCCATTATCCACCGCATTTCCTGTCTGAAAGCCGTCTCGTTGTACTTGATGATGAGACTCACCATAGTCATGTGACTGGTTAACTTGATGATTTGAGCTGTGCATTGCAGCACAGTTATGAATCACAGTGTGAACAGCTGGTGACTGAGGATACGGCCCTGAGGCCCCAGTGCTCACTGTGATGGGTTTTACTGGTCCTGATCCAAACTGTCTGATGACTCCATCATGGAGTCTAAAGTTTAGATGTAAATCACTATAAAAGTAATCTATTAAATTAGTCATAAAGAGAGTCTAAAGGCGCTTGTGACGGCTGGAAGAATGAGCTTTGTGATGTCTTGCCACCATGATTCCAAAATTTTCAGAGCGACTTTGGGGTTGCTGGCTGCCAGATCATGAGTGGCATAAACCACTGCAAGCTGCAGCTCCCACGGCAAATCTGCACACAAAATCCATCATAAAATTAGGACTTGCTGAAGCACTTTCCTGTTGATAGAGAACTAAAAATCAGAGAATAAAGATTTAATGATATCTTTCCTGAGTTTTTCTTTTCCAAACACAACTATGCTTTTTGTCAGATTTTGGACTGACACTGAGAGGTTCTCCTTAAGCCCTTGTTGGCCAAGTCGTCCTGTTTCAGATGGACAAAGAACATGAGTGAAAAACTGAACAATCCACAAATAATGTGAGAAGATGCTTAATATCAGGATTTACAGTAAACATACCAAGTAGCCTGAAAACTGCTGCTACAAAGACGTCTCAGTACGGTGTTTGCTCTGTTCTTGTTTGCAACAGCCAAGTTCAGGATCAGCCAAAGGTCCTCTCTGGTAAATAAAAGATTTGGATATACAGTAATCCCTCGCTTATTGTGGAGGTTACGTTCCAGACCCCCGATAGGCGAAAGAACGTGAAGTGGCAACCTAATATGTACAGTACAGTATACAGAATTCCTGTATATCTTAAGGCTTTATAAACCACATCGACACTCTTATGAACCTTTCTTCTGCTTTTTAAACCTTCAATATTCTCAAAACTACATAATTTTAAAATAAAACTTCTATATGGGTACTCACCAGTGAAGATAAAACTTAAATGATGAAGATGATGATGAATTAAGTGTGCAGTACTAATAATGATGAAGGTGATGATGAAATTAATGTACTGCATACCCAAGAAGAGCATTACAGCTCTTCATCAGGTGGTGCAGTATCTTTGCCCTCGTCCATAACTTCTGTTGTCGCTAAAGGCGTAGGCGTAACTGGTGTCTTCTTTCGAGTGATGAACACAGTTATAGGGAGTTGCTGGTGCTGCTTTTTCTTCTGGGTGAGAAGGTTTTTATAAGCAGACATGTTACCCTCGATTGCATTTGAGAACTGCAACAAGCATATGGGGATCACATTTTTGAGCAAGTTGCTGAAGTTCTTTGGACAGTCTGACAAGTGTTGTGAGGTGCTCGAGTGTTAGGCCAACCTCCTCTTCTTCAACTCCTACTCCTCTTGTTTCTCTTCCTCTTCTTCGCTTGCTGACATTGTCATCTCTATCAGGTCTTTGTCAGTCAACGGGTAAAAGTGGGCATTGATGAGGTCATTAACGTCCTCAGGAGTCATATCATCAAAGCCGTCTTCTCCCAGTAGTTTTGCCAGCTGAAAAGAGATTATATCCAGAGATTATTGCTTGTGGCATAATGGAGAGAAGAAAAAATCTAGATAGCGAGAAATAAATACATTAAAGACGTTTTGCAGTCAGTACACTATAAAATTAGTCAGAGTACAAATCCAGCCCAGATGTGCACAAAGAAGGTCCAGACTTAAGATGTAGTCAAAGGAAGCAGAACAGAGATCATCACCATACCAGATGTTCTTCTCGAATGTCAGACTGTTGTCTTTGAGAAGAGCCTTCAGTGTGCTGGTATAGAGGATGTTTCCTGGAGGCTTCTGGGGGAAAATACATCTTTTCTTCAATACCCAGTTCAATAAAATGATGTTTACAACAATATAGTGATAACTGACAAATTAGTTAAATATGAATTTATAAGGAATTTGTTCCACTAGATTACACTGACACCTTGAAATTAAAAGTAGATTAATACTAAGTTTGATTATTAAAATGAGATGAAAAGAGAATCAGCTCCTTACCTTATCCCAGAGAAGATACTTGCTG
>JBCEWE010001493.1:0-27255 GCA_039877035.1 Silurus lanzhouensis
ACTATCTACACCTAATTTATTACTTTTACAGTTTTTAAAAGGTTTTCTCGAAATTATGATTATGAATATGAAATTTCATTTTTTCATAATATTTCATCATATTTGTGTGAAAAAAAAGTCATATTACTGTCAAAACATGATTTATTTCATCATAAACATGTAAACAAATCTTTTAAAGGGCATGCTGTATGTGTAAATCCACATTGTTTCAAAAACCGTTTCCCTTGCTCTACGAGCTGAGACTTGCGGAATCGCATTATCAGCACATAAGAAGCTTCTTTTTACAGCACATAGACGGTCTTGCCAAAAATGAGGTGTTGATGCGATTTTGATGAAATACTACTATCCACACCAGATTTATCACTTTTTAACATTTTTTCTCGAAATTATGATTATGAATTTGAAATTTCATATTTTCATAATATTCATCATATTTTGACAAAAATGAATTCTGTTGTTATATTACATTTAAAAACGTAAAAGAAATCTTTGTCAAGTGCATGCTGTATGTGTAAATCCACATTGTTCAAAAACCGTTTTCCTTTTGCTCTACGAGGCTGAGACTTGCGGAATTCGCATTATCAGCGCATAAGAAGCTAATTTTTTACAGACGATAGTCGGTGTTGCCAAAAATGAGCTGATGATGCGTTTTTGATGAATTACGATTTTCCACACCTGATTTATCACTTTTTACAGTTTTTAACAGTTTTTCTCGAAATTATGATTATGAATATGAAATTTTCATATTTTCATAATTTCATCATATTGTATGAAAAAAGTCATTATTTTGACAAAACATGATTTATTACATCATAAACATTGAAAAAAATCTTTGTCAAGTGCATGCTTTGTATGTGTAAATCCACATTGTTTGAAAAACCGTTTTCCTTTTGCTCTACGAGGCTGAGACTTGCGAATCGCATTATCAGCGCATACGAAGCTATTCGTTACAGCGCTTAGACGGTGTTGCCAACATGAGTTGTTGATGCGATTTTGATGAAATATGACTATCTACACCTAATTTATTACTTTTTACAGTTTTTAAAAGGTTTTCTCGAAATTAATGATTATGAATATGAAATTTCATTTTTCATAATATTCATCATATTTGTATGAAAAAAGTAATTTTTTTGAAAAAACATGATTTCTGTTGTTATATTACATCGAAAAACATGTTAAAAAATCTTTGTCAAGTGCATGCTGTATGTAAAATCCACATTGTTTCAAAAACCGTTTTCCTTTTGCTCTACGAGGCTGAGACTTGCGAATCGCATTATCAGCGCATACGAAGCTTATTCGTTACAGCGCTTAGACGGTGTTGCCAAACATGAGTTGTTGATGCGATTTTGATGAAATATGACTTCTACACCAGATTTATTACTTTTTACAGTTTTTTTACAGTTTTCTCAAAATTATGATTATGAATATGAAATTTCATATTTTTCATAATATCCAACATATTTGTGTGAAAAAAAAGTCATATTACTGTCAAAACATGAATTTATTTCATCATAAACATGTAAACAAATCTTTTAAAGGGCATGCTGTATGTGTAAATCCACATTGTTTCAAAAACCGTTTTCCTTTTGCTCTACGAGGCTGAGACTTGCGGAATCGCATTATCAGCGCATAAGAAGCTTATTTTTACAGCACATAGACGGTCTTGCCAAAAATAAGGTGTTAATGCGATTTTGATGAAATACTACTATCCACACCAGATTTATCACTTTTTAAATTTTTTCTCGAAATTATGATTATGAATTTGAAATTTCATATTTTCATAATTATTCATCATATTTTTGACAAAACATGAATTGTTGTATATTACATTTAAAAACGTAAAAGAAATCTTTGTCAAGTGCATGCTGTATGTGTAAATCCACATTGTTTCAAAAACCGTTTTCCTTTTGCTCTACGAGGCTGAGACTTGCGGAATCGCATTATCAGCGCATACGAAGCTTATTCGTTACAGCGCTTAGACGGTGTTGCCAAACATGAGTTGTTGATGCGATTTTGATGAAATATGACTATCCACACCAGATTTATTACTTTTTACAGTTTTTTACAGTTTTCTCAAAATTATGATTATGAATATGAAATTTCATATTTTCATATATATCCAACATTCTTTCGGCTTCTCCGTTAGGGTCGCCACGGGATCCTCCGCACGATTGATTTGGCACATGTTTTACGTGGATGCCTTCTAAGAAACCTCCAATTTATCCGGGCTTGGGACGGCACGAGATGGCTGGGATGGTTCTGACCGGAATCGAACCGGGTCGCAGCGTGAGAGCGTGCGTCTTAATTACTAGACCACCAGGGACCTCATAATATCATAATATCCAACATAATTGTATAAAAAAAAGTCATTTTTCTGTAAAAACATTATTACATCATAAACATTGAATAAAAACTTTGTCAAGTGCATGCTGTATGTGTTAAATCCACATTGTTTGAAAAACCGTTTTCCTTTTGCTTACGAGGCTGAGACTTGCGGAATCGCATTATCAGCGCATAAGAAGCTTATTTTTACAGACTATAGTCGTTGTTGCAAAAATGAGGTGATGTTGCGTTTTGATGAAATTACACTTTCACACGAGATTTATCACTTTTTACAGTTTTTAAACAGTTTTTCTCAAAATTATGATTATAAATATGAAATTTCATATTTTCATAATATCCAACATATTTGTATGAAAAAAAAGTCATATTACTGTCTAAAACATGATTTATTCATCATAAACATGTAAAAAAAAATCTTTTAAAGCGCATGCTGTATGTGTAATCTACATTGTTTGAAAAACCGTTTTCCTTTTGCTCTACGAGGCTGAGACTTGCGGAATCGCATTATCAGCGCATACGAAGCTTATTCGTTACAGCGCTTAGACGTGTTGCCAAACATGAGTTGTTGAGCGATTTGATGAAATATGACTATCACACCAGATTTATCATTTTTACAGTTTTTAACAGGTTTTCTCGAAATTAGATTATGAATATGAAATTC
This sequence comes from Silurus lanzhouensis, assembly GCA_039877035.1. NCBI lineage: Eukaryota > Metazoa > Chordata > Actinopteri > Siluriformes > Siluridae > Silurus > Silurus lanzhouensis. The sequence goes on from JBCEWE010001493.1 coordinate 3,005, forward strand.
ATATTTTCATAATATTCCATCATATTTGTAATGAAAAAAAGTCATAATTTTGACAAAACATGATTTCTGTTGTTATATTACATCGAAAAACAAGTTACAAAATCTTTGTCAAGTGCATGCTGTATGTAAAAATCCACTTGTTTCAAAAAACCGTTTCCTTTTGCTCTACGAGGCTGAGACTTGCGGAATCGCATTATCGCGCATACGAAGCTTATTCGTTACACGCTTAGACGGTTGTTGCCAAACATGAGTTGTTGATGCGATTTTGATGAATTATGACTATCCACACCAGATTTATTACTTTTACAGTTTTTTACAGTTTTTTCTCAAAAATTATGATATGAATATGAAATTTCATATTTTCATAATATCCAACATATTTGTATGAATAAAGTCATATTACTGTCAAAACATGATTTATTTCATCATAAACATGTAAACAAATCTTTTAAAAGGCATGCTGTATGTGTAAATCCACATTGTTTGAAAAACCGGTTTCCTTTTGCTCTACGAGCTGAGACTTGCGGAATCGCATTATCAGCGCATAAGAAGCTTATTTTACAGCACATAGACGGTCTTGCCAAAAATGAGATGTTGATGCCGATTTGATGAAATATGATATCCACACCAGATCCATCACTTTTTACAGTTTTTTACAGTTTTTCTCAAAATTATGATTATGAATATGAAATTTCATATTTTTATAATATCCAACATAATTGGTATAAAAAAAGTCATATTTATGTAAAAACATGATTTTATTACATCATAAACATTAAAAAAATCTTTGTCAAGTGCATGCTGTATGTGTAAATCCACATTGTTTGAAAAACCGTTTTCCTTTTGCTCTACGAGGCTGAGACTTGCGGAATCGCATTATCAGCGCATACGAAGATTATTCGTTACAGCACATAGACGGTGTTGCCAAACATGAGTTGTTGATGCGATTTTAAATGAAATATGACTATCCACAACTGATTTATCAATTTTTACAGTTTTCTCGAAATTATGATTATGAATATGAAATTTCATATTTTCATAATATCATCATATTTGTATGAAAAAGTCATATTTTTGACAAAACATGATTCTGTTTATATACATTTCAAAACGTAAAAAAAATCTTTTAAAGTGCATGCTTGTATGTGTAAAATCCCACATTGTTTGAAAACCGTTTTCCTTTTGCTCTACGAGGCTGAGACTTGCGGAATCGCATTTATCAGCGCATAAGAAGCTATTTTTACAGCACATAGACGGTCTTGCCAAACATGAGGTGTTGATGCAATTTTGATAAAAATATGACTATCCACACCAGATTTATCACTTTTTACCAGTTTTTTACAGTTTTTCTCAAAATTATGATTATGAATTTGAAATTTCATATTTTCATAATATTCATCATATTTTTGACAAAACATGAATTCTGTTGTTATATTACATTTAAAAACGTAAAAGAAAATCTTTGTCAAGTGCATGCTGTATTGTAAATCCACATTGTTTCAAAAAACCGTTTTCTTTTGCTCTACGAGGCTGAGACTTGCGGAATCGCATTATCAGCGCATACGAAGCTTTATTTTACAGCGATAGACGGTGTTGCCAAAACATGAGTGATGATGCGTATTTTGATGAAATAGATTTTCCACCACCTGATTTATCACTTTTTACAGTTTTTAACAGTTTTTCTCGAAAATTATGATTATGAATATGAAATTTCATATTTTCATAATATTCATCATATATGTATGAAAAAAAGTCATATTTTGACAAAACATGATTTATTACATCATAAACATTGAAAATAATCTTTTCAAGTGCATGCTTTGTATGTGTAAATCCACATTGTTTGAAAAACCGTTTTCCTTTTGCTCTACGAGGCTGAGACTTACGGAATCGCATTATCAGCGCATACGAAGCTTATTCGTTACAGCGCATCATAGACGGTTTGCCAAACATGAGTTGTTGATGCGATTTGATGAAATATGACTATCTACACCTAATTATTACTTTTTACAGTTTTTAAAAGGTTTTCTCAAATTATGATTATGAATATGAAATTTCATATTTTTCATAATATTCATCATATTTGTGTGAAAAAAGTCATATTACTGTAAAACATGATTTATTTCATTATAAACATGTAAACAAATCTTTTAAAGTGCATGCTGTATGTGTAAATCCACATTGTTTTAAAACCGTTTTCCTTTTGCTCTACGAGGCTGAGACTTGCGGAATCGATTATCAGCGCATAAGAAGCTATTTTTACAGCATAGACGGTCTTGCCATAAATGAGTTGTTGATGCGATTTTGATGAATATGACTATCCACCAGATTTATCGTTTTTTACAGTATTTCTCAAATTATGATTATGAATAAGAATTTCATATTTTCATATATCCAAATTCTTTCGGCTTCTCCGTTAGGGGTCGCACAGCGGATCCTCGACGTTTGATTGGCACATGTTTTACGCTGGATGCCTTCCTAACGCAAACCTCCCAATTTATCGGGCTTGGGACCGGCACGGAGAGAGGCTGGGGATGGTTCTGACGGGAATCGAACCCGGGTCGCAGCGGTGAGAGCGCTGCGTCTTACCACTAGACCACCAGGGACCTCATAATATCATAATATCAACATAATTGTATAAAAAAGTCATTTTTCTGTTAAAACGATTTATTACATCATAAACATTGAATAAAATCTTTGTCAAGTGCATGCTGTATGTGTTAATCCACATTGTTTGAAAAACCGTTTCCTTTTGCTCTACGAGGCTGAGACTTGCGGAATCGCATTATCAGCGCATAAGAAGCTTATTTTACAGACTATAGTCGTTGTTGCCAAAAATGAGGTGATGTGCGTTTTGATGAATTACGACTTTCCACACGAGATTTATCACTTTTTACAGTTTTTAACAGTTTTTCTCAAAATTATGATATAAATATGAAATTTCATATTTTCATAATATCCAACATATTTGTATGAAAAAAGTCATATTACTGTCTAAACATGATTTATTTCATCATAAACATGTAAAAAAATCTTTTAAAGCGCATGCTGTATGTGTTAATCTACATTGTTTGAAAAACCGTTTTCCTTTTGCTCTACGAGGCTGAGACTTGCGGAATCGCATTATCAGCGCATACGAAGCTTATTCGTTACAGCACATAGACGGTGTTGCCAAACATTTGTTGATGCGAAATCTGACTATCCACAACTGATTTATCACTTTTTACAGTTTTTCTGGAAATTATGATTATGAATATAAAATTTCATATTTTCATAATAATCATCATATTTGTATGAAAAAGTCATATTTTTGACAAAACATGAATTCTGTTGTTATATTACATTTCAAAACGTAAATAAAATCTTTTAAAGTGCATGCTGTATGTGTAAATCCACATTGTTTGAAAAACCGTTTTCCTTTTGCTCTACGAGGCTGAGACTTGCGGAATCGCATTATCAGCGCATAAGAAGCTAATTTTTTACAGACGATAGTCGGTGTTGCCAAAAATGAGCTGATGATGCGTTTTTGATGAATTACGATTTTCCACACCTGATTTATCACTTTTTACAGTTTTTAACAGTTTTTCTCGAAATTATGATTATGAATATGAAATTTCATATTTTCATAATATTCATTATTTGTATGAAAAAAGTCATATTTTGACAAAACATGATTTATTACATCATAAACATTGAAAATAATCTTTGTCAAGTGCATGCTTTGTATGTGTAAATCCACATTGTTTGAAAAACCGTTTTCCTTTTGCTCTACGAGGCTGAGACTTACGGAATGGCATTATCAGCGCATACGAAGCTTATTCGTTACAGCGCTTAGACGGTGTTGCCAAACATGAGTTGTTGCAATTTTGATGAAATATGACTATCTACACCTAATTTATTACTTTTTACAGTTTTTAAAAGGTTTTCTCGAAATTATGATTATGAATATGAAATTTCATTTTTTCATAATATTCATCATATTTGTGTGAAAAAAAGTCATATTACTGTCAAAACATGATTTATTTCATCATAAACATGTAAACAAATCTTTTAAAGGGCATGCTGTATGTGTAAATCCACATTGTTTCAAAAACCGTTTTCCCTTTGCTCTACGAGGCTGAGACTTGCGGAATCGCATTATCAGCACATAAGAAGCTTCTTTTTACAGCACATAGACGGTCTTGCCAAAAATGAGGTGTTGATGCGATTTTGATGAAATACTACTATCCACACCAGATTTATCACTTTTTACATTTTTTCTCGAAATTATGATTATGAATTTGAAATTTCATATTTTCATAATATTCATCATATTTTTGACAAAACATGAATTCTGTTGTTATATTACATTTAAAAACGTAAAAGAAATCTTTGTCAAGTGCATGCTGTATGTGTAAATCCACATTGTTTCAAAAACCGTTTTCCTTTTGCTCTACGAGGCTGAGACTTGCGGAATCGCATTATCAGCGCATAAGAAGCTAATTTTTTACAGACGATAGTCGGTGTTGCCAAAAATGAGCTGATGATGCGTTTTTGATGAATTACGATTTTCCACACCTGATTTATCACTTTTTACAGTTTTTAACAGTTTTTCTCGAAATTATGATTATGAATATGAAATTTCATATTTTCATAATATCCAACATATTTGTATGAAAAAAAGTCATATTACTGTCTAAACATGATTTATTACATCATAAACATGTAAACAAATCTTTTAAAAGGCATGCTGTATGTGTTAATCTACATTGTTTGAAAAACCGTTTTCCTTTTGCTCTACGAGGCTGAGACTTGCGGAATGGCATTATCAGCGCATACGAAGCTTATTCGTTACAGCGCTTAGACGGTGTTGCCAAACATGAGTTGTTGATGCGATTTTGATGAAATATGACTATTTACACCTAATTTATCACTTTTTACAGTTTTTAACAGGTTTTCTCGAAATTATGATTATGAATATGAAATTTCATATTTTCATAATATTCATCATATTTGTATGAAAAAAGTCATATTTTTGACAAAACATGATTTCTGTTGTTATATTACATCGAAAAACAAGTTACAAAATCTTTGTCAAGTGCATGCTGTATGTAAAAATCCACATTGTTTGAAAAAACGTTTTCCTTTTGCTCTACGAGGCTGAGACTTGCGGAATCACATTATCAGCGCATAAGAAGCTTATTTTTACAGCACATAGAAGGTCTTGCCAAAAATGAGATGTTGATGCGATTTTGATGAAATATGACTATCCACACCAGATTATCACTTTTTACAGTTTTTTACAGTTTTTCTCAAAATTATGATTATGAATATGAAATTTCATATTTTTATAATATCAACATATTGTATAAAAAAAGTCATATTATGTAAAACATGATTTTTTACATCATAAACATTAAATAAATCTTTGTCAAGTGCATGCTGTATGTGTAAATCCACATTGTTTGAAAAACCGTTTTCCTTTTGCTCTAGAGGCTGAGACTTGCGGAATCGCATTATCAGCGCATAAGAAGCTTATTTTTACAGCACATAGACGGTCTTGCCAAAAATGTGTTGTTGATGCGATTTTGATGAAATATGACTATCCACACCAGATTTATCGTTTTTTACAGTATTTCTCAAAATTATGATTATGAATATGAAATTTCATATTTTCATAATATCCAACATAATTGAATAAAAAAAGTCATTTTGTGTAAAACATGATTTATTACATCATAAACATTGAATAAATCTTTGTCAAGTGCATGCTGTATGTTAATCCACATTGTTTAAAAACCGTTTTCCTTTTGCTCTACGAGGCTGAGACTTGCGGAATCGCATTATCAGCGCATAAGAAGCTTATTTTACAGCACATAGACGGTTTGCCAAACATGAGTTGTTGATGCGATTTTATGAAATATGACTATCCACACTGATTTATACTTTTTACAGTTTTTCTCAAATTATGATTATGAATATGAAATTTCATATTTTCATAATAATCATCATATTGTATAAAAAGTCATATTTTTGAAAAACATGATTGTGTTATATTACATTCAAAACGTAAAAAAATCTTTTAAAGTGCATGCTGTATGTGTAATCCACATTGTTTGAAAAACCGTTTTCCTTTTGCTCTACGAGGCTGAGACTTGCGGAATCGCATTATCAGCGCATAAGAAGCTTATTTTTACAGACTATAGTCGGTGTTGCCAAAATGAGGTGATGTTGCGTTTTGATGAATTACGACTTTCCACACTCATTTATCACTTTTTACAGTACAGTTTTTCTCGAAATTATGATTATGAATATGAAATTTCATATTTTCATAATATCATATATTTGTATGAAAAAAGTCATATTATGTCAAAACATGATTTATTCCATCATAAACATGTAAAAAATCTTTTAAAGGCATGCTGTATGTAAATCCACATTGTTTAAAACCGTTTTCCTTTTGCTCTACGAGGCTGAGACTTGCGGAATCGCATTATCAGCGCATAGAAGCTTATTCGTTACAGCGCTTAGACGGTGTTGCCAAACATGAGTTGTTGATGCGATTTTGATGAAATATGACTATCCACACCTATTTATAGTTTTTACAGTTTTTCTCAAATTATGATTATGAATATGAAATTCATATTTCATAATATCACATATTGTATGAAAAAGTCATATTTGAAAACATATTATTCATCATAAACATGTAAAAATCTTTAAAGCTCTGATTAAATCCACATGTTAAAAACCGTTTTCCTTTTGCTCTACGAGGCTGAGACTTGCGAATCGCATTATCAGCGCATACGAAGCTTATTCGTTACAGGCTTAGACGTGTTGCCAAACATGATTGTTGACGATTTTGATGAATATGACTTCCACACCAGATTTATACTTTTTAGTTTTTACAGTTTTTCTCAAATTATGATTATGATATGAAATTTCATATTTTCATAATATCAACATATTGTATGAAAAAAGTCATATTACTGTCAAAACATGATTTATTCCATCATAACATGTAAACAAATCTTTTAAAAGGCATGCTGTATGTGTAAATCCACATTGTTTGAAAAACCGTTTTCCTTTTGCTCTACGAGGCTGAGACTTGCGGAATCGCATTATCAGCGCATAAGAAGCTTATTTTTTTACAGACTATAGTCGTTGTTGCCAAAAATGAGGTGATGTTGCGTTTTTGATGAATTACGACTTTCCACACCAGATTTATCACTTTTTACAGTTTTTAACAGTTTTTCTTAAAATTATGATTATAAATATGAAATTTCATATTTTCACAGTATCCAACATAATTGAATGAAAAAAGTCATATTACTGTTAAAACATACTGTTATTACATCATAAACATTAAAAAAATCTTTGTCAAGTGCAATAAATAATCGAAAATAAAAATGGTGACATGACAAATCATGTTTTGACAAATAATATGGCTGTTTTCATAAGAAACATCAATAGTAATTAAAATATGTGAATATTTCAAGATTATTAAAAAAATAATAATAAACAAATATAAATAAACAATTATCATATAATATATAATTGTTAAAATAAATAATTGAGGAAAGACAATGGTGGCATGACTAAGTTTAGACGAAAATGGGTTTTTTATATGATATTATAAAATAAATATTTTACAATTCATAATCTTAATTTCATTAAATAATGTTAACAAGTGCAATACGTAAACGAAAAACAAAAAATGACGGTACACAAAAATATGAATTTTCATATTTAAAATCAATTTTATGCATTATTTCATGAAAATTGCAATAAATGAACGATAAAACAAAGTGACATGAAAAATCATGTCACTTTGTATTACAATATTAATACAATTGACTTTAGTATTACAATATTACTTATTTGTATAATAGTTCATATGAAAATATACATTTTTATATTCATAAACAATTTTATGAAAAACTTAAAATGTTCAATACAGGAATGAAAAGGTAACAAATTATGTTTTGACAAGAAATATGCTTATTTTCATATAAAAATATCATAGTTATTATGAAAATATAAATTTTTTTATTTATAAATAATAAAAAAAAACATCAAAATGTACAAGACAAAAAAGACATGACAAGATGACTCATGTTTTAGAACGACACAAATAGTTTTTTATTAAAAAAATGATATTGTTAAATTGTGAATTTCATAGTTTGCCATTTCAAGAACTGTAAAAAAGAGCAAAAAGTGAATGACATGACAATGACAAGGTGACATGACAATCGTAATAGTGAAAATATGAATATTCATAATCCTGATCAGCTTTTTATATAAAAAAAACGTAAAAGATGCGATCGAAATCAAAAAGTAACAACATTTTTGGAATGAAATTTTTATTTGTCTATTTATATTTTTATATATATATTTTATAAGAGAAAAGCAGTAGGCTTAAGACAGATTGCAGAACACCAAACTTTTCCTACCCCTTGAACTCACCATTTGCATCAACAAACTGAAAGCGTTCAGTCAAATAAGACCCAAGCCAGGGGAGAGCTGTTCCCTTTATTCCAACAACGTTCTCAGGTCTAGCAAAAAGTATTGTATGATCAATGGTGTCAAAAGCTGCATTAAGGTTGAGCAAAACAAGAAAAGAGACAAGACCCGGATCAAAAACAAATACATTTTTTTAAATAGTATGCCCTTTTCATAAGAAACATTAATAGTTATTATTGTTATGTTCATTAGAATCCAGTCATAAGGGAGGCACAAGCCCGTGCACTCTTAGTGCCGGTCCCAAGCCCGGATAAATGCGTTTAGGAAGGGCATCCAGCGTAAAACATGTGCCAAATCAAATAATTTCAAAAAAAGAATTTCATACCGGATTGGTCATGGCCCGGGTTATCGTTACCCGACAGCGTACCGGTGGAAATTGGGCTACTGTTGGCCGAAGGAGGAAAAGGAGAGGAGGAAGACATCTACAGAGACAGCAAGAAAAGGAAAAGTGTAGGAGAGTGGAGGTTTGGGATGGTACTTTAAATGTTGGTACTATGACTGGTAAAGGGAGCGAGGTAGCTAATATGATGGAGAGGAGAAAGGTAGATATGTTGTGTGTTCAGGAGACCAAGTGGAAAGGGAGTAAGGCCAGGAACATTGGAGGTGGGTTTAAACTGTTCTCTGATGGTGTGGATGGAAAGAGAAATGGTGTAGGGGTGATGCTAAAGGAAGAGTACAGTAAAAGTGTAGTGCAGGTGAAGAGAGTTTCTGATAGGGTGATGAACGTGAAGCTGGAAGTTGAATGGGATGATGATAAATGTCATCAGTGCCTATGCTCCACAAGTCGGCGGTGAGATGGAGGAGAAGGAAAGATTCTGGAGTGAATTAGATGAAGTGGTAGATGGTGTACCTAGGAAAGAATGAATGGTGATTGGGGTAGACTTTAATGGACATGTAGGTGAAGGGAACAGAGGTGATGAGGAAGTGATGGGTTGGTATGGCCTTAAGGAGAGGAATGTGGAAGGGCAGATGGTGGTGTATTTTGCTAAAAGGATGTAAATGGCAGAGGTGAATACGTATTTAGGAAGAAGGATGATCATAGGGTGACAAATAAGAGTGGAGGAAGGTGCACACAGGTGGACTATGTTCTATGCAGGAGATGTAACCTGAAGGAAATTGGAGACTGTAAGTTGTTGGCAGGCGACAGTGTAGCTGGACAGCATCGGATGGTGGTCTGTAGGATGGTTTTGGAGGCGAAGAAGAAGAGGAGGAGCGTGAGGACTGAAAGAAGAATAAGATGGGGGAAGCTGAAGGAGGAAGAGTGTAGTGTGAGGTTCAGGGAAGAGGTCAGACAAGGGCTCGTGGTGGTGAAGAGGTGTTGGATGCAACTACTGCAGGAGTGATGGGGGAGGCAGCGAGAAAAGTTCCTGGTGTGAAACCAGGAAATAAAAAGGAAGACAAGAGATGAGGAAGTGCAGGAGAGCATAAAGAGAAAGAGGTTGGCAAAACTGAAGTGGGATCGCCAGAGTAATGAGAAAAGTAGGCAGGAGTACAAGGAGATGCAGCAGCAGGTAAAGAGGGATGTGGCAAAAGCCAAGAAAAAGGCATATGAGGAGTTGTATGTGAGGTTGGACACTAAGGGAGGAGAAAATGATTTGTACTGTTTGGCCAGACAGAGGGACGGAGCTGGGAGATGGAAATGTGTTGACTATTGAGGAGAGTGTGTTGAGAAGGCGGAGGGAGTATTTTGAGCAGCTGATGAATGAGGAAAATCAGAGAGAGAGAAGGTTGGATGATGTGGAGTTAGTGAAGCAGGAAGTGGATAGGATTAGTAAGGAGGAAGTGAGAGCAGCGATTAAGAAATTGCATCGTGTATTTGTGGATTTAGAGAAAGCGTACGACAGAGTGCCAAAAGAGGAGTTGTGGTATTGTATGAGGATGTTTGGTGTGTCAGAAAAGTATGTGACGGTGGTGCAGGACATGTATGAGGACAGTGCGACAGCAGTGAAGTGTGCAGTAGAAACGACAGACTGGATCAGGGTGAAGGTTGGACTGCTGGAGGTAGCAGAGCTGAAGATGCTGAAGTTTTCATTGGGAGTGACAAGGATGGACAAGATTCGAAATGAGTTTATTAGAGGGACAGCCCATGTAGGATGTTTTGGTGACAAGGTGAGGGAGGCGAGATTGAGATGGTTTAAACATGTGCAGAGGAGGTCATGAGCTATATTGGTAGACGAATGCTGAGGATGGAGCCACCAGGTAGAAGGAAAAGAAGAAGGCCAAGGAGGAGGTTCATGGATGTCGTGAGGGAAGACAATGCAGGTAGTTGGTGTGAAAGAAGCAAATGTAGAGGACAGGGTGGTATGGAGACGGATGATCCGCTGTGGCAACCCCTAATGCGAGCAGCCGAAAGAAGAAGAAGAAGAATTTTTTTTTTTACATTATTTGTCATACATTTCAATTCCAATTTTTATAATAACTGTTAATTTTTATTTGAAAAAAGTCATATTTTATAATATGCTGTCATGGCACTCATTTTTCGTTCACTTAATGCATTTTTAAACGGTTTTATATACAATTCTTCTTAAGAACATGAAAAAACATTTCTTATAAAAAACATAATTTAGAAACAAAAGTTATACTTTTGTTAAAACATGATTTGTCATGTCACGTTTTTGAGTTTTCTATCGCTTATTACACCTTTTAATGTTTTTGAATACAATTATGCTAATTCATATAAAAAAAATATTTTTATAATATATTGTTTACAAAAGAAAATCATATTTTAGGCTAAACATATGTCATTGCGTGTTTTGGATATTCCTTTACTTATTGCACCTTTTAAGGTTTTTTTTTTTTTTTTTATTAAATTTGCCAATAAATATAAAAATTCATATTTTGAGAATAACTATCAGCATTTTATGAAAAGTATGATTGCAATATTAATTAATATTTTCATAATAACTTTTTTTATTTTTATTTTTTTTTAAATTCTTATTTTAGATACAATATGATTTGCCATGGCATCTTTTGCTTTTTGTTTACATGACTTTCCACACAAAAGATTATCTCGAAATTATGATTATGAAATTTCATATTTTATATTATCCATCATATTTGTAAGAAAAAAGTTGTATTTTTGTTATAAAAAGATTTGTTTTGTTATAACACATCATAAAAGAATCTTTGTCAAGTGCATGCTGTATGTGTAAAATTGACTGTTTGAAAAACCGTTGTGACATGCAGTTTACTTTGTTTGTTACAGTATAGCAACTTATTGATCATCAACATCTGTACAGTGAGTTCTAAACCTAAATAATACATTTAAAAACAAAAATCAAGAGAATGTGAGTAGTGCCTGCCTGTGCAAAGGTCCACACCCAGAGACGTGACCGTACTCAAAGAGACGAGCTTTTTGATACCTCGCACACCTGTTTTTGGCAATTTAATTCGAGGGGGTGGGCCAGTGACATGTGACGTCATCACACAACCCGGCATCCCACTCTTCTCACTGTGCCGAGTGATTAGATGTGTCACACTCCCGTGTCGCTGGGGTTTTGCCATTAAATTTCTTTTCCACGTTCCCACCCACAGGTGTCAGGTGGCAAAACGTGGTGTCAAAACGGCACTCCGCCGGAGATTCCCCGGACCGTGCCGAGCAGTTCGATGTGCCAGATGTGGTAAGCTAATATGTTTGGGTGGTTGGCATGGTCTATGACGTCATGTGACGGGAAAAATTCATACAGGGTTCAACTGCCCCCACTGTGCCAAGTGTTTTGACATATCCCACGCCCTGTGATTGTTTTTTTAGTCTATTTGGGCTAATGGTGTGGGCGTGGCTTGAGGTGACGTCACGTGACGTCACAATATCACCCACAGTGCAACTCTCTATGCTGGGCTAAGTCCTTTGATACGTCACACGTCCCCTTCCTGTATTTTCCTGTATCCTTCATGTATTGTACCCCCCTCCCTTACTTGTTCCTTGACGCGGAATTCCTGGAATTCCAAAACTCTGGGACAAACGGTACGCATTAATTGCCGAAATCCTAGGAACAGTAATAATAATAGTAAGTATCAGAGATTGTAATAGCCGCACACACACTACTAATTATGTGGAAGAGATGTAAATGTTTTATTTCTCAAATAATAAAGATAAAAATATAAATAAATAGACATTGTTGTATTGTTTTAAATCATTGTTTGAAATAAAAAAACATGTCTTGTCCATAATTTGGAATGCTTTTATTTTATCTGAGGATCTTAATGGGACATATACTAGCAGGAACTGCCACAGCATGTAAGGATCATCACAAAAGGTGGCTCCAGAAACATCCCCTTAGTGACTGTGATAGTGCTGAAAGGTACCGAGGTCTTGACAGGGTTATCAGGTCTTTTGAGAGAGGGTGCTCTCCGTGCGCCCTCTCTCAAAGGCCTGTGTTTTGCTACTAGGCCTAATATATGCAATTAATCTGTTACCGAAAAAAAACGCTACACGTTGGGATTTTCCCAGAAGATTCTACTGGAGCTAAACAGTAGAAAACGTTCTTCAAAAATGATTTCTCTGAAGAACAAGCTGCATCATTTACATGGTTAAAAGATGTTGCTATTTTACATTCTGTTCGACAGAAATAAAAGACACATCTTTGTTCTATGTTGTTAGTTTGTACTAAATGGTGGTTGCCAAATGTGGCAAGTGCAATGGTGTCACACTAGATTATTGGAGTTACGATTGATGAGTGGTATTAAGGTGTGGGTTTTCTTTATTTATTTTAAAATTTGTATTGGCGATTACATGAGTGATGCACGGTCACATGGTCACAGGTAGATCCATCGTTTGGTTTGCTGATTGCTGACTGCCGGGAAGCTGCGAGAGTGACTGTCTTAAATGCCGGAGCCATGCTGATTACATCGTTGATCTGCATTTCAGGAGCGATTTGGCATTGACTAGCTTGGATTGATTTCAAATCAAATCAAATCAAATAAAATCAAATAAAATCAAATCAAATCAAATCAAATCAAATTTTTATTTGTCACATACACATACATACAGGGTACGACATGCAGTGAAATGCTTTTGACGACGGTCCGGCATGAGGGAATAAAATAGGGTAAAAATGAGAATAAAAATATAAATATAATAACAAAATTTAAGAAAAATATAATAAGAAAAGAAGGCAGATAAATAAAGATATAAAGATATATACATATATGTATATATACATACATATACATATATACACATACACTGAGAATGTACACAGAAAAATGTACACAGAAAATGTTTATGGCAGTGTGCAGTTAACCAGTAAACAACAGTAAACAAGTTAGGCATGGTTTTGATTGTCCATGAGTGTCCGTGTGCAGTAGGTGTGGTGTAAAGTGACCTTGTGCGGAATGGTGTGGTATAAAAAAAAGAGAATATAAAAAAAATATGAAATAAATATGAAAAAGAAAATATGAAAATGAAATGGAATGTAAAGTGCACTGTGCTGTGCAAGTCCAGTGTATAATGTGCCGTAGCACGAAAAGTGTGATTGTGCAGGGGAAAAAAAGGGTGGTGATGGAGAGAGTGGGCCAGTTTTTAGATTCTGGGTGTTTCCTGGTTTAAACTCCGAATGGCCTGCGGGAAGAAGCTCCTCCTCATTCTCTCTGTGTTCGCCTTCAGGGAGCGGAAGCGTTTCCCCGAACGCAACAGAGAAAAGAGTCCATTGTTGGGATGGCTGAGGTCCTTCACAATTTTCCTGGCTCTGGTCCTGCACCGTGTGCTGTGGATGTCCTGCAGGTCAGGGAGCTCGGTGTGGATGGTACGTTCAGCTGAACGCACCACCCTCTGGAGGGCTCGTCTGTCCTGCATGGTGCTGTTCCCGAACAAGGAAGTGATGCTACCCGTCAGAACACTCTCGATGGTGCAGGTGTAGAAAGTCTTTAGCACCTGAGAGGGAAGTTTAAAGTCCCTTAAGCGTCTCAGATGGTACAGACGCTGCCGGGCCTTCTTCACCAGGGTGTTAATGTGACAGGACCAAGACAGGTCCTGTGTGATGTGAACACCCAAGTACCGGAAACTGTCCACTCTTTCCACTGGAGTCCCGCAGATGTTAAGCGGTTGGTATGACCGCTCCTGCTTCGTGCTGAAGTCCACGATCAACTCCTTAGTCTTGCTGACGTTCAGGAGAAGGTTGTTCTCCTGGCACCATCTCTCCAGGTTTTTAACTTCCTGTAGGTAGGCCGTCTCGTCGTTGTTGGAGATCAGGCCCACCACAATGGTGTCGTCAGCAAACTTGATGATGGTTGTGGAGTTGGAAGTGGCCACACAGTCATGTGTGTACAGTGAGTACAGCAGGGGCTCAGAACACAACCCTGGGGAGCTCCAGTGCTGAGGATGAGGGTGGATGAGGTGTGTTTTCCCACCCGTACAGCTTGTGGTCTGTCCGTCAGAAAGTTTGAGATCCATTGACACAGCGGCAGGCTGAGTCCCAGGACCTTCAACTTAGAGGTGAGTGTGGAGGGAATTATGGTGTTGAACGCTGAACTGTAGTCCACGAACAACATCTTTGTGTAATTCCCGTTTCTTTGGTCCAGGTGGCTGATTGTAGTGTGGAGAAGATGTGCAATTGCGTCCTCAGTCGAACGGTTCTGACGGTACGCAAACTGTAGTGGGTCCAGTGTGACCGGTAGTGAGGCAGTGATGAAGTCTCTGACCAGTCTCTCAAAGCACTTCATCACTACTGAGGTCAGAGCTACAGGGCGGTAGTCATTGAGGCAGGCGGGCTGGGGTTTCTTCGGGACAGGGACAATAGTGGACTGTTTGAAGCATGAGGGGACAACAGACTGTTCCAGAGAGATGTTGAATATCTCAGTGAACACCGGTGCTAGCTGGTCAGCGCAGGCTTTCAGAACCCGACCTGTGATTCCATCTGGTCCTGCTGCCTTCCTGGTATTCACTCTCTTGAATGCCCTCCTCACGTCATGCTCCGAGATGGTGAATGTGTTTAGCTCTCCGGCTCTCTCGGCGTGCACGCTGGTTGTGCCGCTAGCGCCGCTAGCGTGGTTAGCTGCAGCCTCGAAACGAGCGTAGAAGGTGTTTAGCTCATCTGCCAGAGAAGCGTCCGCATTCACCATTCTGGAAGATGGTGTTTTATAGTCCGTTATTGTCCTTAGTCCCTGCCACAGGCTTCTAGAGCCACCTTGTTGGAACTGTGACTCTAGTTTCCTCCCGTAGCGCCGCTTTGCATCCTTTACCGCTCTGCGAACACTGTAAGATGCAGCCTTGTATTCATCCATGTCTCCGGTGGCGAGCCCCGTGTTGTGGGCAGCGGAGCGGGATCTCAGAGCGTCGCGGATGGTTTTATCCACCCACGGCTTCTGGTTGGGAAACGTTCTGATAGTGGTTTTTTGCACCGTATCATCCTTTAGTTTCCCGATGAATCCCACAACCGCTTCCGTAAACATGTTGACGTCATCAGAGCTGCGCCGAAACATGTCCCAGTCTGCGTCATCCAAAGCGTCCTGCAGAGCGGCCACCGATTGGTCAGTCCAGCGCACGACCTCCCTCTGAACCGGAGCTTCCTGTTTCAGCCTTTATCTCATTTATCTTTTGAGGAGACAATTTTCTTTGGAAAAGAGTTGCAGACATTTGACAGTAAGCTCAGGTTGAGTTCTTAATTTCTTTTTTTTGTGTGTGTATTAAGCAGATTTCAGGGATTTGGTATGACTGATGACAAAGAGGTATTATTATTATTATTATTATTAGAGATATTATTCGGTTACAGCAAAACGATGGCTGGTAGGGGAAGGGGTGCACTACTTGCCACACCTGATAGAGGTTTTCAGTTTAGGGGTCAGGAGTATGTAAGCACTGGGAGAGGTGTAAGACTTAGATCGTCAGTTGAAGATAGACCCGACATAAACTGTAGTCCAATAACAAAACCATACATGCATAACAAACTTGAATCGGGACTTTCAAGTGATACGAGTGACCTTGTCAGGCAAATTGGATTTGAAATTGGTGAAGCAATCAGGGATAGTCTGCTTCAAACTAGACATTCAAGTTTGCCATCTAGTAGTTGCTCTGGAGAAAACATTAACGGTTCTGATGCTAAGATGTCGAACGCAACCATTATTGATGCTTCCAAGTTGAATTTGATTCTGAAGTCTGAGAAAACTGAGAAATAAGACGGTACTGATAAGTGTTCTGTGATGGAATGGGAATGAGAAGATGGATATGGAAAGAACTGATGCGGGTATACCTTAATAAAAAAGAAGTGGTAGGCTTGGAAAGGGTTGAAGAAGTAGTGAACAGATTAATGGGGAGGGCTAGGGACATCATAAGGGTCTGGTTGAGCAACAGAACGGTTACTCCGACCGCGGATTCTGTTTTCACTGTTTTGAGACATCACGTTAGTGATTCCAGTAGCTTAGGTATGCCTTTTGCAAATTTCTACTCGGTGAAACCTTTCTCCAATGAAGGCCCCCTTGGATTATTGGATAAGGTTGAACAAGGCTGCTGAGGTAGCTGAGCAGGGCCTTAGGGAGGAGGGCAGGACTTTAGAAAATTGAAGTAGAGAACTGGCTGTAATGTGTATTCGACACTGTCCTGAAAGGTAAATGTCTCTTGTGTTCAAAAGCAAACCAGTACAGCCTTAGACAGCTTCTGAGGTTCAGGAGAGATTGGATGAGATGCTAAGGGAACAGAAAGTGACAAGGCGGGTTACAAGTCAACATACAGCCAAAGTTCTTGAGCCTATTAATGAGTAAACATCTCTGTCTCCTTATTGATCTGACACAACTACAACAGAACAGATAGCAGTGCTCTAGACAAAGTTTTGACAATGTTGGAGAAGACTCTTGTTTGCAATGCACAGTCAGTGCGCGGTGGTTGGTCCAAGAATTCTAATAGACAAAATGTAAGATCCTCCTTGGACATTGATGTTGAGTCGGTTTATTCATCTTGTTGTGAGAGTGTAAGCAAAGACAAGACTGTGATTTTTCAGAATAATAATCAGTCATTGCCGAATGACAGTCTGTTTTATACAAATGTTTTGGTGCAGGACAGAGTTCGGTTGAGGGCAATGCTGGACAGTGGCTCCATGGCAACTACTTTGAGTGCTGATGCAGTTCCTCAGCTAAATCGAAGCTGGAGTCCTGACTCAGAAGTCGTTTCCCTGGTCAGATATTGTCCTAGTTGGGTGCGGTGGAAAGCAGACTAGTCCTGTAGGTAAGTGTGATCTGAAAAATGAGGTTTATGGGTTCTGTTTTAGTGTCCCAGTCCTTGTTGTGAATGGACAGGTGGACCTGCTTTATCATTGGTACCAGTGTGCTGAGCCTTTGATCAATGAAATGAAATCAAATAAGGGGTTGAGTCCTGGATAAACCAGATCAATCAAATCTGAGTGAAGATTGTCAGTTTCTACGTATGCTTTCAAGTATCGAGAGGTGAAAGGGCAGTATCCCTGACAAAGTTGGTACTTTAAAGTCAAAATCTGCTGTGGTTTTGCAACCAATGAGTGAGCACCTTGTCTGGGGTCGGCTACCACCGGGACTGAAACTGTCAGTGGGCAGCACGGTTGTGATTGAGCCTAGTTTTTAGTGTTGTCTAATGTTAGAATGATAAACCCCATAAACAAAACTAAAAAGATTTTGCTTGCGCAGAAAAGGAAAACTTGCTGATGTTTGTCCATGCATTGCCTTGGAAGATTTTGAACAGGTACCAGAACAGAAAATGTTTCAGAATGTGGCCATGAGTGGCAAGAGTTCTTGTGGTAGCTTGTCAGCAAGGAGCTCAGTGTCTGGTGTTGAGCACTTTAGTGACACTCATTTGGATGAGCTTGGCCTCAAGGACTTAAATGTAAGTGACTGTGAGGTGTTGCCGTTCTGGAGAAGCAGGCTCATTGATCTGATAAAGGAATATGGGTGTGTTTTCTCTAGGCGGTCATTGGATTGAGGTGAGGCAAAGGGATTCTGTGATTGCATTCGCTTGACAGATGAGAGACCGTTTCACTTACCTTATCGGAGACTATCACCTGCTAATTACCACCAGCTGAAGCAGACTTTAGATGAAATGGAACAAAGAGAGATCATCAGAAAGTCAAACAGCAAATTTGCATCACCGTTGGTATTGGTTTGGAAAACGAATGGAGACTTGCGGCTGTGCACTGACTTTCGGTGGCTGAACGCTCGTACGGTGAGGGACGCACATCCCCTACCTCACCAGGCAGATGTGCTAGCAGCACTGGGGAGGAATGCCTTGTTTAGTACCATGGATTTAACATCAGGGTACTACAACATCCCTTTACATGAAGAGGACAAAACATTTACCGCTGTCAGTTCTCCCCTTGGTTTGCATGAGTACAACCGCTTTCCACAGGGTCTTTGCAATAGTACCGCAACATTCATGAGAATGATGCTAATTATTTTTGGTGATCAAAATTTCATGAGCTTGCTCTGTTATCTTGATGACCTGTTGGTTTTCGGTAAAAATGAGGAAGAAAGTTTGCAGAGACTTGAGATGGTGTTTCGACGTCTCAGGGATCATAATTTAAAGCTGTCACCCTCGAAGTGTAGATTTTTACGGAGATCTGTGTAATTTTTAGGTCACATCGTTTCACAGGAGGGCGTGGCTAGTGATCCGAAGAAGGTGGAGGTTTTGTGGGTGTGTCTGAGGAACACTTAACGGAGGCTGATGGTGTCACTGGGTAAAATTAGATCCTTTATGGGGATGGTTATATGTTATCAACACTTTATTGAGAATTATTCAATGATTGCAAAGGCTCTTTTTCAGTTGACAATGGGCCAAAGAAACCTTGGAAGGTGAGGGGCATAGGAAAGAGGTCCGGGGCCGTCCGGAAACTCACCCCTGGTGATTGGACAGATGAATGTAGAGGGGTGTTTAAGACTTTGAAGATGATGCTGGTGAAGCAAGTTTTACTTGCTCATCCTGACTTTTCGAAGCCATTTATTCTATCTGTCAATGCTTCAATGAGTGGTTTAGGAGGGTCATGCTGCCGCAAGACCAATCGTTTTTGCTTCAAAGTCCCTTAACCATGCCCAGTCCAGGTATCCTGCTCATAGACTTGAATTTCTGGCCATGAAGTGGACATTTTTGCGATAAATTCAGTCATTGGCTTCGTGGGCACAGATTTACGGTTTGGACGGATAACAACTCGCTCAAGTATATTTTGACCAAGCCGAAGCTTGATGCCTGCGAGCAGAGATGGGTCGCAAAGTACATACCGGGGCCGAAGAATGTGGTAGCCAATGCGTTGAGTCGGGAGCCTTTTGCTACTTCTAAGATTTTGCACAGACTTACGAGAAACCCATACGATATTCTGAGGCATGAAGCGGAGATGCTTGGGGTTGGGCGAGTTGGGCTATCCACCTTTCTTTTTGATGTTTGGCTGTACACCAAGGTTGCCAGTGGATGTTTTGTATGAGATTATGATTTTGGCTGGTGAAAATGTTGACGTGAGTAAATATGTCCAGTCCATGGGAAGGGATTTGAGGTAGGCAATGTCACTTGCACAACAAAATGCACACCAACAGCAGAACAAACAGGCTGATTATTACAATCGAAAGTGCAAGGGTCATTTGTTGGAGTTGGGTGATAGAGTCCTCATAGCGAACAAAGGGGAGAAGGGGAAAAAGAAATTAGCTGACCATTGGGAGAGCGCAGTGTATGTTGTAGTGGGTAAAACTGTTCTTTGAATACATACAAGATTCGTCATCCTGTTACAGGAGGTGTCAAAGTTGTTCATCGGAATTTGTTAATGCCTGTGAACTTTTTACCATTGTCTGCTTGGGATGGCTCAGTGAATTTAGAGCAGTGGATCTTAACCTGGGTTCGATCAGACCCCAGGGGTTCGGTGAGTCAGTCTCAGGGGTTCGGCAGAGGTCAAGACACACACCCGACTCATATGATTCGTGATGACACGCCCCGCTTGGCCATCATTGGAAGGGTTCGGTGGATGCACATATGAAACTGGTGGGGGTCAGTACCGCCAACAAGGTTAAGAACCACTGATTTAGAGTGTGACTTAAGTTCAAACTGTGATTTGTCACAATCAGACTGTCAGAAAAGTGATACTGAAGACAGGACTTCTCAATGGTTTGCTTACTTGAATGAGGTTGAGGGAATGGGTTCAGGTGAAACAAGGATGTGATCGACAGTGTTGAACATGAGATTGGGATTCGTGAGGCGGGTGCTGCCCCCTGCTATATAGTCTTCATTATTTGATGTACCAACAAATATCCTGCACCTTTTGATCAGAAGTTTACTCAGACACTGCAGCGCGAGACCCTTAAGTGTTTTATATGTCAGTAGTAGTATTTTATAATCAATGCGAGTTTTATTTGGAGCCAGTGTAGACTGATTAAAACAGGGGTTATGTGGTCATATTTTCTAAATCTAGTGCAGACTCTTGCTGCTGCATTCTGAACTAGCTTATTTGTGCACCTACTTGAACATCCAGACAGTAAATCATTACAGTAGTTTAATCTAGATGTAACAAAAGCATGAACTAGTTTTTCTGCATCCTGTAACTACATCATATTTCTAATTTTAACAATATTTCTAAGGTGAAAGAAGACGATCCTGAGAATATTATTCATGTGAGCCTCAAAGGAAAGGCTAGAGTCAATAATCACACCAAGGTTTTTGACTGCTGTACACACTGAGATAGAAACACCATCCAGAGATGCTACGTAATCGGAAAGTTTACTTCTAGCTGCATGTGGTCCTAGATAAAGTACTTCCGTCTTATCTGAGTCGAGCAGAAAATAGTTATCAAGCATCCACTGTCTAATGTCCTTTACACATCTTCAACATTGTTAAGCTGATCTCTCTCATCGGGCCTTGCTGAAATATACAGCTGTGTATCATCAGCAAAGCAATGGAAGCGAATACCATGTATATGTATAATTTCACCCAGTGGCAGCATATACAAAGCAAAAAGCAGTGTGCATAAGGCTTGCAAAACACCAAACTTTACCTCAGGGAGTGTGAAGAACTAATCTTTACATCAAGAAACAGATCGTGATCAGTCAAATAAGACCTAAGCAAGAAGAGAGCTGTTCCCACTATTCCAACAACGTTCCCAAGTCTAGCAAGCAGTTTAGTATGATCAGTGGTGTGAAAAGCTGCACTAAGGTCGAGCAAAACAAGTAAAGAGACAAAACCCTGATCAGAGGCCAATAACAGGCCGTTTACCGCCGTCTCTGTGCTATGATGAGGTCTAAATCCTGACTGATACATTTCAAAAATGTTATTCCTATGTAGATGTGAGCATAACTGCTATGCTAGAAACCTTTTCTAAAAGTTGGATATCAAGGGGAGATTTGATACTCTTTGTGAGTATCCTGAACCCGAGCCTCATAAGTGAGCGGTTCAAGGAGTGAAGATCTAGAAGGTATGCAACCCGCCATCCTTCTTCGGAACAACGAAGTACGGGCAGTAATAACCTGACTCTCTGACCGAGGGGTCACAACCCCTCGAAGCCGGCCTCTGACCCACTCAGCGCGGCTGAAGCGATGCTCTGCAGCCGACGACACTTCTCGTTTTTCGTGAACTCGTTGCACTTTTAAACGTTTTTTAATGAACAACATTTAAATTAAAATTTTCATAATAAAATATCATTTGTCTTTTACAAAAAAAGTCATGTTTTAGTCGAACATTATTTGTCTCGGCACCTTTTCGTTTTCTTTGTTATTGCACTTTTTTTTTTATAAATTTTGAATTAGATATAAAATGAATGATTATATTATATATATATATATATATATATATATATATATATATATATATATATATATTATATATATATAGTTATCATAATTTTGTGAAAAGTAAACGTAAATTTAATATATAGTTTCAGATAAACTTATGGAAAAAATATTGAAAAAAAATTTAAATTTTTGTCAAAACATTGTCATGCACCTTTTAGTTTTTCGTTCACTTATTGCTACTTTTAAAGGTTATTTATGAAATTATGCAGAGGGATGTAAAAATTGTATAGTGTTATTATACTATTACATATTTATGAAAAAAAGTAATATAATCGACATAATTTGATTTGCCTTGTCATCTTTTTCGCTCTCCTAACTTTTTAATGAATTTTAATGAAAAAAAAAATTCCCGGTCAGGGATCCAAACCTAGCCATTAGGGTTGCAAAAGCCAATGCACTCTTAGTGTCGGTCCCCAGCCCGGATAAATGTTGAGTAAGGGGTAAAAGGGCTTCCAGCGTAAAAAAAAACTAAATCGTTGTACTCGTTGCACTTTGTAACGTTTTTTTCATGAATTATGCTTAAGAAAATTTGATTTCATGAATTCATACATTTTTTTAAGAAAGAAAACCCCAAAAATTGTCATCTGATTTTTTTATTTCTATTTTTACAATTATTTTAAACTATTACTATTATAAACTATTTTCATTTTAATTGAAGAAAAAGTATATTTTAGACACAACAAATGCTCTGAAACGGCAACAAATTCTCGTTTTTCGGAATCGCTTATACTTTACAGCGCTTAGACGGTGTTGCCAAACATGAGTGTTGATGCGATTTTGATGAATTATGATTATGCACACCTGATTTATTACTTTTTACAGTTTTTCCTCGAAATTATGATTATGAATATGAAATTTCATATTTTCATAATATCCATCATATTTGTATGAAAAAGTCATATTTTTGACAAAACTTGATTTCTTTTGTTATATTACATCGACAAACGTAAAAAAATCTTTGTCAAGTGCATGCTGTATGTGAAAATCCACATTGTTTGAAAAACCGTTTTCCTTTTGCTCTACGAGGCTGAGACTTGCAGAATCGCATTATCAGCGCATAAGCTTATTTTTACAGACTATAGTCGGTGTTGCCAAAAATGAGCTGATGATGCGTTTTTGATGAATTACGACTTTCCACACCTGATTTATCACTTTTTACAGTTTTTAACAGTTTTTCTCGAAATTATGATTATGAATATGAAATTTCATATTTTCATAATATTCATCATATTTGTATGAAAAAAGTCATTTTTCTGTAAAAACATGATTTATTACATCATAAACATTGAAAAAAATCTTTGTCAAGCGCATGCTGTTATGTGTAAATCACATTGTTTGAAAAACCGTTTTCCTTTTGCTCTACGAGGCTGAGACTTGCGGAATCGCATTATCAGCGCATACGAAACTTATTTTTACAGCACATAGACGGTCTTGCAAAAATGAGGTGTTGATGCGATTTTGATGAAATATGACTATCCACACCAGATTTATTACTTTTTACAGTTTTTAACAGTTTTTCTCAAAATTATGATTATGATATGAAATTTCATATTTTCATAATATCCAACAAATTTGTATGAAAAGTCATATAACTGTCAAAACATGATTTATTTCATCATAAACATGTAAACAAATCTTCTAAAGGGCATGCTGTATGTAAATCCACATTGTTTGAAAACCGTTTTCCTTTTGCGCTACGAGGCTGAGACTTGCGGAATCGCATTATCAGCGCATAAGAAGCTTATTTTACAGCACATAAACGGTCTTGCCAAACATGAGGTGTTGATGCGATTTTGATGAAATATGACTATCCACACCTGATTTATCACTTTTTACATTTTTCTCGAAATTATGATTATGAATTTGAAATTTCATATTTTCATAATATTCATCATATTTTGACAAAACATGAATTCTGTTGTTATATTACATTTAAAACGTAAAAAAAATCTTTGTCAAGTGCATGCTGTATGTGTAAATCCACATTGATGAAAAACCGTTTTCCTTTTGCTCTACGAGGCTGAGACTTGCGG
>JBCEWE010001495.1:0-27244 GCA_039877035.1 Silurus lanzhouensis
CCACAAAACACCAAGAAATGCCTGGCATGCGATGTTCACCTGTGTCTTCAGTTGAACAGGAACTGCTTTCAAGAGTGGCACAGGGATTTTGCATAGTATTGTAGTGTATTGTTTTATTGTTATTGTTGCACTCTTTATATTTATATATATAGTGAGGAAAATAAGTATTTGAACACCCTGCTATTTTGCAAGTTCTCCCACTTAGAAATCATGGAGGGGTCTGAAATTGTCATCGTAGGTCCATGTCCACTGTGAGAGACATAATCTAAAAAAAAAAATCCAGAAATCACAATGTATGATTTTTTAACTATTTATTTGTATGATACAGCTGCAAATAAGTATTTGAACACCTGAGAAAGTCAATGTTAATATTTGGTACAGTAGCCTTTGTTTGCAATTACAGAGGTCAAATGTTTCCTGTAGGTTTTCACCAGGTTTGCACACACTGCAGGAGGGATATTGGCCCACTCCTCCACACAGATCTTCTCTAGATCAGTCAGGTTTCTGGCCTGTCGCTGAGAAACACGGAGTTTGAGCTCCCTCCAAAGGTTCTCTATTGAGCTTAGGTTTGAAAACTGGCTAATCCATGCCAGAACCTTGATATGCTTCTTACAGAGCCACTCCTTGGTTATCCTAGCTTATCCTGTGCTTCAGGTCATTGTCATGTTGGAAGACCCAGCCTCGACCGATCTTCAATGCTCTAACTGAGGGAAGGAGGTTGTTCCCCAAAATCTCTCAATACATGGCCCCGGTCATCCTCTCCTTAATACAGTGCAGTCGCCCTGTCCCATGTGCAGAAAAACACCCCCAAAGCATGATGCTACCACACCCATGCTTCACAGTAGGGATGGTGTTCTTGGGATGGTACTCATCATTCTTCTTCCTCCAAACACGTTCAGTGGAATTATGACCCAAAAGTTCTATTTTGGTCTCATTTGACCACATGACTTTCTCCCATGACTCCTCTGGATCATCCAAATGGTCATTGGCAAACTTAAGACGTGCCTGGACATGTGCTGGTTTAAGCAGGGGAACCTTCCGTGCCATGCATGATTTCAAACCATGACGTCTTAGTGTATTACCAACAGTAACCTTGGAAACGGTGGTCCCAGCTCTTTTCAGGTCATTGACCAGCTCCTCCCATGTAGTTCTGGGCTGATTTCTTATCTTCCTTAGGATCACTGAGACCACACGAGGTGAGATCTTGCATGGAGCCCCAGCCTGAGGGAGATTGACAGTCATGTTTAGCTTCTTCCATTTTCTAATGATTGCTCCAACAGTGGACCTTTTTTCATCAAGCTGCTTGGCAATTTCCCTGTAGCCCTTTCCAGCCTTGTGGAGGTGAGCCCAGATAAGGACTCCCTGTTTACCTTACAGGCTAACATCTTAAATATTCTATAGACACTGAACAGACAAAGGAATGTGTGTGAGATAGTGTGAGAACCATCTTATCACTTACACTGGCTAAAGTAGATTTAGTGAACACTTCGTGTTTCGAGGAATGAAGGAGAGAAAGCGGGTAAAAAGTAAAACCTACGTCTTTGTTGACCTCTAGTGGTAACTGCAAGTACAACTGTAATCCTGAGCGTTTCCACAATTAATTACTTTTTATTCAAAAATCTTTAAAGTACATTTGTTCTCCTTATAGTCTGAAAAATCTGAACATAGAAAAGAATTTCTACACACCTGAATGTTTTAAAAAGGAGATTATTTACTTAATGTAAAAAAGATATTTATTTATGATTGTTTTATTTACCCCCTGTTCTCTTCTCTGTTGGTACAGTCCTGTCAGTCTGAAACCCACATTGTGGGGAAAAAAGTTACATTTTTAAAAAGAAATTTCGAATAAAATAAAACTTTAAAGATAAAACCTGAACAAAATATCAGCTGATTTATTGTAGCAAAGTATTTATATTTTTATCTCCTTATTTCTCCTTTTTATTGACGTGTGAAGCAGCGCTAATTTATTTGTTCTACTTTAGCCGTGTTGTAAACAAGCTAAACATTAATAAATAATATTCACAGTATAAACATTTAACATTCTATTAATGTCTTTATAGTAATTAGTGCTTCATGGTGTGATGTGAGAAATGAAGAGGGATGATTTTTCTCTATATTACAGGATCTGTATTCAGTTTCCTCATGTTTATTTCATTCAGGTTTGTTAGGTGTGTATGGAGGTGTGGAGCTGCTTTATCCTGCTCATGGCTGTGATCAATATAGAGTTTAATCCCAGGAGCAGTGGATGAGTTCATTACAGGAGATACAGTAGATTCATTCAATAATTCAGTCCACCTTCCTGACTGTAAAAAAGTAGAAGGGACTTTTTTTACCTACTGTATGAAGAACAACTCCATTTAAACAGCAGCCTGAGCTCAGGATTGAAGCAGGAACTCTGAGATGGCAACTTGACCTGCTGCACCACCATCCACCCCTTATAACACCAGTCTCATTAATTCTGCAACTCGTCAAATTCCATACATCTCCAAATACATTTATATTTTACTTAAAGAGAGAAAAACTCCATTGGTGGTGATGTTGCATTGTTGTGATGAGATAATTCAGGTTCTTGGACTCTCAAGTCAAGTGGCACCTTCATAGAACTTCTTGGATTTGATCTTAATGTTTATAAACTAGTTTTGAAAGTGATTAGAAAATATTTCCATAAATACATAAATGGAAGTGAACAAAATAAACCTGGACATAAGTGACGAGTTAAATTATTTTATTTCATGTATAAATTGCAATAGATTCATAAATAGAGCAATGAGGACAGTGAAAAAAGTTAAGCTTCAAAATAATATCCTGGATTTAAAAACATATCTGTTCATTCAAACATTTATAAATGTAATTCAGTCTTTCCTTTTGCATAACTATGAAACTGAATCCAGCCAAACATTGTTTATTATTTCTGCTGCACTGAACAGTTCATCTCATTTCACTATCATGGATTAAATGGTTCCCAGCTGTTCCTTTCCATGACCCAACTGGAAGTCCAGATACTGTATAAGCAACCGTACAATTGCATATCTGGTACAAAGATTGGTAAGGAATTCCTCCAGTAATGTTTGTTTAGCCTCCATGTTTGGATTCCTGGTGTTGGGCTCCACACAACAAGGAGCATCTGAGTGAAGAACCTCTCCAGTCAGTAAAGCCTCTTAGGCAGGTCCTATTCTCTGGGAATGTTAAAGTGATAAGGGCAAGGAAAACAGTTGGTGGGGTGTTTGATCATTAGAATCTTCAGAATGACTGTCAGGGAATGAATTTCTGTTATTTACACACATCCAGTGAAATCCTGATGTTGGGTCTCTCTGGAATGGTGTGATGGTTGTTGCAAGCAAGTTCTCAGAAAAAGCCACCAGGTATCATTAGGTTTAGATCAAAGCAGTTTGGTTTAACAGCAGAGCATTTTAAGTAAAAAACAGACAACAAACACAAACTCAGAGTTTTTCATCTATCAGTTTGATCTCTGTAGCTTCATCAGTGTAGACAGACACATGGATCACTGCAGAAAGAGACAATAATACATTTCTCCTGATATTGATATTAATGATGGTACAAATTATTCAACAGTTTGGATCAATATTACAGACTACAGCAGCAAATCAGTAGATTATTCATCTTGTTAGTATTTTGCATGTTTATAATTTACTATGACATAATTGACCAAGTAGAATGAGATGAGAAAAAGTTGTGTAGGTACAAAAATTTTAGTTTATCTGCATATGTGAATAATTACATTAATGTTTTTTGTAATTGTCTTTGTAACTGCCTTTTTTACATAATGCACCTTTAAATATGTTTTTCACTTCATGGTGTGTGCATCGTCTTTAAAGCTTTATAAATGTGATGAGTTTTACCTTCATGTTCTGATGCAGTTCTGAGTAAACAGTATCTTCACCCACACTGGTCTTTTCTACTCGGGAGCAAAAAAACAAATCATTAATTTACTGAAAAATTACAGATCATCTACAGCACTGTTGAATTCTCAAGTCTGATTGGACAGGAGGTGTTTTAAGCCACATTTTTGTATGTTATTGGTTTTATATTAACAATTTGTTCGCATGAACTTGCAGAGAGGCCAAAAAAATAACTGTTTATAGCTGCGATACTGAAAGTGAGAACAAGAAACAACTTGCTCTGTATAATTTCCCACTGTGTAATTTCACTATAAGTAATAGAAAAAATGGCCTATCATTTGATAAACAATTAAAACTTGAAGTAGCGAATACTGTCTGTGTTATAAAGAGAATAAAAGACTTGCTATTATATGAAAATAAAATCTTCACTTTACACTATTCTGTTGGTGACTTTTTCTTTGTAGCAGCACCAAACAGAGTGTTTTATTACATCATTACATAAAACAATAACACTGTGCAGGTGATCAATAATACAGAATAAATGTTACCTTGTGCTTTCTTCTCTTTTTTCATGGGTTTTATTTGAATCTCAGCATAAGTCACATCATTCATGCCGAGTTCAGCATCAGCACCTGCAGTAGCAGAGAACAAAACCATCTCAATGATCTTCAGCAGTATAATACATGACTGAATGTGATTTCTTTCTTACATGAAAATGGCATTAAAACACTACCATTGTTCTTCTTTGCCTTCTTTTTCTTCATGACCTGTGTGTAAGTGGCACTGCTTCCAGCTGCAGCTTCATCTGAACACAGTGCAGTGTGTTAATCACTACAAGATACTGCTTTACTTTACTACTACACTGTAAAGAGTAAATCATTACTTAATGCAGGAGAAAAAGTCTGAAATGAAAAAAGCTACCTGTTCCACTCGTATCTGCCTGATCCACAGCGGCGTAAAGGTGTTCATTTCCTACAGAAATCAGAGCAAAATCTCTAAATATAATATCAGAAATGTTCATGAAGTTAAATTACAGTAACAGTAAGTATTTTAATGAACAGATGCAGAATTAATCAGTTACTGAGACAGAATCTGACCAGTCTGAAGTGGTTTGTGTCCTGACTGAGATTCCTGATTGGATTTCTGCTGTTTTTCTATAAAGAGAGAGAGAGAGAGAGAGAGAGAAAGAGAGAGAGAGAGAGAGAGAGAGAGAGAGAGAGAGAGATTATAGATCTAAAGAGGATGTACAGTAAATAATAAAACTTTAAATTACACAGAAAGACCACAAAAGATAAAATATACAGTAGAAACAGGAACAAATAATAATTATAGATAATTCTAATAACAGAAAGGTAAAACATGTCTGAACTGCATATACTACAGTAAAATCATATTTTACAACTTATTACCTTTCTTCATTTTGTAGAACCACAGCAGAATCATTAAAATCACCAAAACAATGAACAAAAAGACCAAAATCAGTCCAACAGTCACTCCTACTGATCCACCACTGGGTGTAGAATCTGAGACTGAAAAAACAGAACCTGAAATCTCTTAAACACTGCACATATAAACTGCATTCTAAATAAAGACTTATTGGATAAATATAAAATAAATTATCACGTCTGACTGAGATCCAGCTTCTCGGTGACTCTCCTCTCTCTGGGTGTTTACAGTGGTAGAAACCTTCATCTGACTTTGAGACTTTATGGATGATCATCTCTCCTGTAGTCTGGTTCTGGACGACTGATCCATCTTTATAGAAATCAGCTCGGAGGTTTGAGGGATTTGTGTTACGATATAAACAGTGTAGAGTCAGAGGATGTCCCTCAGTCACAGGATGGACAGAACTCTCCAGGATCACATCACTATCTAGAACACAGAAAATCACAATTACAATATAAAGAGGAAGATCTAATAGAATAATGGTTTTGTTTCTTGAATGAAAGGAAGTTTTTAGCACAATTTGTGACTAGGATTGGAGAAGTCCCTGATGGTGCTGTTTGCTCTGTACAGATATCTACTGTAGTGAAGAAGCTCAGTGTCACACTAAACTAATACTAACATCTGATGTGCTTCTTCAGACTAGTGGATGTTGTACTAATGAACAGATGACAGGAAATGAAAGTGATCTGGAAATATTTTATAATTAATGATGAAAATAAAGCAGACTGTAAACTGTGTTGTGTGAAAATATCAAGAGGAGAAGCTGCAGCATCTTCTACAATACATGTAACTTAACAAAACACATGATGCTGTTTAAATCTAATGTTTAATAGAGTGTGTGAGGCGACACTACTGAGTGTGTAGAGCAGCATCAGTGAACATGCAAGAATGAAGGAGTGAAGAGTGTGTGCAGAGAAACAGTCACAGATGACAGCACTGAGCTCTATGCTCTTCCTTTCCACTCCATCATCTACATCTTTACTTATGAGTGAAGGTGAAACACACTGCACTTTGCATCTATTTTTAATGATGAAGCTCATTGATATCAAACAGGTTTCCACCTTGCACACTACATTACAGACACAATTTAAATATCATAACATTAAACATAAATGAATTAGTGGCAGTAATCACCATAAACAGAGAGAAATCACATGTTCTCTGATGTGACTGATTGATTATCAGTAATTCATTAATATTATTATCATTATCAGTGTGAGTGTAGTCCAAGTGAACTTGTAGTCAGTTTGTAAAACATGACTTACACACATCCATACTCAGAATTACACAATAATATTTACTGATTAAAGTAGAGAAAAAAAATCTATTTCTTCTTGAACAGTTTGTTGAATTGTAAACTACTGATGTTCTGAATATTCAGTAATGAAACATTTCTCTTTCTCTTAAACAGTAAACACACTACATGAAGACTCACCATGAACTGTGATGTTGACAGGATTACTGTTTGCTCCAGATTCAGACTCACACCAGTAAACTCCAGTGTAGGATGTGGAGAGGAAGCTGATGTTACATGTAGATCCTCTAACTGATCTCCACCATGAACAATCTAACACTCCTTCACTGTCTGTGTATCGTCTCACTGTCCATCCAGTAGAGTTACTCTGGTCCTCACAGCTCAGTGAGAGAGAGTCATGAGTAAAGTGTTGAGTTCTGCTGGGACTGATGATCAGAGACACTGGAGGAGATTCACCTTCAAGACAAAAGAAATGCAAATAAAAAGATGACATCAGAATGATGTCTCAAAAATCAAAGCCACAGTCCACATCATGAGAAAAAACACACACAGGTTTAATATGGAATAATCATCATCATAAAAGCTGCAAAAAAGGCAAATGTTAAATATAAAGAACAAAATCAAATATGTGAAAATAAAAAACAGAAAAAGCTTGCAAAGGCATAAAAAATAACCAGAATGCAAAACAGAGAATAAACACTGATTAGGCATAACATTATGACCACCTGCCTATTATTGTGATGGTTCGCAAAAGTGGGGGAAAAAGGAAAATTTTGCAATTGTTACAAAGATGCAAAAAATGTCATATACAGAAGATAAAACAGAGGATATTAATATAAACAGTGTTTAAGGTGAAAATAGGAATAGATGCACATGATCAGGGATCACATCAGTTTAGAACCATGACATTTCCCATCATTGTTGCAAAAGATGAAATTGTACTTGTGTCATTTAACCACCTCATTTACATTAACAGATAAATGATAAATACATTTCTTCTTATACAGTGGTACCTCGACATACGAGTTTAATTCGTTCCGTAACCTTGCTCGTATGTCAAATTGCTCGTATTTCAAAGCAAATTTCCCTCGTATGTCGAGGTACCACTGTACTGATATATTTATTTCTCTGAAACTATTTAAAAACAGTTAATTTCCCTCACCAGAGATCCATAGAGGCTGTGGATTGCTGTACAGTGTGTGACTGACTGGTTCTCCTCTCTCTCCTCTACACACATAAACTCCTGTGTGATGAAGAGCAGAAGGACTGAGAGTGTAGGAGCCTCCAGATCCTCTGCTGCTGTCTGAGAGAAGCTCCAGATAGTCAGTATTTTTTATTTGAGTTACACCGTCTCTGTAGAGAACAACTGTGTACCAGCTGAATGTCCAGTCTGTAGAGGAGTCTGTAACCTCACAGCTTAGAGTCACTGAGTCTCCTTCAGTCAGCCAGTTCTGTGGAGATACACTCAGTACTGATGGTCTCCCTGTTACATGGGAAATACAAAGTTTTTACTCAGCAGACTTTTTGTTATATGTTTTGGCTCCTTTAAGAGCAGAGCGGCATTATGGGAACATTCTGCCACCAGATTTTTTACGAGTACTGCATGTGTGCAAGACCGATGATTATTTTTATTATTTCTGTTGATTATTTAAGTATCTTTTGTTTAGCAAGTACTACTGTTGCCAGTAAAATAAAGCACAAGATGTGGAACGTGACCTGTCTGTGTTTCGGCTGATTTCTGCTGTAACTCATGTTAGGCGAGCGATCCCTCGACCCTGACTCAACGCCTTACAAGTTACACACACTTTCATTAATAAAACTTTAAAGCTATAAAGATGAATCTTATTAATCTTTGCTACAAAGCGCTGATACAAAACTTCACCATAACAACTGCATGATTTTTTTTTTTTTTATAAAAGACCAGAATTTGATCAGAATCCAGAATTTAAATTATGTGGTTTGTTATTAAAATAATTTCTGCATTTCTCTGGTCCCATACAGACATAAACATGTTTATAAGAGATTATGACTGTGTTCATTAATTTTGGGGTGGTTTATTTATTGATGAATAATACCTGCTCTTCAAGATTATTTAAAACATTATAAAATAACATGAAATTGCAATAATTATGAAAATGTATTTGTTATGCATATACTGTACAACATTAAACCTGTTAAAGATTGAAATCATGACATACCTTCTACTGTAATCTTAACAGGTTCACTGAGCTGTGTGTAGTAGTCGTCGTTGTTGTAGTTTCTTGTGAGTGCACGACACCGGTACTCTGTTTCTCCTGCATTATTGACTGTCACTTTAAGTGAGTTTGCTGGTTTACTGTTCAGAAGCTGAAACCGCTGATTATAATAGAAAAACTCCCATTCAGTCGTCTCCTGCAGCTCACAGCTCAGAGTGATGGTGTCTCCAGTGTAGATGGAGCTCTGAGGATTCACTCTGATAGTCGGTTTGGGTTTAGCTGTTAGTATGAAATGATGAAGGTGTCAAAGCTGATTTTCACATTAATGATACTATGTTTACATATAAACATGTTAACATAAAATATATGTAATATTTAATTAAAAGTTTATGTTGTACATTTGCTACAAATGTTTGTTTTTTGACCACTAGGGGTCGCTAAATAATTTCGAGAGGTCGCCAAGTGTACTTTTTTCCAATGACTGAATACGATTCATTTATAACAGCATGATAAATAAATTAATTCTGAATATTTCTAAAATAATTCATAAAGAAAAGAAGACATTTCCGTAATATCGAGAAGTTTTTGCAGTGTATTGTGAGAGTGGGAACGTAGAGACGTAGCTCTAAAAACAAGCAGCAAAGAGAAAATTTGACTTAAAAATGTATAAAAATAAATTCGCTCAAAAGAAAACAAGGACTTATTTAGACAGTAATTTTGAATTCGGGTTTCATTGAAGCAATGGACAAGATGAGATTTTATAATGTGTAATCTGTATCCAATCTCAAGCCATAAATATTCAGACCCAGAGTCCACATTAAATAACCTTTAACTAATAAATAAAGGCTTAATTTAATCAGGAATCCAAGAAAAGAAAAAACATGCACATCTTAAAATAAGCAAATAGTTATAATTTAACTGAAAAAAAAAGTTATTGTTGTGTTTTAACTGATGTATGTTTATCGTTTCAAGAATAAAATAAAAAAAATAAATAACATTAATCTTCTGATTAAATGATGTTTATTTTAATAGATTTTTATTTGCTTCTGTTTTTTTGTTCATCAGTTAAAAAGCAGAGCCTGAAAAGAAAAATCCGTCCTTGTCCATAACACCTGTATGTTGTTAATGTCAAAATAGGGATCTCCTGATAAAAAGGCCACTGCACTATGTATGAGGTGATTTAAAAATGTTTCAAGATTATTTTTGTAACTTGCCAACAGATGGCAGCACAATGTTGCATGCACAGTCACAGGGAGCACCGACCTTCATAAGTCAGTCTGCCAAAAGATCATCCTGTGTACATCAGGAGCTGTGCAGCTGGTGCTATTCGGAACATGCACATTTCCACATCTGCAATTTTCATCAAACTGTGCACACAAACAGAGATGTTTTGACATGATTTGGAAAGTTTATTGCGATTTACGGGTTATTCAAGGTGTTTTGAGTGGCACGTGCACTTTAAGAGCAATAGAACATCACTGGAAGATGATGAGAAATCAGGAAGACCTTAACGAGCTCAACCTCTGAAAATGTCAAAACTATTCATCAACTTGAAGATCATTGAAGAACCTTGTTAAAGTCTACAAAGAACTCATCGTGCTGTGGACGACCTATCCTTGATGTCGAAGATGACAAAACTTGGGTGTATGAGTCTGACCCTGAGATGAAGCAAAAGTCTTCACAGTGGAAGAGCCGAACATCTCCATGACTGAAAAGGGTGAGGCAGTTCTGCAGCTCAAGCAAGTTCATGTTCATCAGCTTTTTTTACTGTTGCAGCATTGTGCATTGACAATTCATCCCCAGGAGCCACACCCTCAATAACAAGTTCTACTGCCAGGTTTTAAGGCGTCCAAAGGACATTTGGTAAAAGCGCCCGGATCTGTGGCGTGTGAATCTCGAAACATTTTAAAACCATCTCATATTACACAGTAAGAGACAATACATAACTATCCAATTGCTAATTTGTATAATGTCTCTAAAAAATGTACTGACTCACCTGATACAGTCAGTGTAACAGCATCACTGAGGTGTGAGGAACGTGAGCCTCCACTCTCTCTTCCTTTACAGGTGTATTTACCTGTGTGTGTCACTTCAACACTACTGATTGTGTACATCTGTACACTACTGACAGGACTGAGTGAAGCATCTTTATACCAGCTGTACTGCCACCTAGATACACTTTCATCCTGTATCTCACATCTCAGAGTGACAGTGTCTCCACTGAACACCTGTTTATCAGGATTTATAGATGCCACTGGTTTAGGTCTTTCTGGGGGGTAAAAACACACCTCGCCCTGTTACACCTTCTTACAGATGAGGCCACAAATGACAAATAAATATAAACTTATTTTGATATTTGTAAATATGTCTCAAAAACCTGTTGAAAAACAAAAGAAAAAACATGAAATACCTTCTGCTGTAATGGTGACAGAATCACTGAGTCTTGTGTAGACGTAGTCGTAGTTGTTATAGATGTTGTAGATTTTCTTGCTTGCACGACACTGATACACTGTTTCTCCTGCAATATCAACTCTCATACTGAGTGTGTTGGCATCTCTGGGTTTATTCCTCTCAAGCTGTGAATTTCTGTACCAGAAAAACTCCCATCCAGTCTCCTGCAGCTCACAGCTCAGAGTGATGGTGTCTCCAG
Organism: Silurus lanzhouensis; assembly: GCA_039877035.1. Lineage (NCBI taxonomy): Eukaryota > Metazoa > Chordata > Actinopteri > Siluriformes > Siluridae > Silurus > Silurus lanzhouensis. The sequence goes on from JBCEWE010001495.1 coordinate 11,407, forward strand.
TGTAGATGGAGCTCTGAAGATTCACTCTCACAGTCAGTTTGGGTTTTTCTGATGGAATAAAATGATGTAGTTTTCAGAGCTGATTTTCACTTTACTTGATAAACAGTTGATGGCCTGTGATTGATCATGTGACCGTGTCAAAAATTAAATACTTTTTAACATTTGATACAAAATCTGTGTTGTACATGTTTGGCCTGTTAAGTTGTCACTGATGTTTGCAAACTGAATGAATGAGTAAAAACTACTGTAATAATTTATTAGTGATTTTGTTTACTGGCCATTAGATCTACAAATCTGCTGCTCTAAATCCTACCCAGAGAAAATATCACTTACATTATAATAGGTTATAATAAATGGCTATTATGACAGCTATAATGACAGAGATTGTGTGTGTGTGTGTGTGTGTGTGTGTGTGTGTGTGTGTGTGTGTGTGTGTGTGTGTGTGTGTGTGTGTGTGTGTATTGTATATACCATGTAACCGTGAAAAATAACAAAATAAAATACTTTTTCACATTTGGTACAAAATCTGTGTTGTACATGTTCGGCCCCATCGAGTGTGCCATCGTGGACGACCGATGGGAAGAGTATCAGGGAGTTCGCTGAAAAGAGGTCGGCACACAAAGTCCTGGACCGGTGCTCAGACGCAGCCTTTGTGTTCACCTCGTGAGTTTTTCAAGAAATCATAGGGATGAAAACTTTTGAGCTCGGCCCTGTGTAAAGGTGGTGGTAGCTTAGTAGTGAAGGCAGTCAACTTTGGATTCAAAGCTCATGAGTTCAAATCCCATCCACACCAAGATGCCATTCCTGAGCCCCTGAACAAGGCCCTTAACCCCACCACTGCTCAGGTGTATGAATGAGATAAATGTAAGTCACTCTGGATAACAGGGTTTCCGCAGGGTCTTAAAAAGTCTAACGTTTAAAAATCACTATTTTATTTTCAGCTGATGTGAAGTGAAAGTTTAACGATACTTGTCTTGAGAAACAATCAGTAAGTTGCTAAAAACGTATTTGTGTGTTTTTGATGTTGGTTTTAAATTTCATTCTTGACAATCCTAAAAAGTCTTAAATTTGACTTTTGTGAAACCTCGAACGTACATTGCAAGTGAATCAGCCCGGTCCTGTGCAAATGATTGTCTTTCCAGGTTTCCACGGGCCGTGATGGTGGAGCTCATGGAGCAGTTGGATGAAGACGCAGGGTTTTCAGAAAGACTCAAAAACGCACATCACATATGAGTGAGAAGAACGCTGGATACCTAATCAAAGCTATTAACATTAGTCAAACACTGATGTGTGTGTGTGTGTGTGTGTGTGTGTGTGTGTGTGTGTGTGTGTGTGTGTTGGTCAGTTAGTGAGAGCAGCCCCTACACTTCGCCCAGCCCGGGTCGTGTGAGTACGAGTACGTGATACGCTGGAAAGCCCTGATGGAGATGGAAAAGCAGCAGTATGAGCAGGTGGAGAGGAACATCAAGGAGGCACAGGAGAAGTTGGAGCAGGAGATGGAGGAGGCCAGACATAAGCAGTATATGAGCAGTATATTCTCTAGATATTGCCAAAATATACACCTGCACTCTGTAACTAGGGATCATCATATAGCCAAGAAAGAATTATTATGATTTCAGATAAAAGACCATGAAAGTCAGATCAGCGTAACCACCTTTTTAGTGCCAACAAGTTTTATACACATGAAGTTTGAGAACTGATATTATGTTTTTTGTTTGTTTGGTTTTTTTTTGTTTATGTTTTGTCTTGTCTTATGTTAAAGTCACTGAACTCTGTTCTGCCAGAAAGAAAATACAAAAATAAATGTGAACAACAATTTGTATGATTATGTGTGTGTTACATTATTTTAAAGCACAACACAGAAGCCAATAATCATCCAACAAGTAAAATGCTTTTAAAGATTCCATTCATTAAATCAAATCAATGATGTCATACTTCAAGACTCTTCTCTGTTCTGGCACCGAGGTGGTGGAATGAACTTCCCCTAGATGTTCGTACAGCAGAGTCCCTGACAAGTTCAAGTGACGGCTGAAGACCTTCCTCTTCCTGAAATACTTAAATTAGCACTTTCCAAGTTTGCTTTGTAGAGTTATATTTATATTAAGTTTGTAATCTTGTGTACCAGTGTAGATTTATTCATTACCAGAGACTCAAAGCACTTTTGTACGTCGCTCTGGATAAGGGCGTCTGCTAAATACCGCAAATGTAAATGTAAATGTCATTGAGGTTTTCAGGCTAAAAACTGACTAAATGAGTAAAAATTTACTGTTAATATTTATTAATATCTGCTCTAAATCCCACCCAGACATAATATTACATTAATTATAATATTTTATAATAAACGGGTCCTAGAGAGAGAATCAGAATCATGTACTCAGACTGATCATGGAATAACATGGACTTTAATTAAACGCATTCATTCTACACGTCCCTCTGAATGACCAGTTACTACACAATCAATAACATATTAAACTGAGTCTAATGTGTTTAATTATTTTGTTATTACACCAAAGCAGGTGGAAAAAAGCAAGAATCATGATGTACCTTTTGCTGTGATCTTGACAGGATCACTGCGCTGTGTGTAGTAGTTGTAGTCACTGCTCCAGCTTGCTGAACACTGATACTCTGTTTCTCCTGCATGATTGACATTCACACTGAATGTGTTGGTTTTCGTCGCCACATTGCTCACAATCTGTGTATTTCTGTACCAGAAGAACTCCCATTCAGTCCAGTCCTGCAGATCACAGCTCAGAGTGATGGTGTCGTCACTGTTGATGAGACTCCAAGGAAATGATCTCAAAGTTAGTGTGGGTTTTGCTGTTGATATAAAATAAAGGTGTCAGAGTTGATTTTCACTTTCAACACATGCAGTAGATTCACTGTGCTTTAACATATGATGATTTTAGAATAAAATAGATTTTACATTTAATACAAAATCCATGTTTTACACTTATTATGATTTATTATTATAACAACGTTTTCTACATGAACATTTTCTTTCTTCAAAAGTCTAAAGTTTTTGATGATAAAATGAGAGAAGAATAACCAATATAATAAATAAGCAATCACTATTTTCATCACATTAATGAATCTTTATATCTTAAGTAAAAGGTAATTATTACATTGAGGATAAAAATCACCTTGAGCGTGAGTCACTGGTAAAAGTGAAACCAACACTGAAAAGAGAACAGAAACAGAGATCAGAATGTAAACATGAAAATGATTCAGTATATTCATGGAAACAGCACATTGTATCAAACTCACATGATTTATCTGTAGTCACAAAATCTAAACTACCATCTCTCAGAACATTTAGACTGCAACTTTAATAATACACATGAGAAATGATTGTTTCTGCGGTTACACAATCACACAATCAACTCATCACTCAGGACCTTCAGACTGCAGATCAACAACTTTATACCCATCATGCACTTTAATGAAGACACAAATAAAAGATTTATACACAAACAATAACAAGGAGTGGAGTGAACTTCATTCTGTCTCTTTATTACTGACTGTGTGACAGCAGTGATAAATGTTACATTCTCAACACTTCCTGTGTTCTTATACAGAGAGAGAGAGAGAGAGAGAGAGAGAGAGAGAGAGAGAGAGAGAGAGAGAGAGAGAGACAGAAAGGAGGGGGAAAAAGAGAGAAGAGAAGGATCTGGGAAAGCTTGATGGTGCTTAACCAGCTCTATACACTTCCTGATTAACTAATAAGAGAGGTGGTATCTCAGTGGTGAAGGTATTGGACTTTGGATTAGAAGGTCACATGTTCAAATCCCACCACCACTGAGCTGCCACTGCTGGGCCCCTGAGCAAGGCCCTTAACCCTCCCCTGCTCAGCTGTAAGTCGCTCTGGATAAGGGCGTCTTCCAAATGTAATAACAGGGTCAGGTGTCAGACACCACATGGAGAAGTTTCTGGAACACTTTTTCTTAGAGGAATGATTTCCCACCCACACTTCATCTCTCTAATGACGGACTGAAATATAAATCATTACTGCACGTGAGCACGGACCAGAACCTGAAAGGATTGTTTCCAACACTTTAGCTGGGGGTGCGGATAAAGAAGTAATATAGTAAAGAGTACAATAGAAACTGCATTAGTATGATGTAAACTGTAATGATGTATGATGCAGTAAAAAGTCACAGTGAAGGTCAGTGGAATGTGAACCATATCAGCAGTTAAAGAGTTAAAAGTTAGTTATTGCTTTCACATGTCCACATTAACACCTCCTCTCACTCTTCACATACATCACTGCATTGAAACTAAACCACAACCACCAACTGGCCTCTGCTCCCAGGCCTCTATTAATAATACTCATGAGAAATGTGTGTTTCTGCACAGATACACATTGTGTGTTGGTGTTAGTGTGAATAAACTCAACTTGTACTGAGATGTTTCTTTGTGCAGATCATAACAGCAAAAAAAAAGCAAACTGGACAGATCAAGTAAAAGCTCAATCCTGCAGCTGAAACCATTTCAGTCAGTCAGAAACATGACTTTCATTAATAATATTTACAAACACAATCCAGTCAATGTAATTTTAGCAGATCATCTAATCATGAGAAGTCGTCACTGAACACCAGACAGCAATACAAGAACAAGGACACAGAAGATCAGGTACAGATTTCAGCAATACAGACACATTTACACTCATTACATCATTTACACTTATTGTACTCTTTACTGTAGTTACACATCAAACTGAACCCTTTTCATAACACAGAGTTACACTGCAGATGAACAACTTTATACCTCATCACTCTCTCTAATGAAGACACAAAGAGAACATTTACTCACAGAACATCACAGCGAGTGGACTGAACTCCATCCTGTCCATCTAATGACTGACTGAGTGACAGAGCAGAGGTGTGTGTTAAAGCCGTACCACTTCCTGTGTACCTACAGAGAGAGAAACCAGCACTCAGCCAACCGTCTGTGTACCGAAAGAGAGAGAGAGAGAGAGAGAGAGAGAGAGAGAGAGAGAGAGATTTTGCAGTATTTTGTAGTTGCTCCTGTTACATTTTTAACCTAAAAGTTTCAGAATCATAATGTAAAAACTGAATTGGTCGAAAAATAACATATAAAAACTAATAGTTTACTAATAGACTAATAGACTAATAGTCTCGATTAAATAAAAAAAAAACTCCACACATTCAGTAACAGTGCTGTATATTTTAACTCTACACTTTATTCAGAAATCTCCAGGTATTTTCACACACAGCAGTCTATATAGATCATATACACTGAAGTAAACATTTTGTTGATGAGAGGTCAGAGGAGACTGGCCAGACTGACTCAAGTGGACAAGAAGGTGACAGAAACTCAATATGTGGTGGCCAGTGAATAAAAAGTGAAACTTAAAGTTCAGGATTAAAATTATACTGCAGTCACCACTAGAGGGAGACAAGGGCATTTTAGTTTCACTTTTCAGTCACTGGCGACATGTTAATTTATTTTAGCCTTCCTGTCAGCTTAATCCTGTCTGGCCATTCTCCTCTGACCTCTCTCATTTACCATGTTTTTCTTAGTGTGTGTGTGTGTGTGTGTGTGTGTGTGTGTGTGTATAGGTTTAAAATCTACATTTACGGTTTTCTAAAATTACGGTTTTCTAAAATCTACATTTACGGTTGAAAAGTAAAACCTACGTCTTTGTTGCCCTCTAGTGGTAACTACAGGTACATTTTTCATAATTTCCTCTAGTAATGGATTTTTATGAAAAGTTTATTTTTAATTCATCTGATCTTCTTTCAGTCTGCTCACACTCTATATTTAAAAGTGTCTACATACCCGAATGTTTCCAAACGGAGATCATTCAATTAATGTAAAATCTACTTGTTTCATTAGTTTTGTCGCCCCCTTCTTTTGTCTGTTGGTACAGTCCTGTCAGCCTGAAGCCCGGATTGTGAAATAAAATAGTTAAAGGGTTGAAAAAAAAACAAAAAAAAACACTTTTTAAAACACAAAAACTGATAATATATAAGATGATTTATTGTAGCAAAGTTTTTAACTGTATTGTTAACGAACTAAACATTAATAATGTTTTTAATATTCACAGAATAAACATTTTACATTATGTTAACGTTTTCTTCTAATGTTGCATAATTACTTGTAACCAAGAAGGTTTTGCTGTAGATGTAGAAAATGCAGTATTATATACAGTATTGTGGAGTGAATAAGTGAATGTAATTTGTGCTTCATGGTGTGATGTGAGAAATGAAGAGTGATGATTTTTCTCTATATTACAGGATCTGTATGCAGTTTCCTCATGTTTATTTCATTCAGGTTTGTTAGGTGTGTATGGAGGTGTGGAGCTGCTTTATCCTGCTCATGGCTGTGATCAATATAGAGTTTAATCCCAGGAGCAGTGGATGAGTCCATTACAGGAGATCATACACACATACAGTACATACACACACACACACACACACAGTACATTCATACACATGATCACCCACTTGATGGCAACAAGACCCACTGCATCACCATCAACCCCTTATAACAGCAGTCTATAATTCATGCACCTCATCACCTTCCATACATCTCCATATATAAACATCATCACCTTCCAAACATCTTCATATATAAACATCATCACCTTCCAAACATCCTCATATATAAACATCATCACCTTCCATACATCTCCAAATATAAACATCATCACCTTCCAAACATCTTCATATATAAACATCATCACCTTCCAAACATCTTCATATATAAACATCACCTTCCAAACATCCTCATATATAAACATCATCACCTTCCAAACATCCTCATATATAAACATCATCACCTTCCAAACATCCTCATATATAAACATCATCACCTTCCAAACATCCTCATATATAAACATCATCACCTTCCAAACATCCTCATATATAAACATCATCACCTTCCATACATCTCCAAATATAAACATCATCACCTTCCAAACATCTTCATATATAAACATCATCACCTTCCATACATCTCCAAATATAAACATCATCACCTTCCATACATCTCCAAATATAAACATCATCACCTTCCAAACATCTCCAAATATAAACATCATCACCTTCCATACATCTCCAAATATAAACATCATCACCTTCCATACATCTCCAAATATAAACATCATCACCTTCCATACATCTCCAAATATAAACATCATCACCTTCCAAACATCTCCAAATATAAACATCATCACCTTCCATACATCTTCATATAGAAACATCATCACCTTCCAAACATCTTCATATATAAACATCATCACCTTCCATACATCTCCAAATATAAACATCATCACCTTCCATACATCTCCATATATAAATATATAGATTTAGTTAGAGAGAAAAAACTCTGTGATGCTGCTGCATTGTGATGTGGTGATTCAGGTTCTTGGACTCTCACTTAGTGGCACTTTTATAGAACTTCTAGGATTTGATCTAAGGTTCATAGACTGGTTTTGAAACTGATGAGAAAATATTCTTGAACAAACTGAACCTGAACAAGTGACTGGTTAAATGGTTTTATTTAATGTAATAATTGAAAATATAACCAACTTTTAAAAAAGACATGTGAAAGAAAATGATAGAAAAATGTATTTTAATTAAAATCTCCTCAGTGACTACATGGTACATACATTATTAAGTAAGTAAATATAACCTACTACTAATCATGAAGTCTATTTATAAGATAAACATTTAAACAAGTGAAATAGTTACACAAGGACCTTCATGCATTCCTGATGTTCTTTGAAACACTGTTCAAGTTTGAGACATTAAAATTTCTTAATGCATTTACTAGAGTCTTCATAATACAAGCTGAAGTTACTAATCCAAGAGAATGTTTTGTTTATATGAATTTAATTCGTCATTTATTCTGCAAAGCTGTAAAATTGAATTAGACAATTGTAGCTTTCTTGCCTCTGTACTGAACTGTTCAGGTCTGAACTGATCTTTACTGTTGTTCCATTTCACCATTATGGATGAACTGGAAACACAGATACTGTAGATCAACCATAGAAATGCAAACTTAAGATAAACATTTGTAATGAATCACTTCAGCAATATTTATTTTAGTCACAGTGTCTGGATTCATGTGAATTTTCAGCAGGTCCAATTCTCCTCAAAACTCATCCTAATCAGGGCATAAAATCCAGCTGGTAGTTTGGTAGATCATTAAAATCTTTAGAATGACTTAAACCATCTTCTAAACCTCTGTGGTTTACACAAATCTCCAGGAGCATTCTGATATTGTGGGAATGGTTAATGTGAGCAAGTTTACAGAACAGCTTCCAGGTTTAGCATCATCCAAGTTTAGATTAAAGAATTTGAAACATTTAACATCTGAAAATTTTAGGAAAAAATAAGACAAACACAACTCAGTGTCTGTAGCTTCATCAGTGTAGACAGACACACGGCTCACTGCAGAGAGAAGAGATGCAGAAGGTTGCATTGATATGGTTAGAAATCAATTTCTCCTGATATTACTATCATTTTACTGAAAATTTACTGAACAGTTTAGAAGAATATCACAGACTAAAGCAGCAAATTAGCAGATTATTCATCTATTTTTAAACATATGACATTCAATTAACCAAGTAAAATGAAATGAGTGAAGTTGTGAAGAAAGCTACCAAAATAACACGTTGTTCAGACCATCACAGGTTTTAAGAGGATTTTGTGAATATTGATTTTTATGTATATGAAAATTTGAATGCTTTTGCAGTTTCTGCTTGTGGCCCAAATTCAACCCACTGTCTCTTTAAACCTATTTCTTACTTCATGGTGTGTGGATTGTCTTTAAAGCTTTATAAATATAATGAGTTTTACCTTCATGTTATGATGCAGCTCTGAGTAAACAGTATCATCACCCACTCTGGTCTTTTCTAGTTGGGGAAAAGAAACAAATTGTTAGTTAATTTCCTGAAAACCTACAGTTCATCTACAGCACTTTCCAATTCTTAACTGTGATTTGTCAGCTACATTTTAGTACATTATTGTTACTATATTAACAGCTAGTCCACATGGATTTAGAGGAGAAATAGTGTATTTAGTGTATATAGTGTAATAGTCCTGTATTTTGTTTCATATTAATGTAGAGAGGATAAAGAGATGCATAAATAATGACTGTTTATAGCTGCTATATTGAAAGTGAGAACAGGAACCAACTTGATTTTGTACAATTTCCCCATAAGGAATGTGACTATATGTACTTTAAAAATGACCAATTGTTTTCTTATCTTAAAACATGTAGTGACTAATATTATCAGTGATAAAAAGGAGAATAAAACACTTGACGTTATTATAGAAAAATGAAAACTCCACAACTTTACACAATCCTGTTGTCTACGTTTTCGTTGTAACCGCACCAAACAGAGTGTTTTATTCATTACATCATACATAAATTCTTTATTACCTCTACCTCGTGCTCTCTTTACTTTTTTCATATGCTTTAGTTGAACCTCAGCATAAGTCACATCATTCATGCCGAGTTGAGCATCAGCACCTGCAGAAGCAGAGAACAAAACCATCTCAATGATCTTTAGGAGTATAATACATGACTGAATGTGATTACTTCCCAGTTTTATATTTTAGTAAATACATTAAATGTGCATAATTTAACATTAAAAACACTCCACCATTCTTCCTGCTTCTCTTCTTCTTCTTCATGACCTGTGCATAAGTGTCTTCACTACTCTGAGCTGCAGTTTCACCTGAACACAGTGCAGTGTGTTAATCACTACAGGACACTTCTGAACTTTACTGTATAGAGTTCATCTATAGTTAAGTCTCCAATAGTGAGAGGAAATGTCTAAAATAAAATAAATCTACTGTTCCACTCGTATCTGCCTGATCCACTGTCACATAAATGTGTTCATTTTCTATATAAAGAACAAAAAATCTAAATACAATATGTGAAGTGAAATTACAATAAAGTGAGAATTTTCTAAATGAACAGATGCAGAAATAATCAGACACTGAGACAGAATCTGACCAGTCTGAAGTTCTTGGTGTCCTGACTGAGAGTCTTCAGCTCCTGATCGCCTCTGATTCTGCTCTGATGTCTGACTGGATTTCTGCTGCTTTTCTATAGAGAGAAACAGATTCTACATCTGAACAGGGTGTAAATAATAATTTAGCTACACAAAACAGACCTCAAAAGACTCATTAAAGTAGAAACAGTAATAAATTAATTAGAAGGATTAATTAATATAACACATTGCATTTAGTGGCATTTACTGTAAAGTCAGATTTTACAAACTTAAATATAAAGACAGAATGTAGGAAATAAAAAAAGCACAGATTTAATTATTAAACCAGGTTAGTATTAAGTTTTAAAGTCAATTAGGATTAAGCTAGTAGCAAGTTTTGTGTACTATTTTTGTTTAAATGAAATAAATATGCAAATATTATTACAGTACATTTGCTCTTAATAATTGTAGACATTTTTTTCTTAAATCAATCTTAAAATTGATTGAGATGGACATATTAATTTTAAACAATTTATTTTGGGTTTAAGATTTGTATTTTTTATAATTAAAAAATGTGGAGTTTAGCAAATTACAGCAGGCATCTCTATATTTAAAACATCCAAATATATTTAATTTGTCATTCATTAAATAATGTGTATGTAACTGTTTTTTTTTTTTTTTTATCTTTTTTGTCATTTGGAGTTAGCTTCAGTTATCAGACCTTTTTTCATTTTGTAGAACCACAGCAGGATCATTAATAACAGCAAAATGATGAACAAAAAGGACAAACTCAGTCCCACAGCCACTCCTACTGTTTCACCACTGGGTCTAGAACCTGAGCTTGAGACAGAGCCTGGACAGAAAGAAGCTTTTAAACACTACAGATATAAACTGCATTATAAAAAGATTTTACAAAGATTGAATTAAAAATAAATTTCTCACGCTGACTGAGATCCAGCTTCTCGGTGACTCTCCTCTCTCTGGGTGTTTACAGTGGTAGAAACCTTCATCTGACTTTGAGACTTTATGGATGATCATCTCTCCTGTAGTCTGGTTCTGGACGACTGATCCATCTTTATAGAAATCAGCTCGGAGGTTTGAGGGATTTGTGTTATGATATAAACAGTGTAGAGTCAGAGGATGTCCCTCAGTCACAGGATGAACAGAACTCTCCAGGATCACATCACCACCTAGAACACATAAAATCACATTAACGACAGAAATAAATGTTAATCTCTAATTTATGTATAACATACCATCACTGTGTATACCTAAAACTTTAACTGTATAACTTATAACATATATTGTTAAACCTGAATTATAGTATAATTAGATCCATTATGGTCATTCTTAGGTAGACCAAAATCTATTTATCTACTTGCTAGATGGATGAAGGATGGATGAATAGATGGATGTGTGACGGCAGTGTTCTAAAAAGTGTGTGTAGAGTAGAGTGATGTTTGTAGAACAAAAGAAATGCCCTGAACCCATGGTTCTTGTACACATGGCCTTGTATCTCCTTGTGAATTAAATGAAGTTGTGATTAATATTGAATTCCCTGATGGTGTTGTTTTCACCACAGACATCTACTGTGGTGAAAATGCTCAATGGATGATTAATACTAACATATGATTGATAGATGACAGGAAGTACAAGTGATTTGGAAGTATTTCACAATTAATGATGAAAAAAAGCAGACTGCAAACTGGGCTGTGTAAAAGCTATCTTTTATCAGAACAGTAATCAGCAAGTACTTTTAAAGTACTTGTAGCCTAACAAAACACATTATGCTGTTAAATATAATGTCTATTAGAGTCTGTGTGGGGCAGCACTACTGAGTGCTGAAAAAAAAAAAAAAAAAACGTCTCGAAGTTCTAAATATTGTCTTGAGAAATGTATCTGTCTCTTTAACAGTAAACACACTACATGAAGACTCACCATGAACTGTGATGTTGACAGGATTACTGTTTTCTCCAGATTTAGACTCACACCAGTAAACTCCAGTGTAGGATGTGGACAGGAAGCTGATGTTACATGTAGATCCTGTAACTGATCCCCACTGTGAACAATCTAACACTCTTCACTGTCTGTGTATCGTCTCACTGTCCATCCAGTAGAGTTACTCTGGTCCTCACAGCTCAGTGAGAGAGTCATGAGTAAAGTGTTGAGTTCTGCTGGACTGATGATCAGAGACACTGGAGGAGATTCACCTTAATCAAAGAAAAAAGTAATTGAATTAAACATTATACAATGTTGCATTGGATAAATAAATTGCTATATAAAAAACTTTACATGCAATATATATATATATATATGTCCTGTTTAGAGTGTTTGCCTCATTTTTGTCTGGTGGTTCTCGGTTTTATAATTGTTTTTAATGATGATTCATTTGATACAACTTATTTGCATTATTTCTGTACCTGCATCTACTGTATTTTGTTGTTGTGGTTCTAACTATCTGTTTGATCTGACTTTTATATATATATATATATATATATATACTGTACATGGACATGGTCAAGACGATCTGCTGAGTTCAAACAGAGTGTCAGAATGGGGAAGAAAGGTGATTTAAATGACTTTAAACGTGGCATGGTTGTTGGTGCCAGACGGGCTGGTCTTTTCATGCACAACCATATCTAGGGTTTACAGAGGTCCGAAAAAGAGAAAATTTCCAGTGAGTGGCAGTTCTGTGGGGTAAATGCCTTGTTGATGCACACTTTGGGCCCATTAGTACCAATTGAGCATTGTGTCAACGCCACAGCCTACCTGAGTATTGTTGCTGACCATGTCCATCCCTTTATGACCACAGTGTACCCATCTTCTGATGGCTACTTCCAGCAGGACAATGAGTTCACTGTACTCAAATGGCCTCCACAGTCACCAGATCTCGATCCAATAGAGCACCTTTGGGATGTGGTGGAACGGGAGATTCGCATCATGGATGTGCAGCCGACAAATCTGCAGCAACTGCGTGATGCTATACTGTAAATATGGACCAAAATCTCTGAGGAATGTTTAAAGTACCTTGTTGAATCTTTGCCACGAATAATTAAGGCAGTTTTGAAGGCAAAAGGGCGTCCAACCGGTACTAGTAAGGTGTACCTAATAAAGTGGCCGGTGAGTGTATATAGATAGATATAGAGTATATAGAGACTTACAGGGAACACAATAGAACATCATGATGATAAGCCTCTACCAGAGTTTAGGGCTTTTTAAAGACTTATACTGCATATATTAATATTAACATATTCATATTTTTCCCACATGTCGCTAATGTTGCTCGTTCTTGTGGATTTCTTCTCTATAACATCCGAAGGATTCGACAATTTCTGTCCACACAGGCTGCCCCTGATGCTTGTTCAGTCTCTTGTCATTTCAAGACTTGACTACTGCAACTCTCTGCTGGCAGGTCTTCCCCTGAAAGCTATTTGTCCACTGCAATGATCCAAAACGCAGCTGCACGACTTGTGTTCAATCAGCCCAAGTTCTCCCACACCACCCCACTGCTGGCGCTCCTTCACTAGCTTCCAGTAGTTGCACGTATCAGATTCAAAACACTATGCTTGCCTACAAGGCCAAAAATGGACCAGCACCATCATACCTCAGTGACCTCATCACATTCTCGCACTGCAACACGCTGCTCCTCCAGCACTGCTCGATTGTACCACCTTCTCTCAGAATGAGAGGCAAGTACACTTCAAGCTCTTCTCTGTTCTGGCACCGAGGTGGTGAAATGAACTTCCCCTAAATGTCCGTACAGCAGAGTCCCTGATTATTTTCAAACAACGACTGAAAACCTACCTCTTCCTGAAATACCTACATTAGCACTTTCCAAGTTGTAGAATTCGAGTTATATTTATATTAAGTTTGTAATCTTGCATACCAGTGTAGTTTTATTCATTACTAGAGACTCAAAGCACTTTTGTACGTCGCTCTGGATAAGGGCGTCTGCTAATGCCACAAATGTAAATGTAAATGTAAATATTTAACTGTTGCATAAAGCTGCTATTTTATTCACACTTTTGTATTCTACATTTCAACTCAACAGTTAATGTTCCTCACCAGAGATCCATAGAGGCTGTGGATTGCGTGTACGTGTGTATCTGACTGGTTCTCCTCTCTCTCCTCTACACACATAAACTCCTGTGTGATGAAGAGCAGAAGGACTGAGAGTGTAGTTGCCTCCAGATCCCTTGCTGCTGTCTGAGAGAAGCTCCACATACATGACATAGTCAGTATTTTTTATTTGAGTTACACCGTCTCTGTAGGAACAACTGTGTACCAGCTGAATGTCCAGTCTGTAGAGGAGTCTGTAACCTCACAGCTTAGAGTCACTGAGTCTCCTTCAGTCAGCCAGTTCTGTGGAGATACACTCAGTACTGATGGTCTCTCTGTTACACAGGAAATATGCTGAAGTAAGAAACCTTTCATGAATTATAACATATGAAAAAATTCATATATTCTCGTGATGTGGCCAGTGTAAGTGTAATTTATCAGCAGTCATGTTCTTTAATATCCCTTTAAACTATATAAATTTAAACTAAACTCAGCCATGTTTATCTACAAAATAAATATACAATATAAAAACAGCACATCTTAGTAAAAGTTATAAGTAAACATTACTTAATTCTCAAAAAAACTTTGATGCCACTCAATAGCATTACTTTTAATCGACTTAGATCAAATATTTTATATTTTAAGTGAATTTGTTTTCACATTTATGTAGTTTAATATTGAGTTAGAAAAAGTTACAGATACTAACTATGGAAGAAATACTACTATCACATGTAGTTAAGTGAGTGCAAATGTCCTTTATTAGATATATTGTTAATTAAAATGTTTCCCACAAAATCATAGACTTTATTAGTAACAGTTTCATTGTGAACTACACCAACAATAACAATATAAATGAAAAGTGCTAATATTACATTAGGGGTAGTATTAGTACTACAGTAATCCCGTTTATCACGGTGGTTACGTTCCAATACCACCACAATAAACAAAATACCACGATAAACGGATGCCACCCAAAAAAAATGCTATTTATGTATATATTACTGTATTAACATTTTATTTAATTGAATAAATAATAATTATAAAAATAATTACAAAAAAAAAAATTTATTAATACATTTTATTATTTTTGCATAAAACTTATAGCACGATAGACCAAAACACGTTTTATCAAGGGCACAGAATTCGAACCGCAGTAAATCGGGGGTTACTCTATTTTCAATTCTTAATTATAATATATTGTCATTAACTTTTCTGACTTAACAACAGTTTCTGTCTAGAGTTGTCAGGCTGACGGACAGGACGCGGAAGTGGAAGCAAGTCAATCATAGTTCATTTATTTAAACCAAAACAGTTCAACAAACAAAACACACTGCTGCCGAGGCGAGAAAACAAACAAAGAAGATCCGCTCGAAACGAGTAATCCAAACTGAAACCTTGAGTCCGAAACGAAAGTAAACGGCAGCGGCTAAGAATAATCCAATGGAACGGAACCAGCGGGGACTGCTGGCGGTCGGGCAGCACGGTATCACCAGCATGACAATACAAGGACCGACAGCCTGTGACTCGAGAAACGTGTTTTTAGTCAGAACCATAACGAGTCACGGCTGTCGGTGATTAGGCAGGCACGGATAATGAGGCACCATGAACGCTACCGAGGGGGCGTGGCAGGGTGCATCTCTGACGCGGCCAAAGGGGCATGGCAGGGGAATCTCGGACAGCTTACTGAGGGGGGCGTGGCAGGGGAATCCCTGACAAGAGTTCAGGTGTTACACACGTACAGCCATGTTCTAAGTATTTAGGTGGTATTTCCATAGCCGTGTTTGTAAGAGCATGTTTAGACTTTGTGTTTAG
>JBCEWE010001508.1:0-27241 GCA_039877035.1 Silurus lanzhouensis
CAATGGGGACATCTAGTGGACAAAAGGAGTAAATCACACTCGAAAGTCCTGACAGGATCCCAAAATCCAGAAAAATCACTTTAAAAAATATCACATCTCTGAAAAGCAGAAAAAAAACCTTCAAAAACAACCTCATCAGCAGTAAACAGTAATTATATTCTGGCCAGATGTTTTGTCATGAGTTTCCTGTAACAGCTCTCTGACAGTATTGACATTTCCTCCAAAGAGACATTTAGTTCACATAAACAGGAAGGCATTTTCAGGCTGAAGAGGAATGGCTTCTTGAAAATTCCCCTTAAGTCCATGTGACATTCCTGTGAGAGGAACATGTCTCAATTTGCATGAAAAAATGAATTTTTACCAGACAATCCATTGCAAAGTCTTGCCTGGATTTTTTATTTAATACCGTACTTGTTCCCCTGTCCTCTACATCTGCCTCTTTCAAACCATCTACCTGCATGTCTTCCCTCACCACATCTATAAACCTCTCCTTGGTCTTCCTCTTTTCCTTCTTCCTGGTGGCCACATCCTCAGCATTCTGCGACCGATATACCCATGTCCTCCTCTGCACATGTCCAAACCATCTCAATCACACCTTCTTCACCTTGTCTCCAAAAAGTCCTACAATGCAAGATTCTTCTAATAAACTAATTTTTAAATCTTTCCAGAAGAGCACAGAGTGCCATCAAAAAGTTTGGAGTTTTACATAGTTCCCTTCCACAACAATACAGCGCTCTCAGCGTTCTTCTGCAACGTGTCTGGAAGCATGTCACTTGTGATTTGTGCAGGATCTCTACATTGGTTTAAAATGCCCACCTTTGAGATGGATCTTCATCTTCATCATTTTATTTGTACATTTGCAGAGTTTGTGTTTATCCAATTCTCTTCTCCAGTCTGCCACTGAGTTGGATGGAGTTTTCTCCACATGGTTGTTCTGGTTGACACACACACACACACACACACACACACACACACACACACACACACACCACACACACACACAACAATTTATTAAAAAATCTGATTTTCCTTAAAATAGAGGGAGTGTTTATTCCCAGATACGACTTCCTAAATAGGGTTAGGTTCGATTTACCTGCATTAAAATGACTAAATTAATAGCAATAAAATCTATTAATTTTGGAAACGCACACAACACTGTGTGTGTGTGTGTGTGTGTGTGTTGTGTGTGTGTGTGTGTGTTGTGTGTGTGTGTGTGTTATTAACCAAACAGTCACCTTTAGATAATCAGATCCCACAGAACTGTCTGATTTCTGCAGACACATCAGATACAATCTCACAACACACAAATACATCCCTAACATGATAATGATCCATCACACACACACACACACACACACACACACACACACACACACACACACACACACACACACACACCATTCATTATTCATTTCAGACTGCTTTCATTTTTTTTCAATCTCACAGAAATGCCATGCTGCATTATTTACTGAGTGAGTCATTTGTTCATCAGAAAAAAAGCAGCGATTATTTCATTTCCATAATTACCTTTCTTCTATGTGTGTGTGTGTGTGGTGTGTGTGTGTGTGGTGTGTGTGTGTGCATATAAATATATAATGAAAAGATATATAAAAAGCGTACATATTAAGAGTTAAATTGAACTAACTTTAAGGCAAACTGTTTGTGGACCCTGAGCCAAGCCCATTCTATATTTAGTCCCATCTGCTGTTATAAAATCTACCACTCTTCTGGGAAGATGTTCCACTGGATTTCGAATGTGCTCGTGGATTTGTGTTCATTCAGCCATAAGGTAATATCATTATTAATCAGGAACTGATGTAGGTGATGTGAGGAGGTCTGGGGTGCAGTCAGAGATCAATAGGGTGGAGGTCAGCGCTCTGTAGCAGACCACTCAAGATCCCATGTAAAGCAGATCTCCACGTGTTTCTTTGGTGCACAGGGCATGTCATGTTGGAACAGGTTTGAGTCTCCTTATTTATTTATTTTTATAATTAAACCAGTGTCTGTGTGTGATTGATTACCACGAGGTAGAGTAAAGCAGAGCTTTAAAGATTGAATAAATATGGATCTGGGAGTGACGGCTGACTGGATGCTGACTCGAGGTAAATAAAGATAAAGTAGCTAAAATGAAGTGTAACGATCTGTTTTTTTTCCCTGTGTGCTACAAACGGGAACGTCAGACAGTGTTACATCGCAAATTCTGATATTTGATGATGCAGGGATTCTTTATGTTTTCTAACATTTTTTCTATTTTCAACATTGATACTGAAGCCGTCCAATTATGAATTATGTAGTAACAAAAAATATATTAAACAACCCGGAAATTGTGCAAACCAATGCATTCATGCAAATGCTGTGCTATGTAGCTATGCTGATTATATTCCCTTAATTTTGACTAAATACCAACAACAGCAATGCACCTCAACACCTCACACCATCACAACGCCTTCTCCATGCTTTGTTGCAAACCACACATTCTGGAATCGTTTGTTTACCTCTCTATGTTAGCAAGTTAGAACCAAAATCTCAAATTGGTACTACAAACCAAAGAACAGTTTCCACTGATCTAATCCATTGTTTGTGTTTT
Source organism: Silurus lanzhouensis (assembly GCA_039877035.1). Classification (NCBI taxonomy): domain Eukaryota; kingdom Metazoa; phylum Chordata; class Actinopteri; order Siluriformes; family Siluridae; genus Silurus; species Silurus lanzhouensis. The sequence goes on from JBCEWE010001508.1 coordinate 2,588, forward strand.
TGTTTGAACAATTCACTTCTGCTTGGTTTTCTTCTGAAGTAATGGTTCTTGCTGCAATTCAATGATGAAGGCTCGACTTAAATGTGAACGTAGATCTTGGAATATGTTGCCACTTGAGCTCCAGGAAACATTTACTATATGTGGGCTCTAGTGGAGGTGCTACAAACTGGCAGTTTCTAAAGCTGGTAATTCTAATAAACGTACCCTATACTGCAGAGGTAGCTCAGGTCTTATTTTTCCTGAGAATTCTTTACAAGAGGCTGTATCATCAAGCTTTTGATGGTTTTTATAATTCCTTGCCATAATATGGATGTGAGATAAGGATTGTTGACTCTGTACTCACCTTTCCTCTGACAGTCTATCATATTAAGAAGGCAAGAAATAGCACAAATACCTCCCGAAATTCACAACCGTGAACCATTCCAGGTGAGGACCTCGTGAATCTGATGAGAGAGTGCTGTGTTTGCTAATCTGCCTCAAATGAGCTTCATTGTTAGCACATTTGTGTGCGGTAAACAATGTAAAAAATATAAGAAAGAAAAACACTGAAGGAGCGAGTGATCCAACTCTTGACTGGTACAGTAAAAATAATGTACTAGATTTGTGTTTTCTTTGAAGAGATATGAAATGAACAGCTGTAAAACGAATGGAGAAAACTGTCACATGAAGTAGGGCTCAGGAGTGTGTGTGTGTGTGTGTGTGTGTGGTTTATTTTTTACACCTGTGTAAAAAACTGTAGATGAACGGCACTCTCAAGAAACTGCCTCATGCTGGGAGACTTGTGTGTGAGAAACAACTCTCACTGAATAACACAGGCTCTCCCTACAGAAAAATACAGAAATGAATCATGTCACTTGTGCATGTGTGTGTGTGTGTGTGTGTGTGTGTGTGTTGGCATGGTAACTTACACTAGGGTACTGTAAGGCATCTTTGTATGCTCCAAACAGCAGAGCCTGAGCTCTAAGGAATGCTTTAGCTACACCTGAGCTTGTAACAGTAGCCGAGCGCTTCAGTCTGACTTTTAGAGAAGTGACCTAAACACACACACACACACACACACACACACACACACACACTAACGTCAATAACAGAGACATAAAATAACAATAAAGGTGAAACAGTTTTAGCTGCTATGTCTCTGGCACGCCACTAGAGGGAACCATCACCCGAATACAGTGAACCCCGTTGTACGAGCAGAATTCGTTCTTGAAAATTGCTCGTGTGTCCATTTGCTCATATGTTCGAACTGATTTTCCCCATAGGAATGAACGTAAGTAATTTAATCCGTTCTGAGATCTTATCCGATCGCTTATTTCTGCACTTAAAAGTATTTGTAGCCTATTTTTTAAATCAAATACACAGCAAATTACCGTAATATAAACATAATTTAACATTTATGTGAAAGTGTGAGATTGCGGGTTTCGTTTTCACAGCACCATCACTGATTTTCTTGGGAGACATTTTTCAAGATTTCTAGTGAAATAAAAATATAAAACTAAAAAAAGTTACTGTGGGAGAGCGTATGAATTCGGGAGCCACTTTTATGTTTTTTTTTTTTGTGTCGGTCTGCTTAGTGCTGCTTAGCGCGCGCACGCACACATGCACACACACACACACACACACACACACACACACACACACACCACACACACACACTCTCCTCCTTAAATGCACCTCCGATCACTTGAAAAGAGAGAACAATCATTAGGTCACATTAACTTCAGGTGAGGCCCTGCCTATCTGCTCCCGGACCCGCCCTCCATTTACAAACCGCTGCTCGGCCACGCCCCCGCTGCCACAGTTACGTTTTTGCTGCACTGAACAATGAGAGCGACCGAGTAATACGGCATCAACTAAGCGACTGATGCGACCCTCCGCCAAAAATGGGGAACCGGCAGCGTGGGTTTGCTCGTGCTTTCGAAATTTGCTTGTGATACAGGGTACAATTTTGCAAGCGAAGCCGCTCGTATCTCCGTATGCTCGTACTATAGGTTCCTCGTACAACGGGGTTTCACTGTATTGAAATACCTCAGGGTCAAGGGCACTTCTTGTTTTAGTTTTCTTAAGCCATGCACATGCTAACATCCACATGACATATTGTAAAGTCCGTTGCATACCAAGCCAAGTTTGAGATATAAATAGATGGATAGAGGTAAAATGCTGGAGGGATAATGAAAGAATTGATGGAGGAGTAGGGGTGTAGGGTTGATTGGGTGATAAGGAAGGGATAGTGGGGAGGAGATGATGGAGGGAAAGCAGGAAGATTAATGAAGGGATAGTGGTAGAGAGATGGTTGGGTGATGATGGAGGGATAGTGGGGATCAGTGGAGGAATTGTGGTGAAGGAGTAGGGGGAGATTGGTAGAAGGATACTGGTGGAGGGATTGTGTAGAGGGATTGTTGGTGATGATGGTGGGATAGTGGGAGGATTGGTGGAGGAATAAAGGTTAAGAGAATGTTTGGAGGGATTGTTGGTGATGGAGTGAAAGCAGAAGGGTTGATATAGGGAGAGTAGAGGAGGGAAGGATGGGTGATGATGAAGGGTTAACAGGAGGATTGAAAGAGGCATAGCAGTGGTGGTAAAGCAGGTGGATTGATAGAGGGATTGTAGTGGAGGCATAATGGGGATATTATGGTGAAGCATGGAGGTATGGGGTGATGGATGGATGGATGGATAGATAGATGGATAGTTGACAGAGTGATGTTATTAAACATAAATTTAATTATTCAGTGGAAGTGAAGGATGTGGTGTGTTGAACAGATAAATGAATAGTGGAATGGATATAGTCATAAATGAATATATGGATGGATGGATAGATTAATGGATGGATTAACTATAGAAAATAAATTACCACATCTGCTGGGAGCCTTTTTAAGTCATCGTGAGGAGACTCCATGGTATTTGTGTCCACGTTCAGAATGACTACATCCTCAAGGGCACGACTCCTCACTCTCTGCCAAAATAACACATGCCATATATTATTGTGTGTGTGTGTGTGTGTGTGTGTGTGTGTGTGTGTGTGTGTGTGTGTGTTATTTTCAGTACCTCTATCAGGCTGGAATCAACTCCAATAAGGTACGGCATCGGAGCGCTGAAACACACAACCAACACAATGACTATTAAGTCAGCTGTAATTGTGTGTGTGTGTGTGTGTGTGTGTGTGTGTGTGTGTGTCCGTGTGTGTGTGTTACCAGCAGTAGTCCAGCAGATATGGTGGGAGGACGGGAATGAAGATGTGTTGCCAGTACATAGGGAAGAGCATGCTGTTTTACACGTGGACACACGCTGTTAACTGTAGAGTAACAGATTAGTTTTTAGTTTACTTGTTAACTATTGAATAGTATTCTTTTTCTCCTCTATCCATTCATCCATCTTTTTACTATGTCATCATCCATCTATTTATCCATCGATTCATCCATCCTCACTATAATTAGCATATTACAAATTCATTCATACGATTAAAACACCATCACATCACCCATCTACATGCATCTATTCCTCTACTATTTAATCACTCATTACATCCTGTACTGGCCCCTTGTGGGAATAGATAAATATGTTTTTGAGTTTCTTGTGTTTTGTCCACGCAGAGCCACCGTAGTTCAGGTATTCTTAACATTCCTACAGCAAGTCATACTCCAGAGTGTTAAAGTCTTAAAAACTAATATTTTGGCCCCTAAACATATCTGTCTGTAAGTATTTGTTGATAGTGATCTTAGCTTACATTAGATACCAATTTTAGTAATTTTAGCATGTTTTTTTTTGTAATTTGTAATGTGGCGCTATTACTGTTAGCTTCTCTATGGCATTTTCTATGTATAATAGCATCGTGCTAATCGCTCGCTAATGAGATCGTTTTTTTTTCGTCTTTTAGTTAATTCTAAGCTACTTATTTTATATTTGCATTGTCTATTCACCCTATTGAGACTGTAATGTGCATTCTCTTGGTTTCTGTATGTTACAGTTTTACAGTCTTTCCAGTAAAACACACTAAATGAGCAAGATGCTTCCTAGTTCTTTATTGGAGACTGTTTGCTATCTGTAAAGCTAGTTCAAACACACTAGTAAAGGGAGAATAGTAATGTGGTAGAGCGGCCTTACGGGTTCGCCTTCTACCCAGATGATGGCAATACTCGCTGTGATGTTCCGTGTAAAGTGGTGTTTATTTACAGCGTGCTCAAGTGCAAAGTCCAAAATATAATAATACCCCAGAAAAGAAAAAGTGGCAAAATAACACAACAAAGACAATTACGAGGAAAGTAAAGAAAACTATATACAAAATAGGCGCACCTGCTCATGTGCATTCACTACAATAGTTCTCAGACTCCGTTATCTCCACAATGCAACACTCCTACAACTCCACACTGAATTATAGTGGGAGACTGGTTTATATAGTGTAAGCCCCTCCCCTTGGACTCAACCATTTCACCCAAAGTGGTTTGTTAATTTGTAGCCAGTCACAAAATGGCTTATTAACATTATAAAAATCTAAATAAATAATAAACATAATAACAATAACAATACAAATAATAACAATAATAATGATAACGAAAATTATAACAATACCAATAATAATAATAATAATCACCCAAAAAAAATGTCCCATCAACATAATCTTGCCGACTTCCGCTATTCAGCGCTCCGGTTGGCTGCTATCCAAACCCAACCCGGAAGACCGACGCAACAAACAGGTGAGTACACAAAGTTTTAGGAAGAGGTTCCGTTTGTGTGTGGGTGTGTGTGTGTGTGTGTGTGTGTGTGCGCTTATTGTCCGGGATGAGAGATGAAAGAATGAAGTGAGTGTGTGTGTGTGTGTGTGTGTGTGTGTGTGTGTGCGAGCGGCATGCTACCTGGCGTGTGTGTGCACCCACAGCCCTGTAGCGAGAACGAACAGAGGAGAAGTGAAAGTGTAATGTCCTGCATAGGGACAGTTCACTCTGTCACATCACCTTCCCCCTCTGCAAGCCACGAGCTTGCCGGGTGGCGAGACAGTTAGTCCGCAGTCAGGTTCTGTTTCCCTGGACGATGTCTGAAGTTGTACGGCTGCAAGGAGAGGTACCACCTGGTCACCCGAGCATTGTGGTCCTTCATGGTGTGGATCCAGGTTAATGCTCTGTGGTCTGTTTCCAGGGTGAATTCTCTTTCTAGCAGATAGTACTTCAGGCTCTCCAGGGCCCACTTGATTGCCAGGCATTCTTTTTCAATGGTGGAGTACCGGGTTTCACATGGCAGCAGTTTACGACTCAGAAAGGCGACTGGTCTCTGGTTGCCTTCCTCACCCTGGGTCAAGACTGCTCCAATGCCCACCGTAGACGCATCAACCTGGACGGTGAAACGCTTTGTGAAGTCTGGACTGCGTAGGACAGGCTCTGCACACATTCTTTCCTTCAGTGTGATGAAGGCTGTCTCACAGTCATCAGTCCACCGTATAGGGTTCTTCACCACCTTTCCCAGCAGGTTGGTCAGCGGTCCTGCGGTGGTGGAGAAATTTGGGATGAACCGCCGGTACCATCCAACCAGTCCTAAGAAGGACCTGCCCTCCTTCTTAGTTGTAGGCCTCGGGCCGTTGCGAATGGCTTCTACCTTGTCCACTTGCGGCCTCAGCTCCCCGTCACCAAAGCGGTAACCCAGGTAGTCTGCTTCAGCCTTGGCCCACACGCATTTAGCCACGTTCAGCGTCAGGCCCGCCTCCTGGATCCTCCTCAGGGTCTGTTCGAGGTGGTTAAGGTGATCAGCCCAGGTCTCGCTATGGACCACCACATCGTCCAGATACGCGGCCGACCATTCTTCCCCGCCTTGCAGCACTTGGTCCATCAACCTTTGGAACGTTGCTGGTGCCCCGTGTAGGCCGAAGGGAAGAACCGTGAACTGGAACAGTCCTAGTGGGGTCCTGAACGCTGTGTAAGGTCTGGACGTCTTTTCCAGAGGCATCTGCCAATATCCCTTACACAGGTCTAATGTGGTCACGTACTTGGCTCCCCCGATCTTTTCCAGCAGATCATCAATGCGTGGCATCGGGTATGCGTCGAACTGGGACTGGGAGTTTAATCGACGGAAGTCAATGCAGATACGGAGGGTGTTGTCCTTCTTCGGTACGATGACCACCTGACTACTCCATTCACTGCTTGACGGCTCGATTACTCCCATCTCCAGCATAGTCCTAACTTCTGCCTTCAGTGGTGCCACCAGCCTCTCAGGTACCCGATACGGTCTCTGTCGAGATGGGGTTGTATTGGTCAGGCGGATCTTGTGGTGTACCAGGTTGGTCCGTCCAGGCCTCTGACGAAACAACGCCGGATATCGCCCAAAGAGCGTTTGCAGCTCAGCCTGTTTGGGTGCCTCCAGGTGTCCGAGGTCTACCTCTGCTGGCTGTGTCTGCCTGCTAGCCTTTGGTTCCGGATAATCCTCCTCCTGATCTTCCTCCACCTTCTGTATGAGCAGTACCGGGTCTGCCTTTTCGCTGGGAGGCTCTTTCCACTCCTTCAGCAGGTTAATATGCTAAGTTTGCTTTGCCTTGGCTTTGTCAGGATGATAGATCTCGTACGATGTCTGCCCCATCCTCCGTACCACACTGTAGGTCCCCTGCCATTTCATAAGGAGCTTACTCGTGGACGTTGGCAGCAACAACAGTACTTTCTGTCCTGGTCGTAGCTCTCTGCTACGGGCTTGCTGGTCGTACCACGTCTTCTGGTACTTTTGAGCCTTTTGGAGGTTCTCCGCTGCCAGCTTCCTGTAGTTTTCCAGACGATCCCTCCTCTCTAGGATGTACTGGACTATGCCCTTTTCAGCCTTATTTTCTGAACAAGGGTCCTCCCAGTTTCTCCGGAGGAGATCCAGAGGTCCTTGAACCTGCCAACCATACAGGAGCTCGAAGGGTGAGAAGCCAGTCAACGCTTGTGGCACCTCCCGGTAGGCAAATAGCAAGAAAGGTAGCCATTTGTCCCAGTCCCTTCCAGTTTCTGACACAAACTTCCGCAGCATGCTTTTGAGCGTTTTATTGAAGCGCTCCACCAGTCCATCTGTCTGAGGGTGGTATGGACTGGTCTTGATAGCGGTGATCCCCAGCTGTCGGTGTAACTGTTTCATCAGCTTCGAGGTGAAGTTAGTCCCTTGGTCCGTGAGGATCTCTTCTGGGATTCCCACCCAAGAAAACAGCTGAATAAGAGCATTTATTATCTTAGGGGTGGTGATGGAGCGGAGAGGAAATGCCTCTGGGTACCTAGTGGCATAGTCGCTGATGACGAGGATATACTGATATCCCATACTGCTCTTTTCCAGTGGCCCTACTATGTCCATAGCGATGCGTTGGAATGGGACGGAGATTACAAACAATGGTTGTAGAGGGGCCCTGTCTCGTCGTCGCACAGCACTAGTCTGCTGACAGGTGGGGCATGTGGTGAAGTACTTTAGTACATCCGTGTACAAGGCCGGCCAGATGAATCGTGAGCTGATACGTGCGTAGGTCTTCTGCAGAGCCAGATGTCCTGCCCAGGGAACTGTATGTGCCAAATGCAGCACTACGGGGCGACAACATCTTGGCACCACCAACCTGGTTACATCCGAGGCTTGCATATATAGGATATTGTTGTTAATGACGTACTGCTCCCCACACACTTTCGCTTGCTTGCCTTGCAACGCTTTCTCAAATAAAGGTTTCAACGACTCGTCTGCACGCTGCAGCTCCACGATGTTCACCGGTACAGTCCATCCACTGACCTCCAGTCCTTCGGTTTTAATCTTCGGCACCGGGGTACCAAGTCCTTTCTCCAGCCGACGTTGGCGACGTGATTTTCTGGGCCCCTTGATCCCACCCTGCAACAAGCTACTGTCGATGTCAGGCAAAGGCTGCAGTCCCATCTTAGCTTGGGCCCGAGTGACGACTGGACAGGCTAGCTGGACGTTGGATCTCATTCGTTCTTCCTCCCAGTTTGCTTGTACCAGTTCGGGTAATACCGGTACATCACGTCCCAAAATAACATCTGCCAGTAGGGTTTCCACAACAGCCACAGTGAGTAGGTAGGTCTGCCCGTTTATGGACACATTCACCTCGGTTTGGGGGTACTGTTTCACCTCTCCATGCACACATTGTAACTTTGTGTGATGCGTGAAAGACACACTGGTCACGTGACATCTTTTCACCAGTGACATTGAACTCCCAGTGTCCAACAAAGCCTTCAACTCCTTCCCATTAACGGTCACTGGAACGAGTTGGGGGTTCCCCATACAGTTCACTGTACTGTCCTCCTTCCTTGGGACATAACAAAACCCCGTCAGCTTGGCCTTTCTTGCTGGGCACACAGTTGCTTTGTGTCCTGGCTGTTGGCAATAGTAGCAGATGAGTTTCTGTTCTCTGGTGTCTTTGTCCCCCTTGCTGGTTTAAAGGTGGTGGCGAGATTCTCCAGCGCTCCATCCACTGGTAGAACTCTTCTGGTCACCTTTCACCAGTTGGAAACGACGACTCTCCTGGTGAGCGTTCCGATACTGCTGGGCAAGTTTGGCAGCAGCTAGCCCAGTTCTTGGCGCCCAATCCTTTACCCATATCCTGATCTTGTATGGCAGGAAACTGCTCCAGGATGACCATCTCACCAATCTCCTCCTTGGTGTGTAGTTCCGGTCGCACCCAATGGCAGTACAGGTGCCTCAGCCGATTATACGTCTCTGGGGGCGTCTCTGCAACTGGGGTCGTAGTCGCACGAAACCGCTGACGATAGGTTTCTGGAGAAACGTTAAACTTCTCCAACAGCGCCTTCTTGCGCTCACTGTAGACCACTGCTTGGTCTTCATCCATCGCCAGGTAGGCCTCCAGTGCTTGCCCGGTTAACAGCGGAACCAGCTGGTAGCTCCATTCATCCTCCGGCCACTTCCAGGTTCTTGCGGGCCACTCGAACCGATGCAGATAGTTTTCAATGTCTTCCCCTTGCTGGAAGCTTGGCAACTTGGGCTCCGTTCTGCGCATTGGCTGACTGGTGAGCGTCGGTGTGCTCTGGACCCTCAGTGCAGTAGCACCTCCACGGGGAGCTGGTGTAGGAAGCTCCAGTTGTGGGTTTCCTGTTGGAGTGTGCGAAACCCCTGGGGACAGGCTAATCCTCCGGGGTGCTGGTGTGGGCAGCTCCATTCGTGGGCTCTCCAGGCCCAGTGATGAAGAAGCTGGTTGGATGGCTTGCTGCATAGTCTCCTGCAGTGTCTGCAGCGCTTGGAGGTAGCGTTGCTCTTGCTGCTCCTGTGCGTGCATGAACTGCCGGAACACCTCGGCCATCCCTTCTTCGAATGGTTTAATGGGCGGCCCTGCTCCAGTCCTGGATGCCGCACCCTTGGGTCGTACAGGAGGCAACCAATCCTCCTCTCTTTCTTCCTCAGTCGAATCCACTGTTCCCCAGGCTCCATCTTCATCAGTGGCTGCCTGGGTCTGGGAACGAAGCACCATCCTGGCCTTGCGTCCTCTTGGCACTGTCCTGCGAGTAGCCATTCCACTTCTGACACCAAATGTGCTAGAGCGGCCTTACGGGTTCTCCTTCTACCCAAATGATGGCAATACTCGCTGTGATGTTCCGTGTAAAGTGGTGTTTATTTACAGCATGCTCAAGTGCAAAGTCCAAAATATATATAATACCCCAGAAAAGAAAAAGTGGCAAAATAACACAACAAGGACAATTACGAGGAAAGTAAAGAAAACTATATACAAAATAGGCGCACCTGCTCATGTGCATTCACTACAATAGTTCTCAGACTCCGTTATCTCCACAATGCAACACTCCTACAACTCCACACTGAATTATAGTGGGAGACTGGTTTATATAGTGTAAGCCCCTCCCCTTGGACTCAACCATTTCACCCAAAGTGGTTTGTTAATTTGTAGCCAGTCACAAAATGGCTTATTAACATTATAAAAATCAAAATAAATAATAAACATAATAACAATAACAATACAAATAATAACAATAATAATGATAACGAAAATTATAACAATACCAATAATAATAATAATAATCACCCAAAAAAAATGTCCCATCAACATAATCTTGCCGACTTCCGGTTTTGCCGCGCATGCGCGACGCAGCGCTGGCGCTTTAAAGCCAGCCGCTATTCAGCGCTCTGGTTGGCTGCTATCCAAACCCAACCCGGAAGACCGACGCAACAAACAGGTGAGTACACAAAGTTTTAGGAAGAGGTTCCGTTTGTGTGTGGGTGTGTGTGTGTGTGTGTGCGCTTATTGTCCGGGATGAGAGATGAAAGAATGAAGTGAGTGTGTGTGTGTGTGTGTGTGTGTGCGAGCGGCATGCTACCTGGCGTGTGTGTGCACCCACAGCCCTGTAGCGAGAACGAACAGAGGAGAAGTGAAAGTGTAATGTCCTGCATAGGGACAGTTCACTCTGTCACAAGTAAAAAGACAGCATGGAAGGTCAGCCAAAATCGATACAGAAGACAACACTGCTGTCCCTGACCACCAAAGTACAGTCAGCAACGTTGGTGACCGATGGGAAACAAAATCTGTTCCAATATCTCACGTGCCAGTCAGCAGTCACGATCCAGTCAATAGTCGAACGCAAGCATTTTGGCAGCAAAGCACGTGCTAAAGCAGCTGCCGCTCAAGCACAGGCATCATACGCTGAAAGAGAAGCAGAAGTGATAAAAAAGAAAGCAGAGCTCGACGCTGACCTCCTCAAACTGCGTCTACAGAGTGCAACTGCAGCCACCAACGCCGAAGCAGAGGTCCTGGAGGCAGCAGCCAAGGAAGAAGGTAGAGATACCTGGTTTCCAAAAAACAGTGACAACGTCGTCCAGCCCTTACCAGTTCCACCTCCGCTGGCTAATACCTGCTTTAACTCCGCACAAGCTACCACGTTAGTGCTTCCAGCAGCTCAGCGAGTAAAGTACAGTGATGATTTTTTTGCAAAATAGTCGGAGAGCACAGCATACAAAACAGTGAGATTACTGAATATGGGTTTCAAGAGCTACCAGTGATGCATTTCTCACAGTATGGCATCACCAGTGGAGCAGATTGTTCTTATGCCAAAATCTCGTTCAAAAATGCCTTTTTCGCATCTCACTCACAGTATCCAACCCCAGTTACTACTGACCACAGTTTCCAGCCACACTCTATGAATCAGTCTGAATCTTTCCAGCCCAGGCTATTGTCTCCACACCCAGTTTTTAGTGCAAACGAGTCCAATTCCCCAGTCACATCAGACTTAGCCAAATATTTGGTTCGTAGAGAGTTAGTTAGCTCAGGGCTTCTGACGTTTGATGATAAGCCTAAAAATTACTGGGCTTGGAAGGCATCTTTCGCTATAGTAGGACTATTTATCCCCAAGAGAGTAGTTGGATCTCCTCTGCAAGTGGTTAGGCTACTATCCGCCATTCCCTGTTTTCGTGAAGTTTGTGTGTGACAAAGCTAAAACTCTCAATGACCCAAGCTTTGCCCCTTTGCTCTTTACTGGTTGCCCAAGTGTTTATAAGCCTGGAAGACTGAACAATCCCAACTTTAAATCTGCAGTATCTGTTCGAAAAACTAAAATAACTGCTCCAAAGGGCTATCGTGACCCCTCGACAAAAGAAATGGTTGAACCGGATAAACTGTGCCCGCTCCACAACAAACCCCACTCCCTCCGCAAGTGTCGTGGTTTCAGAGCAAAGACTTTGGATGAGAGAAAAGCCATTCTGAAAGAAAAGAACATTTGTTACAAGTGTTGTTCCTCTGTCAACCACATGGCAAAAGACTGCGACAAAAGTGCACATTGCAATGAGGGTAAAAGCGATCATCACATCACCCTGGATAGCTCACGCTCATGCTCCAAAATCTGTCTAGTAATTTATCCTGCTGGACACAAAGAAAAGGCAGTGAAAGCCTATGCTGTGTTAGACGAGCAAAGCAATAGGTCTTTAGCAAAGACAGAATTCTTTGATCTCTTTAATGTTAACACGGGCACTAAAGTTTACATGTTGAAAACCTGCTCAGGTGTAAGGGTGGCTACCATCCTCGCAAACCTAACCAGATACGTGTAGTGTTTGACTCTAGTGCCACTTGTGAAGGCACGTCTCTGAATGTTTTGTTGAGCGGCCCAGACATGAACAACACACTTATTGGGGTCCTCTTGCATTTCCGCAAGGAAATAGTGGCAATCACTGCGGACATAGAGCAAATGTTCTATTGTTTTGTCATTCGTGAGGACCACCGCGACTTTGTGCGTTTCCTGTGGTACGAAGGTAACGATCCCACAAAGTCATCAGAGAGTACAGGATGACTGTACACGTGTTTGGAAATAGCCCGTCTGCCGCCATAGCAATATATAGCCTCCGGAGGGCGGCTCTGTCTACACAAGATGAGTGCGGTGACGAGGTCAAACAGTTTGTTCTTAAAAACGTTTACGTTGACGACGGATTGGCTTCCTTTTCTTCAGATGCCAGTGCCATCCAAACTCTAAAAAGCACCAAGGAAATGCTTGCAGACTCTAACATTTGCTTGCACAAAATAGCCTCCAACAGCCCAGATGTAATGGAAGCGTTTCCATCTGAAGAACGTGCAAAGGAACTGAAAAACCTTGACCTTGGTGCAGAGCCCCTGCCATTACAGAGAAGTTTAGGGCTTAACTGGAATTTGCAAAATGACTGTTTTACCTTCCTCGTGTCAAGTGAAGACAAGCCATTCACAAGAAGGGGCATTCTTTCTGCTGTTAACAGCTTGTATGATCCCCTTGGGTTTGCAGCCCCCATTATCATGCAAGGTAAGGCTCTCATCAGAGAATTGTGCTCAGAGAACTGTGAATGGGACACTCCACTGTAAGCAAAAAAAGAGGCACAATGGAAATCTTGGAAAAACTCGCTTGTTGACCTTGAGAAACTACAAATCCCTAGACAGTATGTGAACACGTCACTGCAATCGACCTGTCAAAGAGAGGTGTGTGTCTTTGCAGACGCTTCTACGTCAGCCATATAAGCAGTTTCGTACCTTCACCGAAGGTCACGTCCACGTAGGCTTCTGCATGGGCAAGTCCAAATTAGCTCCTAGACAAGTCCACACAGTACCTCGCTTGGAGCTATGTGCTTCAGTTCTGGCTGTGGAGCTGGAAGACATGCTACTATATGAACTTGACATCGAAATCCACAAAGTGAAATACTATATTGACAGCCGAGTAGTCTTAGGCTACATCAACAACACCAGCTGAAGGTTCTATGTCTACGTTGCCAACCGTGTTGCCTGCATCAGAAAGTCATCTGAACCCAGTCAGTGGCACTTTGTAAGCACGGAAATCAATCCTGCCGATCATGGAAAACGACATGTACCGGCTTCACTACTGAGTTCTACCAATTGGTTTACTGGTCCTGACTTCCTGAAGAAAAGTGATGGAGAGTGTCCTGTGCAACCAGACAGCTTTCAAATTGTTGAACCTGCCACAGACACTAAAGTCCGCCCACAAGTCTCAACATTTGCAACCACAACTGTGACAAAATCGCTCGGCTCACACAGGTTTGAGCGCTTCTCCAGTTGGAAACGTCTTACACAAGCTATCGCCAAACTCATTGAAAAGGTCAGATCCATTTCAAAAGCTCCTGAGTTAAATGAATCAAAGATTGACATTCTAACACAAGCAAAGTTGATTATTGTACGAACTGATCAGGGCGAGACATTTGAAAAGGAAATACAAACTTTGAACAGAAGAGAGGACATACAAAAACACAGTCCACTGAAGTATCTCAATGTGTTTTTGGACAAAGAAGGACTGGTGCGAGCAGGAGGATGTGTGAAATCTAGCTGAATAACTCAAGAACAAAGCGAGCCCATCGTTATTCCAAAGAAGCATCACATTGCCACTTTGCTGGTTTAGTGCTTCCACGAACAGGTTGTGCACCAAGGTAGACACATCACAGAAGGAGCCATCAGGTCTGCTGGACTGTGGATTCTTTGAGGAAAAAGGCTGGTGACTAATCTTCTCAACAAATGCACAACCTGCCACAGGTTAAGAAGAAATGTTCAACAACAAAAGATGTTAGACATTCCAGCTGATCGTCTCATCCAAACTCCTCCTTTCACACATGTCAGAGTGTACATGTTTTGACCATGGAACATCAGTATCCACTGGACAAGAGGTGAAGTGTTAGAGAACAAACGCTGGGCAGTAATGTTTACCTGTTAAGTCACACGAGCAGTTCACATCGAGGTAGTTGAGTCCCTCTCAACTTCAAGTTTCATAAATGCTCTCAGAAGTTTCCTGGCCATAAGAGGCCCCACCAAGCTCTTTCGATCAGATTGTGGAACGAATTTCGTTGGAGCGTGCAAAGCGCGCTCCAACGATAAGTTCAGAAGATCCAGAGCTTCAATCCTACCTCAAAAACGAGACATGCACTTGGAAGTTTAACCCACCTCACTCCTCTCACATGGGAGGGGTGTGGAAAAGAACGATCGGAGTGGCCCGACGTATTTTGGATGCTATGCTACTGAAAGTTCACTCTCCGAATCTGACTCATGAAGTACTTGTAACGCTCATGGCAGAGGTAACAGCCATAATGAATGGTCGTCCATTAGTATCTGTGTCATCCGATCCACAGCAACCCGATTTGTTGACTCCAAGGGCCCTTCTCACTCAGAAAATCTGTCCCGTCTCTATTCCACATGGAGACTTTGATCCAAAGGACTTGTACCATAAGCAATGGAAACAGGTACAAAGTCTTGACAACTAATTCTGGAAAAGATGGTGAGAAGAGTATCTTGAACCCTTCAACCAAGAAGAAAATGGCAAGCAGATCAACCAAACTTAGCCATTGGTGATGTTGTTCTCCTAAAAGACACTCAGGTCAAAATAAATTAATGGCCTACTGGACTTATTGTGAACACTTATCCTGGTCGAGATGAAAGAGTATGTAAAGTAGATGTACGAATAATTAAAGAAGGAACAGCTAAGGTGTACACAAGACCTATTTTAGAAATTGTGTTGTTGGTTAAAGGTTAATAGTGTTATAGTAGTATACCAGGCGGGGAGTGTACTGGCCCCTTGTGGGAAGAGTTTGTGTTTTTGAGTTTCTTGTGTTTTGTCCACGCAGAGTTCAGGTATTCTCTTAACATTCCTACAGCAAGTCATACTCCAGAGTGTTAAAGTCTTTAAACTAATATTTTGGCCCCTAAACATATCTGTCTGTAAGTATTTGTTTGATAGTGATCTTAGCTTACATTAGATACCAATTTTAGTAATTTTTGCATGTTTTCTATTTGTAATTTGCAAGAAATTATGTGCCGCTATTACCGTTAGCTTCTCTATGGCATTTTCTATGTATATTAGCATTGTGCTAATCACACTAAATGAGCAAGACGCTTCTTAGTTCTTTATTGGAGACTGTTTGCTATCTGTAAAGCTAGTTCACACACACACTAGTAAAGGCAGAATACATTCATTATCACATCTGTCCATCAGTCTATCAATCAGTACCCCATACCTATATACTCCATTATCTATCTTTCTATCAACACAGCCATTAGGGCTGCACAAGCCAGTGCACTCAGTGCCGGTCCCAAGCCAAGGTAAATGGGGAGGGTTGCGTTAGGAAGGGCATCCAGCGTAAAACATGTGCCAAATCAAATATGCGGATTACAAATTAGAATTTCATACCGGATCGGTCGAGGCCCGGGTTAACAACGACCGCCACAGGTATCGTTAGCCGACAAGGTACCGGTGGAAATTGGGCTACTGTTGGCCGAAGGAGGAGAAAGAGAGGAGGAAGACGTCTACAAAGAGTAGAGCAGTGTAGGAGAGTGGAGGTTCGGGTTGGTACTTTAAATGTTGTTACTATGATGGGTAAAGGGAGAGAGATAGCTGAGGAGAAAGGTAGATATGTTGTGTGTAAGGCCAGGAACATTGGAGGTGGGTTCAAACTGTTCTATCATGGTGTGGATGGAAAAAGAAATGGTGTAGGGGTGATTCTGAAGGAAGAGTACAGTAAGAGTGTAGTGGAGGTGATAGGGTGATGAATGTGAAGCTGGAAGTTGAAGGGATGATGATAAATGTCATCAGTGCCTATGCTCCACAAATGGGCTGTGAGATGGAGGAGAAGGAAAGATTCTGGAGTGAATTATATGAAGTGGTAGATGGTGTACGATTGGTGATTGGGGCAGACTTTAATGGGCCTGTTGGTGAAGGGAACAGAGGTGATAAAGAGGTGATGGGTAGGTATGGCCTTAAGGAGAGGAATGTGGAAGGGCATATGGTGGTAGATTTTGCTAAAAGGATGGAAATGGCAGTGGTAAACACTTATTTTAAGAAGAAGGCCGATCATAGGGTGACGTATAAGAGTGGAGGAAGGTGCACACAGGTTGACTATGTTCTATGCAGGAGATGCAACCTGAAAGAGATTGGAGACTTAAGGTGTTGGCAGGGGACAGTGTAGCTAGACAGCATCGGATGGTGGTCTGTAGGATGGTTTTGGAGGCGTAAAGGGTTTATACTGATTGGACAGGCAGAGGGACCGAGCTGGAAGGATGTGCTGCAAGTTAGAGCAATAAAGGATGGAGAGGGAAATGTGTTGACTAGTGAGGAGAGTGTGTTGAGAAGGTGAAGGGAGTATTTTGAGCAGTTGATGAATGAGGAAAATCAGAGAGAGAGAAGGTTGGATGATGTGGAGTTGGTAAAGCATGATGTAGATAGGATTAGTAAGGAGGAAGTGAGAGCAGCGATTAAGAGGATGAAGGGTGGAAAGTTGGTTCTGGAAAGGCTGTGGTACTGTATGAGGAAGTCAGGTGTGTCAGAGAAGTATGTGAAGGTGGTGCAGGACATGTATGAGGACACTGTGAAAGCAGTGAAGTGTGCAGTAGGAACGACAGACTGAGGGTTGGACTACATTAAGGATCGGCCCTGAGCCCTTTTCTGTTTGCAGTGGTGATGGACAGGTTGACGGACGAGGTCAGACAGGAGTCTCCCTGGACTATGATGTTTGCGGATGATATTGTGATTTGTGGTGAGAGTAGTGAGCAGGTTGAGAAGAGCCTGGAGAGGTGGAGATATGCGCTGGAGAGAAGGGGAATGAAAGTCAGTAGGAGTAAAAGAGAGTACATGTGTGTGAATGAAAGGGAGGGCAGTGGAGTGGTGCGGTTGCAGGGAGAAGAGCTGGAGAAGGTGGAGGAGTTCAGGTATCTGGGGTCAACAGTGCAAAGTAATGGAGAGTGTGTTAGAGAAGTGAAGAAAAGAGTGCAGGCATGGTGGAGTGGGTGCAGAAGAGTGATAGCAGGAGTGATTTGTGATAGAAGAGTATCTGTGAGAGTGACAGGGAAAGTTTATAGGACTGTGGTGAGACCTGCGATGTTGTATGGTTTAGAGACAGTGGCATTGAGTAGAAGACAGGAGTGGAGCTGGAGGTAGCAGAGCTGAAGATGTTAAGGTTTTCGTTAGGAGTGACAAGGATGGACAAGATGAGTTTATTAGAGGGACAGCGCATGTAGGATGTTTTGGTGACAAGGTGAGGGAGGCGAGATTGAGATGGTTTGGACATGTGATGGACGGACATGAATTATATTAGTAGAAGAATGCTGAGGATGGAGCCACCAAGTAGGAGGAAAAAAAGAAGGCCAAGGAGGAGGTTCATGGATGTGGTGAGGGAAGACATGCAGGTAGTTGTGTGAAAGAGGCAGATGTAGAGAACAGGGTGGTATGGAGACGGATGATCCGCTGTGGCGACCCCTAATGGGAGCAGCCGAAAGAAGAATAATAAGAAGAAGATCTATCCTTCTATCATTCCTCTAAATAACAATACTTTAATCAGCCTAATTAAGGCTTCAGAGACTGCATCATTACATCAATCCATCATCCAGTCAGTACCACATACGTCCATCAGTAAAATTAGTTGATTTTATGGGAAGCATAAGCATGATTATTTCTTTTGCTTTTTGATTGGGATAAAATATCAATTGAATGTTAATGACAAGAACTTGTATCCTGAAAAGAAGAATATTTTAAATAAATATTAAAGGTAATGTCACTACAAGATACAACAGTTTTAAAAATAAATATCTTTTAGAAAATCATAAAAATGCCTTTAAATAAAAACCACACAAGGGTTCATTTGAATGATTCCATATGTTGCCTGCTGCTGAAAATAACACGTGAGTTATGGGGTCATTAATAAATAGTGAAACTGAAATTTTTTCTTACATGTAATTTTATCTTACTTACCCCTTTTTCGAATGAGACTTTTTTTTTAAAGTGGGGTTTGTAAAATACTTCATCACTTGTTGAATAGAGTAATAAAAACAAGAATTTTTTTAATTTAAGGTACATTTAGGACATCTAAAAATGTGCGATTAAGTTAAGATCAACTTATGAGGTGGCTGCTGCTCGGCTTTCTTCGGAAGAGAAAACCTTTTGAATTACCTATTAAAATAAGTTTTCGATCAATTGACGAAAAACTCACAATGGTCACAGAAAAAACTTTAATCTGACAAAAGTAATAATAAATAAAAATTCTATGAATGTTAACCAATGAAAGTCAGACAAAACTCACAAATTATCTATTTCTTTTTGTCCTGTGGAGATCTGGTAAGCCGTGACCAGTTATCCAACTTTTGCTAATGTTAGCAGTTCTTGCTGCTGAGAGAAACTTCACAGTTTCCCTGTGAAAAAGCCAGCTAGCTAACAGATTTGTGAAGATTTAAAAGTGTGTTTGTGTGTGTACGAATGACAAAGATTAATTTAATGAACATACCTCTGAGTGACAAATGCTAATTGATAATATCTTTTCAGTGAGAAATTATCAATTATTGATCAGGCTTCTGTTTTAACACAATGACAATGAGCTGGCAGCATCCTTCATACTTGCATACTTGTCCTTTTTTTTGGCAGATGGTGATGCAGAATAAGTTAGCAAGGTTGCAAGATAGCATAAGAACCTGAATCATCATAGTAAATACAAATCACATATTTCAAAAGGACTATTATTTCTATTACCAAATAAAAGTATTGAGCAGTAGTAATTATAAAAAAGTACTATATTTGGTATATCTAATTCAGCAGACATGCAGCAGTATCACAGGAAAGCAGATTAATTTAATGTTCTCGTTTTAAAAGTCAAAGAAATCTTTTACATTTTAGGATTCATGCTAGGCTGGGTCATTAAATTATCTAATTTAATGTTACATCAGACAGAAAATAATATTGTGATTTTTAGTTTTTTATGTAGTGCATCCAAAGTCAGAAAGGGCTTGATTCAGTGCAGCAATGCCAATGTAATTATCTTCATATTTCTTAGTTTGCCCTTCTTCATCCGTTGGCCAGTATTCAATCCATGTCTTTTCATCCAGGATATACAGCAGCCTGACAACAACAACAAGCAACACTAAATGAGTTCACAATCACACACATCACAGATGATTATCAGCATCTGAAAACCACAGTTCCACTTCGGGAACTCGAGCTGCGTCTTTACGCTTTGGAAACGTCCCTGCGTGACTGCGCTCTGAACCACATGTGAAATCTGACCAATAGGCGTTTAGTTGTGACATCATCGGCGGGTGACATCGCGTCAACCAGAAAGCTATAAATGGCTGCTAGATGGAAAGAAAGACGCTAGGGAGACGATTATGCACATTGTAGCCGGATGGCTTTGCGCACGATTCGCTCCTGGAGAGCGCTTTTTGAGAAGAGCTCTCTCCCTCACGGCTCCGGTCCTGCTCTTGCCGAAGCAAATAGCTATTAAGACCGCCTTCCTCTTGGCAATATTCTCCCTGAAGAGGATCGGAGATCTGCAGGCTCTGTCCATGGCCTGTCCCCCCTGGAGTTTGCCCCTGGCATGGCCAGAGTGTTTCTCTATTAGAAACCTGGGTACGTAACCTAAGGTGCCTTTGGCTCCCACACGACCTGTGTGTTGTGGGCATTTTGCCCTCCTCCGTTCACAGCCCCAAACAGGAGCGAAAGAACTGACCGTGTGAGCACTGGACACTTACCTTCACAGGACGAGTCCATGGAGGAAGTCGGAGCATCTGTTTGTCTGTTACGGCCCTAACAGGAAAGGTTTCCCGGCCAATAAGCAGACCTTGAGCAGGTGGGTAGTGGATGCAATTGTGTTGGCTTACGAGTCCTCTGGCCTCCCCGCACCACTCGTTTCCAAAGCATTACGATGTAGCTCGAGTTCCCGAAGGGGACCGTCTCTAGGGTACGACCGTAACCCTAGTTACCCAAGGGAACGAGACGCTGCAGAAACTAGCGTCTTTTCCATTTTGCAGCCATTGTAGCTTTCTGGTTTATGCGACATTGCCAGCCGAGGACATCACGACTAAATGCCTATTGGGCAGATTTCACATGTGATTTAGAGCGCAGTCACACAGGGGTGTTCCCAAAGCGTAACAACGCAGCGTCTCGTTCCCTCGGGAACTAGGGTTACGTTCGTAACCTAGAGACGATATTTGTGTTTTGCTGACAAGTTAACCTACTTGTTGTCTTCCATCGGTAGATTAAACTTTGGCCATGATGAGATAGCTCTTGCCAACCTTAAAATTGAAAGCACCTCTGCAATAGCATACCATGAAGGTCCTCCGTTTTTTAGATACATCATGGTCAGACCTGTAGAACAAACCACAGACATTTGAGATTTCAACATGCTGGAGCTTCCCTAGCCTGACAGAAAAAAAAAAATTAGCCAAATGAATATAACAATAATGCAAAAATCATTTATTCTTCTGTTTATTTTTTTCTTCACTCTAACTGTTGGAGTTGGTTAGTTTATGCAAGGAGCCACGTATTTATTTACACATATTTAAAAGCTTTTTTCCTCAACATGCAATAGTGGATGTAATGCTACATACAGAATCACTGTTTGTACCCCAGAAGGCCTAAGAGTTAGAGTTAAATGACACAAAGAGCACACGTTTAGGCTCTTTTGTGGAGAGATCTGCATGATAAGGTCTGTTAGCCCCATAATTCTAATATGCTTATTTCCAATAGCATAATGCAGGTTATAGGTTAAGTAATTGAATAATTTATAAAAGTAAATATATAGTGAACTTTTATTATATCATTTGCTTGCAATTAAACCTCTGTTCATTTTTATTATTTATTTATTCAGTTACATAGAGACAATGACATCATGTCTACTGGTTTATTCTACTGTCATGCAGATGAACAGTAAAACCTACCTTCTTTCAGGACCTCTTCAATCTCCATGTCATAGAAATCTGTGTTGGGTTCTGGTCTATTCCATTACTTTGACTTGTAAACTGCAAACACACCCACAAATACAATACTATAATATTTTACTTTGATTTGATGCTGTCATCTGCTACTCATATATAATAGAAATTAGTTGATTATATATGGAACATTGCATGAATAGAGTGAGGGTGGAATGTGTGTGGTGTGCAGCGTGTGCAGAGTCAGTGCTTCTTACCATAATCAATGCCGGTTCACAGGCTTTCAGTCCCGTCATTGTCTTTAATATTCAGTTCCTTTGGATGCTGCAGTTTTCTGTATGAGGGAATATAGAAATTTTTGAATGAATGGCAAATAAAAAAATTTTTAGATTACTATTAATTTCAATCAAATGCCAAAAAGTAATATTGCGAGTTTTCTGAATTTGAGTGATTTTATATATAATTTCCCATTTTTATGTTAAGTTCATTTTAGTTTCTATTCAGGTGTAAATGTGTGTACCTTCACACATTCGCAAAGACCCTCCTGACTACTGCACAATCTGCTCAGGGCTCCTTCTTTCTTTACAGGATGGTAGTATTTTACACAGTGTTCGCCTACAAAACAACACAAAGGCTCATATGCATGGCGATTTTACCAGACTATCGCAGAGTATCCTTCACAAGGGTTTTAATAGACTGGGAATACAACTGTTTGTGGTGTGCTTCGGGAAAAGCGGTGTCTAAAATCTAACTCGATTTTGACGCACTTGTGGGGTAAAGCTGCAAATTATTGCTTCTGCCTTGCACTAATACAGTTTGCCAGCAGTGGGCATGACCACTGGTTGACTGCATCTGCGGTGTTACTGTTAACTCGATATTCTGGATTAATTATGGGCTGCCTGCCCAAATTAACACAATTGTTTATATATTCACAACATAGATGAGGTGATATATGTTGATAGATGTTTTTTTTAAGTATTTTAAAGTTGTTAATAGAGAGGAAGTGTTTTCACCAGTTTACTAGCGAGTCTTTGCATTCTGGGGATGTTAAACGATATTTTCAGGGACTGATACATATCGATATGGATTTTTCAACATCTTGTTGCCCCAATGTGTACACACTCTTTACCTGGAGAGTAGTACTCGTACACACTGACAGCTGCAGGTTGAAGCATATCTACTTTGTTCATCTTGTGCATTCTGAAAGCAATTCTGTCCGGAAACAGTGTGTGATCCTGAGAAGAGAGAAAATCAGCGTCAACAAAGAGACTTCAATGCATTTCCACACTTCAACATGAAAACTAATCATTTTAATCATACCTTATCTAAATAAATGATGAGGGAGCCACGTTCAGAAAGTTCCTTGTCCATCTCCACTTCTGGATGTATTTGTCATTTCCATGGTCAGCTGAGATGATGAGTATAAAACAGTAATTCAGACATGGTCTGCTGTCAAATATAATTAAAGCTCATTGTACAGAACTGTTTCTAGATTTTGCTTACGTCTGTCAGATCACTTTATCACCACGAACCCGGTCAGCAAGCCGATGTCCAAAATAGTCATAGTGGCATCTTTGTTCGGGTCGTTATAATGAAATGATGTGATAAACAGTGCATTCATGCATATCAGGTTTATTACAGTTTTACAAAATTGCTTCTATTTTTGTTTAGTTTTTTTCATTCGGTTTTTACTTTTAGTTTTGCTCAGTTTGATTTAGATAATTGAATCATTTTGATGCTGAAAGAAGAAATAGAAAAAGATTTTTGAAATCATTTCCATTTTGGTTTTTATTTTTCAGTAATTATTACTATTAGTCTATTTTTAGTTTATGTAATAAATAATTTAAATATATTACATATTTGATGCCCTAATTTTGACGTGTACTTACAGGAGGTCGATGTGAGCTCGTAATTTCTTCTGCATCTGTGTACGATGCTAAGAGAGAAATATCAGAGCAGACAAATTTATATAGGGATATTTCATAAAATATAGAAATGAAGTTAACACTGGGATAAAAAAAAAAAAAAAAAAATAGGTAATCTTACTCTTTGCTTCTCTCTTTATTTCAACAGAAACGGTGTATTTTTTTGCAGTCAGTCTTCTTTTCTATGGGTCTCGCATAATAAATTGTCATTACCTATAAAAAGGAGAATTATTATTATTAGATTATTATTAGTAGTAGTTTTTGTAATAAAAAAAAGGATTTTGTAGAATCCATGAGCACTCACTTTGAGAACTCCAGCACCGTTTCCTTTAGCGGTAACATTAAATTCTTCTTGAGCCGAAACTGTAAAAGTTCAGGCAGAAAAAATTCTGTTAGGTCTACATTTGACTTGATAAAGGGCAACAAAAATCTAGGCTAAACTCTAGTTTATCCAAGAAAGAATCATTAGTAGTAGCAAGCAAGTGGGGAATTTTTAATAAGGAAACGATAATTGTTATTCATATAATTATTTCTAATATCTGCTCAAATAAACAAAGCATAATAAACAGAAATTCTGAAAAGAATATACCTTGTCTGAGCGTGTAAGATGAACTTTTACTGTTGAAATTCCACTTGACAGGGCGAGTTCGTCACTTGCTTTCACTTCTACATCCAAGTTTGTGTTCTGTTGACCCCTTACTTGCTTATAGTACTCAGCCACTGCTTGGAACACCATGATGGTTGACTAGATGACACAAATAGCAGAGATGATTCGGTACAACCTCAGATCGATTCGATTAAATGACGAAATTGTTACTTGAAATTTCTAATTGAAATTCCACAGTTAAAATAACATGCATGACCCAGAATTGTTAAAGTTGCAGACAGAACACAAAGTATTGCTTCACAATCCATTTCAAATAAAAACAAACTGATAATGTTCAGCATATAAAAACGGCTTGTCAACGCACTTGAGTGGTGCCGTGACCTCCATAGGGGCTGCTCTGCCTGTTGAGCCATCTAACAGATTTTCCTGCTATATCAAATTCCTTCGCTTTTATCAGAGCCAGCAAGGCATATGCTGTTGCCTCCAGGAGAAGTGATGTCCTCCAGCAACCTGCCAGTAAGTACCATCTGTTAACAAGAAATAGAAAGAAATTAAAATGTGCTTCTTTAAAATTTATTTTGTAGGATTTTACGAGTTTCTGACCTTCAGAGGAAGCCTGCAGCAGGCGATCTTTGTTCAACCTTCCAGCATTTGCCAAGGCATAGGAAGTCATCGCAATTGCATATGGATGCTTAAGGAGGGGAGCCTTCTTTCCAAATAACCTAGGGCCTTATTGGAAGCATCTTGAAGACTCTAAATGAAAAGAGAAAGCAAAATTATACAAAGCTGGTCCACATGTTTGTACATTTCGAGCTGTAACTTATATAAAATATAACATACAGCGGTGAAAATAAGTATTTGACACATCAGCATTTTTATCAGTAAGGGGATTTCTAAGTGGGCTATTGACACAAAATTTCCACCGGACATAGCCATCAAGCCAAATATTGAATTTATACAAAAAATCTAAACATTTAAATATACAAGTTGAGTCATAATAAAAAGTTTAATGACACAGGGAA
>JBCEWE010001496.1:15000-27206 GCA_039877035.1 Silurus lanzhouensis
TTAAGGCGATGGACTAGAAATCCATTGGGGTCTCCCGCGCAGGTTCGAATCCTGCCGACTACGATTCTCTTCCGTTACATTTCCTATTAATTACACTAATAAGGTTTATTTTTAATGTTTTGTGTAAATTGGAATTTCAGTTTAGGTAGGGGGTGCTAAATAACTTCTAGTAGTCGTGGCCGAGTGGTTAAGGCGATAGACTAGAAATCCATTGGGGTCTCCTCGCGCAGGTTCGAATCCTGCCGATTACGATTCACTTTCTGTTTACATTTCCTAGTAATAATTCGGATCCGTTCTATTTCCAGGTTGTTGTAGTAATAGGGCTTCAAGGTACAGTATGTTGTGAGCATCTGTCGTGTAGTAGTCGTGGCCGAGTGGTTAAGGCGATGGACTAGAAATCCATTGGGGTCTCCCCGCGCAGGTTCGAATCCTGCCGACTACGGCTTCTTTCTGTTTACATTTCTTAGTAATAAACCGGATCCTCTGCATTTTCAGGTTGTTATGTTAATAGGGTTTTCAGGTAGAGACACAAAACAACACAAGTAATTTTTATGTTGTGAAATTATCAAGATCTTCAAATTATTTATGTAGCAATTCAAACTATATTCAACAATACAAGCTATAAACAGAAGTAGATCAATAAATTAAATAAAAACAACTATTGATTACGATTCACTTTCTGTTTACATCTCCTACTAATAATTCGGATCCGTTGTATTTCCAGGTTGTTGTAGTAAGAGGGCTTCCAGGTACAGTATGGGGTGAGACTACACACGACTGTGATTCACTAAAAAATAATGCATTAAAATCATAGATCACAGAAGGTATCTGAAGGTTAGATCTTGATTAATGTAGTGAAACTTGTGTGTACCAAATGCCATAAATGTTTTATTGCAAATAACCAAAATCGGATTGAATGAAAGCAAACAAAAGGGTATGTTCAAGCCTTGCGTCTATGATGTACAGAATTTGGACGGTAAACTTTATAGTGCAATGACTGGAAGTAAGAAGGTGGGATTATCAAGTGTTTAATTTTGATCAGAAGTACATGTACACCACAGTGGTCTTACGTTTCTCATGCAATTTCTAAAATTAGTTTTATATATCTGAGATGTCTAGTTGTGGTGGAAATTTACTGGCAACCCAGTTTAATAGCACTAGCTGCACTATTTTTCCCAACTCATCCATACAATAAACAAATCCATCAATAGCAAAGATATGATAATTTTTTTATCATTGAATACAAGCTTTGGGTTACACAGTTCATTATAAGTGGTTTGGTCCTTTAATATATATTTAATTATTTAACAAATTAAATTCCAAAAAGTAATAACCTTATAAACATGCGCATAAGCGTTAAACATAATAGTAGTTTTGTTTGTTATTAGTTAGGGCAGATGTTTAAAAAAGAAGCACTTGTATAAAAAAAAAAAGGTCATGACAAACAGTGATGCTGAAATATATCAGATTTCCCTTGTTCCAGAGATTTCCCTCAGGTGCTCATAGTGCACTGGATGAACTGAAAGAAAGAAAATTGAAATATTCGGTTTAAAATCAATAGAATTTTTACATGAACATATTGAATTATTTGTTTTTAGCCCATTTTCTTTATCTCATGTGTAGTACTGTTATACTTACATCGTCATACTGAAACATAGCAGTTCCATTTTGTCCCTGGTCTCTCCTGCGGAATATATCTGAACACAATAACAACCATGTTATAAGTCGATGAATTACAGTAAACCTATTTTGATTTACACAAATGCTTATAAAATGAAGTAGAAATAGTCCAGTGTACCAGTCAGGCTTCTCAGTTTGACACAGCAGGCAACATAATCATCAAAATTGATCTTTCCCTGGGTGCTGTGGCGCTTCACGATACAGTTCATGGTTTGAGGACTTAACCTGTAACCTGGAGCCAAATATAGTACAATATTAGTTTCTAATTAACTGCAATAAATTATCAGTCACAACCACACACAACTTATTGAATGCACAAGATATAATAGACTTATAGGATGTATAGAGTCTTCTACCCATGGAGGTAACAGCTTGGTTCATTTCCTGGGGGTCCACTGTCCCACTCATGTCTTTGTCGATAGACATGAAGTGCTGTTTCCAGCCGTTAAGCACCGCCCACAGCTCCTTAAACTCTGCAAAGCCCATGGTGCCTGACATATCACGCTAATACAACAAAGCAAGTTAAAGAAAACAATCCAACTTAACGTACTGAAATTACGCTATTTAATTCTTAGCAGTCTGGAAAATATTTCCAATGAACAAGTAAAGAATTGTAAAAAAAAAAAAAAACAACAAAGTACTGCACATATTGTAGAATTTTCTTGCTTTCACTTTCACATGAAGGAAAGTCCCCCAATGCCATTTTAAAGGCCATGTCAACAGATTCTTTGCTTAAATGTGAACTTTAGAAAAAACTGATAATTCAGATTTTTTTTGCAATTGTGGATTTAATATACAGTACCTGTCTATACAGTGCATAATTGCTGTAGTAAGCTTATATTATTTTAAAGATTTAACAT
Source organism: Silurus lanzhouensis (assembly GCA_039877035.1). Taxonomy (NCBI): domain Eukaryota; kingdom Metazoa; phylum Chordata; class Actinopteri; order Siluriformes; family Siluridae; genus Silurus; species Silurus lanzhouensis. The sequence continues at coordinate 17,541 of JBCEWE010001496.1, forward strand.
TTATTCCGCTATTTAAATAACACAATATTGTTGGGTTTGACCGTGCGCATGGTCCGCACAATGACTAGAATTTCTACCAATTTGGTGCCGTGACCTGGGTGGTAAACTGCGATCATCTTTCGGGTGAGAGACAAAATACATAATGAGAAAGAATGGATGAACACTAGACATATTGCATAAATGTTAAATATCTCCTTACAGAAAACATTTTGAACATATGATTACAGGTTATTTTTCATAAAATAAGTGTTTGACAACATGACGCTCTCATGTTTCTTTCAGTATAGGCATTACATTAGAACAAATTGATTACTATATCTGATTTGAGAAATCTTGGCACGATAGCTATAAAGGATACGTCAAGCATGGCGATCATCAACCTGCAGGTCTCCAAGTTGAAAGCTATGAAAAGGATCAAGTAGTTAAAAATTTGCAACTTTTTTTTTAATCCCTAACCACTTTTATAGTAACACAAGTATTAACCAGTCTTACGTTTGTAGCCTCCAGAGAAGTTGGCCTGTGTCAAACAGGTCTGGAGCTCCTCAGCAGATATTTGCCCATCCTGTGAACAAAAAAAAAAAGTATAAAAATTGATTTTTTTATTTTGCTATCAGTAACTCTTTAATTGATCTGAAATGATGTGAAGCTACCTGGCCAGCAATAGAAGTGAAATATCCAAAGAGCGGGTCCTGCTGCTGGCCTGGGAATCCTCCTGGAAACTGGACAAGACACACAAGATAACATTCAACATTTCAGTCCTGATTTTACGTCAGTGATGTCATTAAATGAGAAATAAATAGAAATGTGGCATTAATGCAACACTGTTTTAGCATTATTACAGCATTACATACTGTACATACACAGATTAAACCTAAAGATATTATAAAAAGGCGATATACATTTATATTATCTTTAGGTATATTTAATATTTATACAGAGGTGTTCGCCCTTGAGTTTGACCTTGGTAACAGTATTTCCAGAAGTGCTGGATTAAGTTTTTCCAAAATTCTGAATTTCATGAGGAACAATCACTTTACACATTGATTTTTTACACACAGAAACACCAGAGACATGACTACTCGTGTGGTAAAAACGTCAACACTGGCTAGTTTGTTTAAATTTGTTTGTTCAGGTGGACTGAAGGGGTTGGGCCATGAAAACTGGCGGAGACACGCCCATCAGTTCTGGAACATTTGTTCTGGATACAATACTGATATATGAATAAACTCTGTGTATGAGGGACGTATTTGGGATGTGGGATTAATCTGAATTCTGAAATCATCTCACAATAACACCACAGCTACTATTGGTGGTCAGTTAGTATTTTTAGGGCAGTTACTATTTTTTTGCCTTAGTATTGGTCAGTTACTATTGATGGCAAGTTATTACTGGTTGGTAGTATTGGTTAGTATATTTTTATGGCCAGTTACTATTGGTGGCCAGTTAGTATCAATTAATAATATTGGATATTATAATTTTTTCAGCCAGTTAGTATTGGTTGGTAGTATCGGTTAGTACTTTTTGTCAAGTTACTATTGGTGGTCAGATAATATTGCTGGCTATATAATATTGGAGGGCAATTAGTATTGGTTATTATTTCTTGGCCAGTTACTATTGGTGGACAATTAATATTGTGGTAGTATTGGTTAGTATTTTTTTAGCCAATTACTATGGATCGGCTCTGAGCCCTTTTCTGTTTGCAGTGGTGAAGGACAGGTTGACGGACGAGGTCAGACAGGAGTCTTTATGGACTATGATGTTTGCGGATGATATTGTGATTTGTGGTGAGAGTAGAGAGCAGGTTGAGAAGAGCCTGGAGAGGTGGAGGTACATGCTGGAGAGAAGGGGAATGAAAGTCAGTAGGAGTAAGACAGAGTACATGTGTGTGAATGAGAGGGAGGGCAGTGGAGTGGTGCGGTTGCAGGGAGAAGAGGTGGAGAAGGTGGGGGAGTTCAGGTACCTGAGGGTCAAACATATGGTTTAGAGACAGTGGATGTGAGTCAAAGACAGGGGGTGGAGCTGGAGGTAGCAGAGCTGAAGATGTTGAGGTTTTTGTTGGGAGTGACGACGATGGACAGGATTAGAAATTAGTTATTAGAGGGACAGCGCATGTAGGACGTTTTGGAGACAAGGTCAGGGAGGCGTGATTGAGATGGTTTGGACATGTGCAGAGGAGGGACATGGGGTAAATCAGTAGGAGAATGCTGAGGATGGAGCCACCAAGAAGGAGAAAAGAGGAAGGCCAAGAGGAGGTTTGTGGATGTGGTGAGGGAAGACATGCAGGTAGTTGGTTTGAAAGAGGCAGATGTAGAGGAAAGGGGGGCATGGAGACCCCTAAAGGGAGCAGCCAAAAGAAGAAGAAGACGACTATTGGTGGCCAGATAATATTGCTGGCTATATAATATTGGAGGATAGTTAGTATTGGTTGTAGTATTTGGCCAGTTACAATTGGTGGACAGAGTATCTTATTGTTCACTGCTGTTTTTTTTTTTACTAAAATTTAATTAAAGCCAGTTGAGGATTTTGTTCTGTTGGAGGTATTTTTTGGTCAGTAGTACTGGTGGTCAGTTAGTATTTGTGGTCAATGTATTAATTGTCCACTGTTTGTGCTTTCGTCTTATATAAATATTATATATAAATTCACTAAAGCGAGCTGGAGATTTGTAAACCAACACACATCTACTAAGGTGCTGGGAAAAAACCCGAAGTGGTTTAGTGATTTGCAGCAATAGCGCAAGAACTCTTAACTGATACTTACTAACATAATGCTCCATTACTACAAATATAATGAATCTATAAAACAAGTCTATTTATTAACTTAATCAAAGCGCAAAACATCGAGTGTATTTACGCTGCGATTGTGTTTCAGATGTTCAGTAATAAATCAAATCAAAACATGGTTCTTACCCCTCCTGGAAATCCGCCGGCGGGAGCTCCATAGCCTTGCCCTTGATAATTCATTTTTTACAGTTAAACAAAGTATTTCTTTATCCTACAACTTTAAAAATTAAAGCGAATTATTCACAAAACCGACAAGCTTCTATCTCGTTTAAAAACACGCCCTTTTCCGTAATGGCTTTGTTTGTGCGCCCGCCTAAGTCCCGCCTTCCAGAGCGAGCAGCGCAGTGATTGGTCTAATAAAGTCCCACCACCACTTCCAGGGCTATGATTGGCTGAAGGCTACAACTAAGTTTGCACAGTAAATCTATATCCTGTTACAGTGTGAAATGTGAATTACAGATATTCTGTTATCCAGTATAAAAAATTCTGTTATAAATAAATTATGTTATAAAAAAATGTATAACAAATATAATATCTATGTTATATATAATTTATATATATATAATATATATATATATTATATATATATATATATATATATATATATATATATATATATAATATACGTATACACATAGACACACACACATAAAGATATAGAACTATATATATGGTTATATTTATATATATATATATATATATATATTATATAAAACCATTATCATACAAAACTCTAGCAGCACTGGCACACTGGTTTTACTGACAGTATTCATCATGCAGTTCAGTACCAAACTGGACATCCTGTATCATTTCCATATAAATATACCTGAATATAATTATCAGTTCATAGCATATCATAGATATTGTAGAATATAATTTTCACCATCTAGATTCATACCATTTGTATATACAAAATGTGACCCATTTTCTCTAAACCCTAACACTCTTCTAGTTAGTAGTGACTGAAATCATTATCATATTGTGTGATATGATCTGACACAATTTGTAGTTGATTTCATTTTATATAAAAATAAATGTTTTATTGTATTAATGCGCAAAATGCTAAGCTATGATATATGTCTGAATGATCAATAATCAAAAAGTTCTGACTGTTACAAAGTGCTGACACTGGAGACTCTCCATAAAATGAAAAAACTGACTTACAGAACACATCACCACCATAGGGCCCCTCTACATAGCAACATAACCTCTAATGGCAGTGTCATGTTTTGCAGGATAATATAATTGGCCACAATGCAAAACATGTTCAATAATAGTTTGAGAACTATGATATAAAGTAAGATATTGACTTGGCCTTCAAATTCCCCAGTGGAATTTTGAAGGATGTGCCTGAAAGATTGATCCATAAAAGGCCAAAGACCACAACTTGCATGCTTTGACTGGTTTTGGTGGAACAAAGGGGATTTACACATCTAGATCCGAGGTGGTTTTAATGTTATGGCTGAATGGTGTATGTGTATATATTTGAAATCTCTCTATATATTGAAAAGCACTACAGTTAGTCTCTAGATTTATTATTATTATTATTATTATTATACTATTATCATTTTTATTATATTATTATTATTATTATTATTATCATCATCATCAATAATTATTATTATAATATTATATTATATGCAGACAGTATTTAATGAAAACACTGGTTATGAGGTGAAGTGCATGTTTACATTTTTCTTTTTCCATCTGCCAGGTGGAAGAAAACAAGAACTTGACAGACAAATGACCCAGTAGTGGTGATCTCTTGGTAAGTCGAGCCTCCTTCATTAAGCATTGCTGTCGTTCTTGGCATCAAATCTAACAGCCTCTGACTTCACCCTGTGATGGCTCATGGTGCCAATTACTCCATCTGGACACCAGTGGCTCTGACACAAGACTCACATAAGATCCATTTGTAGCTTTTGTCAGACAGATTTTCATTATAGTCTTCATGGAAGCATTATGAACTTCATTGAGTCCATAATGTTATGTACCCTAAAATGTTTCCAAGAGCATGTTTTGGAAAAAAACACTACTATTATCTTTATCATACTTGATACAAACAGCTAGGATTAAGTCCTTTTCTCCATATCCATCTTCTTTCTACACCAAATCCACCTTATAAGTGCTTGACGCTATATGCTCCAATAGTGTAAAGTGAGTTCCAGGTGACTTTATTAGTGGAAACACAAGATTTTGTTCTGGCCTCCTAATAGTTTGATAACATAGAGGTTTCCAAAAGTCCTGCATGTATCAGGGCAAAATGCAAAATATTTTATGCAAATTATTGCGCTGATAGCTTTTGTACCATATTGGAACAGTTTTCCACCAAAGGCACTAATTCTGCAGCAGACCTCATAGCAGCTTAAAGGAGAGGTGTAGAAACACATGACCTCACATTCTGAACGGGATACTAATATCGTGGGAGGTTCCTGGGATCAGACACAGCAATCTGGAGTGAGCGACTCACAGGGCACAGATCAGTTGATGATTGCTAATCAATCCAAGTGTGGAGTGATGCATCACCAAAACCAGCATTGTTCTCTCTCAGACAGACAGCGTATCTACTGTCAGAGTTTGAGGAGACACCATGGCGGATTTGAGTACGATTCATGTAGGCAGGACCAAGAGGAGGACAGCAGTGTCCCTGCAACGCCAGAATGTCAGACTGCATGTTATTACACAGGTAAGGCATGAGAGGTGTGTTTAGAGCAATTTTCTGGATTTTTATATGAAGTGATAGATAGAGGGAAATTAAAAAAAAATGTATTACTGTATGACACTTTTGATACTTGGTCAACTTTTTATTTATGTATTGTTATTTTTTTTTTGCAAACTGATTTTCCACATTTTTGTGCTGATTTCTCTAGTAAATTTCTAATCCCACAATCTGTCCCCTCGCCAACACGAGCGGAAAACCAGCAGTGCCGTGCCATACACGATCCCAGCAGGATCATTGGCACGCTAGGGATAACGTCATCCTGCAACAATGCAGCCTTCCTTCCTCTTCATCCTCAATCTTTTTTTTTCTTTTCTTTCTTTTTCTGACCGTTTTCTGTCCTTTTTTTTACAATTTACACCATAAAAAAGTGTTGAAAAAGCTAAACGCTTACTTGATCCATTTCTTACACTCTTACTTTTGGTTTCTTATTTCTTTTTTCTTTTTTTTCTTTTTTTTTGCTCTAAGGTTATTGAGAAGACAATTGAGAGTCTCTACTAGTTTACATTTCGAATTTCAAAACAGCTTCAGCTAACACTGCCCTTACCAGCTCCATACTTGGATTTCACTCGTCCTCCTTATGTACTGTTTATTTTCCACCAGGTGACAGTGAGCTCACTCATGTATACGTTCAAAAAGACACAAATTCCTGCTTGAGCGATTCTGAAAGTGATTTTGGAGAAATCTGCCACCAGCAGGATGTCCACGATGTCCAGATGGATTCATGTCTCCATACCTGTAACGGTTCAGAACACAATCTTGAAGTTTCTCATCTTCAAACCAGTGAAGGAATGAATGATGAACCAGAACAAACTGAAGAAAATTTATGCCTGTGCAGGGACGTACATTCGGGATGGAATAGCAACCACTGGCCATCTTTACCTCCTCCATGTTGTAATGGTGTGTATCAAGGTCGATTAAAAAAAACGGACATTTTAAACATAAAGACAGGAAAGATATGTGGTGATACAACACTTTATCACAATAGTATATTGAAATGTAACTTGATATCTTTAATTAATGATGTCCAGATTGACAGTATTGTTGTAGAATCACATTCAGTATTTAGGTTAATCAAATTGTGACTTGTATGTTTTGATTGTTGTTTAGCGAGAAACGCCGTGGTGGTGGGTGTTGAAGTGGATGTTCTAGAAGAGGTGGTTTACGAGGACACGGAAATTGTTCAAACACAAACCATGTGAGTTAATGAGATTATTTTGATATGGATTACATTACGAGAACTGCAAAGTTATTAAACACATGGTACAAATCGTAAATCTTGATTAACAATGAATTAATAGTTCAAATAAATATTCCAAATCCTTCTTTAGGTGTTATGATCCATTTCAAGAGTAGGTGTGTTAAAGGAGCGGGTTTGGTTTTTTGGTGTACTCTGCTGTCTGCATGGAGAGTTTTGATTCCACACCTTTAGTGAAATTGCAAATATCTTGAAGTTGTCATCTAAAGCCAGGAGCACACTTTGCAAAATCTGTAGTCTTTGATCTCTGGTTTGAATGAACTTGTGTATACGTTTACAGTGTAACCTCTCCTACGACGACCGTCAAACCAAGAACCAATAAGTTATAACCTGATGACACGATTAATGCGACAGCTTCAAACCACCTCAAGTCAAAATGAGTCAGATGGACAGTGCTATAAGACAAGAAACTTAAGTTATGGAGGGAAAAGGAGTGTTTGTATGATGTGTTTAATATCAAAGGCATGTCACGAACAAAATGTACGCTACCGATTATTTTAGTTTGCTGCTTGCTACCGTTAGCGAAAGAACACCGGTCTGAACACGTCACGGTTTACTGACGTAAAACTTCAGACGAGTCTTTTGCGTTTTTCAGTTTTCAACTGTTGTACAGTCTGACGTTATGACAACTGAGGTCCTACAGTGTGACATGGGGATCATGTTTGTTCAGTCTGACAAGCAACAATTGCAAAGGACTTTTAAAAATCGCTCCAGTGTGATGATTGAAATTGCTTCTTACTGTAATGTAGAAAACATGGGATCATTTCTGGCAACATAAAAATTTAAGTAGGACTGATTAACTGTTTAATTTCCATGTGCGTTTACTATGATTGTATTCCACTGATAGTGACTAGTGGCTGAATGTGTAATAGCAAAGACGATTATTGAATGCTGTGTTGATGTACTTTGAAGTTTGGACTGTTGAACAATTGAGTTATAAAAAAAACTCAGTGTGAGCGCAGAAATGAGTAGTTCTACTGCAGGGGACAGAAAGGCGTATTTCTGGGCAAGAAAAATATGAACAGAAGTTTGAACAATTGAAAGAGGTGATAGCTTATTGACTTTCAGATGATGAAGTTGAAGATGAAGTCAAATCCCAGCACCATCGTTTTAAGCTGCCGCCGCTGAGTGCCAGAACCTTGACCCCCCCAATGGTGTCTGCCAAATGTCATAAATGTAACAAGCCAAATTTGTTGTACTGCAAAACGCAGTTTACTAAAATATTCACTAAAATGATATCACTATTGCAAGTGTTGAAACCAACATGGATGACTGAACAAATCACTAATCCTGTTCCTGTTGATTTTATAGGTTTGATGGATGCCTGGAGGACCATATGATGGACTCTGACTCATGTTATTGTGACCAGTTGTTTTTCATGTGACTAACAAATGACATCATTATCCCTTCCATTATGACCATGTAACTACATTATTATGATTAATAATGACTGGTTCATTCTTGTCACCCAAGTATGCAAATTATTTGAAAAAAAGTGCTGTATAAGTCATTTTTTGTCATTCGGAGTGCTAACTGTTTTTCTGTTTGTTTTGTATTTAGTTATAAGAAGAGTGACTGATATAACATTTCAACACCTGATGTGATTGTACGTAAAGTGTCTTCTGGCGAATGATAAACACTTTATTGAGTGTAAGAGTGGACATTTATTCGGTCTGAGATGCGATCAGTAAAACAACAGAAATAATCATAATAGTGTAAATAAATTGATTAAAAAAATAAATCACGTTAGCTATTTTAATTGAAATTACAGGATCTGTATATTTAATATATTGTACCTCTGTCATTAATGTTTTTTTTGATACTTTAATTTTTAAGAACTACCAGAAAGCCACTCAAATTTTTTTTTTTGATCCTAAAATCCGACCAATAAGGTAAATTGTCATTTCGCGTAAAATTTCTAACATTTAAAATGAATAAATATATATGATTATAACAAGGCTGTTTAAGAAGGAAAGCCTCGTTTGGACGTCTCTGGCCGCTATATCAGAGGCTAATCATGCTAAGTGTAGTTACAGTGTAATATTAACCATACGGAGGCTTTTCCTGGTTGTTTATTGACATATCTGAGGTAAATTTTCAATATTGCGGATGCTTCAATCTTGTATCCATTTTGTTTTCTTGACTCTTTCCTCAACTTTGTCCACTGTAAATGCTACACAGTTACATGTGGGCTAACTTGAGGTAAAGAGGTTATATATTTTTAATTTATAGGTTTATAAGTAACAGCAGTGACTGTGACAAGGAAAACTCAGTGAGATGGTAGTGAAATGTCCTTTCGTTACACTTCCATCATTGTTGAGATGTACTGTTCAGTGATAGGGACTTAAATGCAGAACTTATCATGCAAACTAAGCCATTATAGCAGACTGTTGATATTAATTTCAACTCAAATCCATCCAAAGTTCTTAAGTTGCTCAGTAACATCATGGATCTTTAGGCTGTTCATACAGAACATTCCCAGCCTTATAGAGTGTCTTTATTTGATGAGGTAGGGCATCAGGATGGACATGTGGATCCGGAAAGACAGGAACACCGGTCACTGATACTTCAGGAGCATATTTAACTCGACAGAGAGAGAAAAGGGGTGACAGGGAGAAGCAAGTACCCTTGTATGATATTAATGTTTTCAGGAAGCACAGTTCTACATAGATGTTGAACGTTTATCAGACATTTAGCTTTAGTTTTTTTGTTGAAAGGGGAAATGGAGTATCTGGAACAGTAAGAGGAATCAAAAACATACAAATGTGGTATTAGAATGTATTATATGATTGACATTTGTATTTGCAATACACTTTTTATGTTTTTTCATGAACAATGCCTTTTTATAAAGTATGTGCAATCTCACTTTTTATTTTGTATTTTATTCACATATTCTTTATTATCTGTG
>JBCEWE010001497.1:0-27206 GCA_039877035.1 Silurus lanzhouensis
TCAAAACTGCCAAGTCCCAGCCAGCAACCAGCTCCACAACAGCTACCAACCAGGGAAGGTGAAGCCCAACACATGCTTCCTCTGAGACGGTAAATCTCACCAAACACACCTGTTCAAACTGCTGCTTACGCTACACTACAGTACAGTGTTACACACGAAGAAAAGTGCTATTCACCCCGTATACTTTTAACAACTTTCCTCACAGGATCAATATCGTTCTATTCATTCATTAGCGACAAACACCCAGACAAGTTTGCCCCTCGACTCCAGGCTGGGGAGGTAGTGAAAAATTACAAATGTAACAACGTTAATGAATCCACTGCATTTTTACAAACTTTTTTTGTTTTTACCTCTGGCAAAAAAACAAAAGCACAGACACAATAAAAAAAGAAGAACGTAGACAGACACTGCACTAGTGAATACAAAACATTATGTAAGGAATTTATGAAATTAAGTTATGAAATTCAAACTAAAGTAAAGTGAGTCTGGGGAGCAGAAGCCACTTAATTAATTCATGAATATTGAAATCAACAGCCTCATTAGTAACATTTTCAGGCCCCTTATTTTTTTAAGTTTAAAATTAGATTTTGGAATAATTACATTTGACCATAATTCGACTTTTTTTTTTATTATTAATTCTTTGCACTCTGCCTCACACTGACTCACTTCTTTCCCTCCTCCCGTATGAGCCAGACCTCGTTCTTGCGGTTTACAAGCTTGAAGGGACTGTCGTAGCCTACGCGGTAGTAGGGAGCCTCTTTAAAACTCATTCCATCCCTCTTCAAGCTCTCAATCAGCTTTAGCAGCTCATCATGGGTATTCTGACTGTTCGCGAAGCCTCCAAATGTCCTACCACACAAACACACATGAAGAAAATAAGCAATTTGCACTTTATAGCCTTAGTTACTGAGGTGAGTCTGCTTTAATGTAAATACCTGACGAACACAGTGAAGTCCTTCCTGGTCTCAACAAAGATTTCAGGGATGCTGGGATTGGGAGGCTCAGCCTGGTGCGCCTCAGGGAGGTAAAAGGACACAGTGACGGAGCTCTCACAAGATGGTTGTTCTCCAGGGTTAATGAGACTGGTCACCGGGGCAGTCATGTCCACGGTCACCTCTGATACACAGCACATCATCAAAAAAAGTTAAATTAAGTCATTTTATGTCCTTTTAAATAAAATCAGTAAGCAGATTGTATTGTGGACGTTGCTTTTATATAATAATGAGCATTTCTCTCACTGACCACCTCAGTGGAAGGTTTGAGGGCATTATAGCTATTAGACAGCTGTTGGTGCTGTGTGGGCTGATAGAATGGCTGCAATCTGAAATTCCTTAAAAGTGCATGGCGATCACACCCAGCTCTATATGAACTCTATACACACACACACACACACACACACACACACACACACACACACACACACACACACACACACACACAGCAGTTTTTGACAGATACCGTCGTAGAACAGCTCTAGCACAGCTCAAATCACACGTTTACATTCGATCACTTGTTCCTATAGGTTTAAAAACATTTTTTTGTCGTTAACAAGCTGCATGTTTTATCTTTACTTGAAGAAAAGGTGAGAAGAGGATTTGTGTTGCATATATGCTATATGCATGAAATTATAAAGCACGTTTTTTTGCTTTCACAACATTAAATGTAGCTAAATTAGGAAGAAAAAAAAACAAGCAGTTTGAATTGTTAAACTAATCTTGGTCAAGAAAAAAACACTGGGGTTGTTGGAAAATAATTCACTTTGGGAGGGAGCATGAATGCAATCACAACACTTAGTCATGTTTTACTCCTTATATGTTTTCTGTAAAAGGGAAAAATGACAGTTCATTACATAATCCGCCTTTGTGTGAAAGTGAACTGATATGTATAGGAATGTGCTGATGTGCTGACAGTTGGGTATAAACATGTTTACATAGGTATATAAAGTGCTTAATTTGGTCTATTTAGAATGACCGAATCATTCTCATGCAAAAAACAAAAAAACACAAAGACCGCCACAAACACCTTGTTTTATAGATCCACCTAAAAAAACCATAAATGTTTATGTGATATCCCATCAAAGCCAAACCCTTAAATATCACGAGCTGGCCAAAGATCAAACACAAGAAGTTTTAACCTCAGCTGGGTTAGAAACCTCGGTTCTGGTGGCAGGCGAGCATGTGGAATGGCACATATGTCATTTTTAATATACTAACTGACATTTATGGCAAAATATAAATAAATATAATTTGGGATAAAAAAAAGGGAAATCAAAATACTAAAAACGGATAAACAGAGATGTTGGATGTACAGTACACAACTCTGCCACCTTGTGGTGCCAATGGAATACATTTTTCTGTAAAAGTGCAGCTCGAATGCAAAGAACCCTTTATGCTCTCTAACTCGCACAATCCAGCTCCAAACCCCAGTCTTCAATAGAAACACAAGCATCTCTGCTACACTTACAACACTCTAAAATTAAAGTTTACTTTACACTGATGTAATGTTTAATGATATACTATATTCTGTTCAAGTTAAACCCATTCATTCATTTATAATAGTCTAAATCAAAAGACACTATTGTTTTGTCATTTATTGTCCTGGAGAAGGGCATGCAGCACAATTCAGTAGTCAGATTGCTCTGACACAGACACTTAACTCAGCAATCCAATAATCTGAAGAAGTCTGAGCAGGATCATCGAACTGATAAGCAGCACATTCAGAAACTGTTTTTTCAACAGGAACATCTTTCACCTGCACCCGTCTGCAACCCTTTCCTAACTTTTCCATTTGCAAATCCACAAACTGGCAGAAGATCTCAGTTAATAGATAACTATATCATCTGCCACAGAGGCTGTTACTGATTTAGAAAAGTTTATCAGCCTCTGACTGGTGAATCGCAGTAAGGACAGAGACTTACTGTGGACTTTTCCTTCCTTCCTTTTTTTTGCACAACTGCTACTATAACACTGAACTGGCCCACCACAGTGTCACTTTAATATCAGCACACTGACACTTTAGCTACAATCCCACTGAATCACTTTAAATCTGGACTACTGTCAATAGCCATATCATACACATACCCATCCCTTCCTGACTAATTCTTATTTTATATATATATATATATATATATATATATATATATATATATATATATTATATAATATATATATAAAATAATATACACACTTTTATATTAATATTATATGTATATGTTGGACAGCTGTAAAAGCATTTCACTACATGTACTCTGTATGAATTGTGGTGTGACAATTATTTTGAGAAGTTACAACGATTTTACAACTTCTTCTGTCTGGAGTGCTGTTAAAAAGGCATGTACATCACGTGAAGCAGAAGTGGAGCTTACGCTTCTCATTATTCCCCTGGATGTATTTAAAAGTCTCCTAAATCCATGCTCAAGCTCATCCTGCTCCATGCCACTTACTGTAGTGCTCATCCACTGTGTAGTGTGATAGGTCCGTACCTCATAGTCATCCCCCTGCAACACACACCACACACACAAACACCACACACACACACACACACACACACACACACAGAGAGAGAACATCTTAAAAACAAGACACAATATATTCAATTCTGTGACAAGTATCATTGAGTCTGCTGAACCCACCTGCTTTCTTGAGGGGTAAACTTTGATTCTCAAACCCCCCAAACACCATTTTCCCCATAGCTCTCAGCATCTTCTCAACTTCCACACCAACAATCACCACACTGCTGTCCAGGGAGAAAGAGAACAGTTTGTAATGCAATAAAGCGCTCTTTTCCTATTCACTGCTTACTGATTATTTGGGTACAGATCATTGTTGCATTGTTGTTTAGCTTATGTAATAGACACGTGTCAAAACGCTTAACGTGATGTCAAGTAGCTTAATGCGCTAAGTGTTTTAAAAGACCAAACTCAGTAAACAGGTTAATAATAAAGCATACTGTGTACAGAGTTGTCTTTTAACCCTGTCTCATCGCATTAAACCACGTTAAGTGTCTAAGAATCTCCAGTGTAATAGAGAGAAAGATTTCCTACCTGTTTCTTGGGGTGGCAGTAAAACCGCTGAACTCGCGGAAGTGAAAAGAAAACAAGCGGTTATATCACAGTTGTGTAACTACAGTACGCACTCAGAAACTGCCTTCTCTAATGTTTACAAAACCAAGTTCCTGTCACGTGACGGTCCTAACCGTCGCCTCTGATTGGTTGCGAGAAGCGGAGCAAGTTTATGACATAACGCCCGAAATACACACATTTAATTTTAAAAATTATATATATTCACGTGTTTATTATTAAATGACAACTTACATTTAATAGCTCTCTTTGTATGTGCTTATACACGTGCAAGATTGTTGGCCTGAAGTTGTATAGGTTATACATTCTAATTATCTCAGCCATTACATAGTTCTTCTATTTTCAGTCCCAAATGTATACTGAACAAAATTATAAACGCAACACTGGTTTTTGCCCCCATATTTTCCATGAGCTGAACTCAAAGATCTAAGACTTTTTTATGCGGCATCTTCCATTAGGGTCGCCACAGCAGATCATCCGTCTCCATACCCCCTGTCCTCTACATCTGCCTCTTTCAACCCAACTACCCGCATGTCTTCCCTCACCACATTCATAAACCTCCTCCTTGGCCTTCATCTTTCCTCCTTCCTGGTGCTCCATCCTCAGCATTATCCTACTGATATACCCCATGTCCCTCCTCTGCACATGTCCAAACCATCTCAATCTCCCCTCCCTCACCTTGTCTCCAAAACGTAGTACATGCCTGTCCCGCTAATAAACTAATTTCTAATCCTGTCCATCCTCATCACTCCCAACAAAAACCTCAACATCTTCAGCTCTGCTACCTCCAGCTCCACCTCCTGTCTTTTATTAAATGCCACTGTCTCTAAACCATACAACATCGCAGTCGTACCACAGTCCTACAAACTTCTCTTTCATTTCTTGCAGATACTCTTCTATCACAAATCACTCCTGCCACTCTTCTCCACCACTCCACCCTGCCTGCACTCTTTTCTTCACTTCTCTAACACACTCTCCATTACTTTGCACTGTTGACCCCAGTACCTGAACTCCTCCACCTTCTCCACCTCTTCTCCCTGCAACCGCACCACTCCACTGCCCTCTCTCTCATTCACACACATGTACTCTGTCTTACTCCTACTGACTTTCATTCCCCTTTCTCCAGCGTGTACCTCCACCTCTCTAGGATCTTCTCAACCTGCTCCCTACTCACCACAAATCACAATATCATCTGCAAACATCATAGTCCACAGAGACTTCTGTCTGACCTCGTCCGTCAACCTGTCCATCACCACTGCAAACAGGAACGGGTTTAGAGCCGATCCTTGATGCAGTCCAGCCTCCACCTTAAACCAGTCTGTCGTTCCTACTGCACACTTCACTGCTGTCACACTGCCCTCATACATGTCCTGCACCACCCTCACATAAATCTCTGACACACCTGACTTCCTCATACAATACCACAACTCCTCTCTTGGCACCCTGTCGTACGCTTTCTCTAAATCCACAAACACACAATGCAACTCCTTCTGACCTTCTCTATACTACTCCATCAACATTCTCAAAGCAAATAATGCATCTGTGGTGCTCTTCCTTGGCATAAAACCATACTGTTGCTCACAGATGGTCACCTCTTCTCTCAGCCTGGCTTCCACTACTCTTTCCCATACTCATGATTTGATTGATCAACTTTATTCCCCTGTAGTTACTGCACGTCTGCACCTCTCCCTTGTTCTTCAAGATCGGTACCAGCACACTCCTTTTTATTCCTCAGTCATCTTCTCACGTTCCATTGTTGAATCTTGTTTAAAACTTTACTGCCATCTCTCCTAAACATCTTCATGCTTTACCTATTTCTTGCAAATATTGTTCACAAATATGTCTAAATCTGGGTTAGTGAGCATTTCTTTGTTGAGAGAATCCATCCACCTCACAGGTGTGCAGAACAAGATGCTGATTAGACAGCACGATTATTGCACAGGTATGGGGGTGTCAGTATCTGGTCAGTATCAACCAGTCAGTATCTGGTGTGACCACAATTTGCCTTATGCATTTTGCCCTGTACAGTGAAAACTGGGATTTATTCGTGAAGAGAACACCTCTCCAAGTGCCAGACGCCATCAAATGTGAGCATTTGCCCACTGAAGTGGGTTACAACGACGAACTGCAGTCAGGTCGAGACCCTGATGAGGATGACGAGCATGCAGATGAGCTTCCCTGAGACTGTTCTGACAGTTTAAGCAAAAATTCTTTGGTTATACAAACTGATTGTTGCAGCAGCTGTCTGGGTGGCTGGTCTCAGACAATCTTGGAGGTGAAGATGCTGGATGTGAAGGTCCTGGCTGGTGTGGTACACCTGGTCTGCGGTTCTGAGGCGGTTTGATGTACTGCCAAATTCTCTGAAACCCTTTTGGAAACGGGTTATGGTAGAGAAATCAGCATTCAATTTATGGGCAACAGCTCTGGTGACATTCCTGCAGTTAGCATGCCAATTGCACGCTCCCTCAAAACTTTCGACATCTGTTGCATTGTGCTGTGTGATAAAACTGCACATTTTAAAGTGGCCTTTAATTGTAGCCAGCCTAAGGCACACCTGTGCAATAATCATGCTGTCTAATCAGCATCTTGATCTGCCACACCTGTGAGGTGGATGGATTATCTCAGCAAAGAAGTGCTCACTAACACAGATTAACACAGATTTGTGAACAATTTTCTTCTTCTTTCGGCTTCTCCATTAGGGGTCGCCACAGCGTTTCATCCTTCTTCATACCCCCCTGTCCTGTACATCTGCCTTTTTCACCCCAACCACCTGCATGTCTCCCCTCACCACATCCTCCCACATAAACCTCCTCTTTGGCCTTCCTCTTTTGTGAACAATATTTGAGAGAAATAAACCTTTTCTGCATATAGAAAAAGTCTTAGATCTTTGAGTTCAGCTCATGAAAAATGGGAGCAAAAACAAAAGTGTTGCGTTTATAATTTTGTTCAGTATAATTAGACAAATAAAATATTAAATCTCCTCCCATGAATTGCTTTGTGAGGTGAATGTTTACATGGGTTGGAGTGAAGATCTTGAGTGGCCTGCTCTAGAGCTCTGATCTGAACCCTACTGAACACCTTTAGGATGAATGTGAACACTGACTCCTCACCCTACATCATACTAACACCATTTTGTCTAAATGAGCACAAATATCCATAATCACAACCTAAAATCTAGTGAACATCTTCCCAGAGGTTATAATAACAGCAAATTGGATTAAATGGGAAATAGGATGTTAAAAAATCATATATAATCTTATATGTTCAGGTGTTCACAACCTTTGTCCATATAGTATATGTAAATATACGTAAAACGCTTGCATTGTCTTGAAGTTTAGATGTTGGTGTGCGTTCATATTAGCATAATTCAGGGAATTATAAATCTCAAATGTCAAATATTTATTTTCCTTTTTCTGAACATAAAATAAACATCTTTACAACACAGAAACACAAAGATGAGAGTTTATAAAGACAAACCAATAATTGAGAAATTGAGTCAAATCCTAAACCCCTCAAGACAACCATTCACATTATACACACTTACCTGTTCATGTTTCACGCTAATGTTAGGAAACACTCTAATCACCAAAAATAGTGAAAAAAAGAAAGCATTTTTGGAGCCAAGCACTTAGATTTGATCCACAAATCCACAGACATGCTACAACTGCATAACATTACAGGTAAACTGTTTGGAGTCTGGAATCTTTTTTAATAACGACCCATCACTAACTTGCACATACCTACTCTCTGTTATAGTATTTCCAGATCCAATCAATTGAAGGAATTAAAAACGTATATATTTTAAAGGTTTAACAAGTTGCTGTTATATACAACTAATGGCCTTTACAAACAGTAAACTAAACATATGGGCATTATACAGCATCTTTTTGTATACCTGTAGATCTTGTAAATCACACTACATATTGCTATGTCAGAGGCTGGATAATGTAATCGAATTCTATTGTGTGATCTTACCATTTAATATCTGGCTAGATGAAAACTCCTGAATTAATAAATGTCTTTCGGATAATTCCAACAATTAAAAAAATATAGAACAATATTTAAGACAATACTTTATTAATATAATCTTACCTGTTCCTTATACAAGCCAATAACAATACAGAACTGACAAAAACCTTATAAATATACCATACATGCAATACTATTATCTTCCCTTTACTAGTATACTTATAAAAAAAAAATAATAATAAAGATTTCTCATATTCACCATCTGATGTCTGGGCTGTATAGTCACAAACTGGCCTCACCATGAAAACTCACATGTAGGCTGATCCAAACACTTCATTTATGTCATATTCTATGCTCTGGTATTTTTTTCCATTCTACTGATTTCTTTTCTTTTCAGCCCATCATTCATTCCTGTGTGGTGTCCCCCTCTGAATCTGTTAGGCTCTGTAGCCAAATCCCAAAGACCGCAGAGTCTCTGACAGAAATTGCTGAGTGTGAGATACACAAAGCATCACCAGCAGCTTAGCATCACCTCCTAAAAATAGGAGAGAGAAAAGCTGCATCAGATATGACATAATGGGTTTCACAGCAACTCTGGAAATGCAAAAGCAAACAAAACTTTAGATTTTTATATAAACATATATACAACATATAAAATATACAGCTCCCATCCCCTAATTCTGAAATCTAAGAAGGTAAATACTTGTGCAACACACTATTTGCATGTGCTGTCATAAAAAACAACTTGTTTGCCTGCTTAAGTAAATTTGCTGTTATAGTAGGGCCCATGGGGACGTCAGAGCTCACAGAACATCAGACAAGAGAGAGAATAAAGAGAGGCTGTGGTTTATTCAGGCGCTTTCCCACAAAACTGAACCTCTGACTTCTGATGTGCCTACAGCACACAAACACACACAAATCAAAACCAGTTTTTATCTTAAAAATCTGTATTTTTCATATCAGAAGTGTGACCTTATTTTATACCAATAATGTTTCCTTAATTGTTATTATGCCTCATTAATGTTGCAGAGTAATTCATTAGGCAATTTTGCTATTAGACTATCAGTTAAATAATTCTACAGTATCTCACAAAAGTGAGTACACCCCTAACATTTTAGAAACTGAAATGAAACTTGGATATATTTTAGTGCAGTAAATGTGCAGCTTGTATAGTGCTATAGATTTACTGTGCTCTAAAAATAACTCAATATACAGCCATTATTGTCAAAATAGCTGGCAACAAAAGTGAACATTAAAACTATAATTTTCTCATACTGACCACTGGATGTTCAACATGGCACCTCATGACAAATAACTCTCTGAGGATTTGAGAATTAGAATTGTTTCTCTCCACAAGGCTGGCCGAGACAATAAGAGAATTGGTAGCATTCTGAAACTGAGATACAGTACAGTGGCCAGGATCATACTGAGGTTTTCCAAGATGGTTCCACTAGGAACAGGCCTCACAAGGGTCGATCAAAGAAATTCTCATGCTGTGCGTCAAGTGCTACGGTTAATTGAGGGAAACATGGATTCTAACATGTACTCTGATCTTCTGAAGCAGAACATGATGACCCCTACTTTAGAAAGATGACAACTACCATGCAGAGGAAGCTGTAGCTGAAGGTGTTGGAGTGGCTAAGTATGTCTCCATTCCTGAACCCTATTGAGCACCTGTGAGGGATCCTCATGTTAAAGGTGTAGAAGCGCCATGTGTCAAACATGGAAGGTGCACACACAAAATATTGACACTTTGAACACAGTTTTAACATGTTCACATAGGGTGTATCCACTTATGTTGGCAGTTATTTAGACATTAATGGCTTAATTAATTATATAATGAATTATATTCAGAGGACAGTAAATCTGTACTGCTATACAAGCTGCACATTGACTACTCTAAAATATATCTCTTGAGAACAATTTTGGTTGCTAAAATGTGAGGTGTGGGGGGGGGGTAATTTGTCAGCAAAACATAAAACGTTTTGTTTTTTTACACTGATAAGTGGCAGTGATCTAAGCAAGGAAATGCTCGTCCTTAAAATGCACAACTTCTTGTAACTTTGTGACTGACAGCATTCTTACCTGTACACTTGCTCCATGCCAAGTTCATCAGCAACAGCTTTGTTCTGAGAGGCTCCTGGTGAATTGCAAGCCAAGAGGAAGGACACAGTGAATGGCAGGTGAAGGGCTGAGGGGAAGAACCAAAGCTGGAAAAGCGAGAGGAGGCAGCTCTGGGGCAACGGTGGGCTCCACCACTGCTTCTGTGGTCCACATTGGACATTCTGCCAACCTGTGAGCTGTAGTATACACACACGCTGAGGTCCACTCAGTTATTTAGTCACACTGCTACATGCCAATGAATTTATGCTCTTTCAGTGTCAATAATATTATTATAATCCTTTTTCCTGACAAATATAACTTTGGGTGGACTGGAGTGAAGTTTTCTGTTTTAAATGCAGAGGCTAGATAAGCTCCTTTGTGACTATTAATGTGCAGATAATGTATTCTGGAGATGAGTAAGAAAATATAGCTGCCTTTGAATGATCTGTTTTTTCAGATAAGGCTCAACTGTGCGTGAAAATTAACTACTGCTTATAAAATTAAGAAAAGGAAAACTTTCCAAAAAAGAGTATGTATGAGAGAGAGAGAGAGAGAGAGAGAGAGAGAGAGAGAGAGAGAGAGAATCTTACAGTACAAGAGCCTGGTGGTGATAAGGTGAGTCAGCCTCAGTTATACACAGTGTCAGGACAGTGATGCTTTGGTGACAATGTCCATTGTTAAAAGTGCTATACAAATACAATTGAACTAAAATTGAATTTTCTGTGTGCGTGTGCATAAATTTGTCTATCATACACAGATAAGATATTATACCCAGTGCCTGAGGGTTGGGGCTCTTGGATGTGACAGTTAGAGTAACAATAAGGTGGGATCTGGAAGAGTCTCCCACTAGCGTGGGACTGTGGGCTCTCAGTCTCAACACTGCACTAAAATATACACAACAGTGCAACATTACAAATAAAATGATTGGGAATGTGTGTGTGTGTATATATATATATATATATATATATATATATATATATATATATATATATATATATATATATATATATACACACACACACACACACACACACACACACACACACAGTATATATGGATTATTAATTAATATAATTTTGAGAAATGAAAAGATGGTTAACACATTGGTGAGTGCGTGTAAAGTCAGAATTACACAGCCTCTTCATTTCTCAAACCATCTCTTAACCATCTCTTCATTTCTCAAAATTGCAGCAACTCGTTGACTCATTTTTTATTCTGCCTAAAGTACAAGATGGCGCCTTGATGATGTCAGGTTTCATTCAATATATTCAGGATCCATTTAGTATATTCATGCTTTTCATTTAATATATTTAGAATCCAGTCAATATATTCAGTTTTCATTCAATATATTCGGAATTCATTCAAAATATTTATTTTATATTTATTTTATATAGTTTTTATTCAATTCTCTCATGGATAATTTATAAATATTTACTATATGGCGAAACTGCAAAAAGTTGGAGGCACACAATTGTCTTTGGATGCAGTAGCATAACATTTTCCCTTCACTTGAACTAATGCTGTTAATGCTCGATGGGTCAGAACTGTTTTATCAGCAAAAGGGGAACCAATACAATATTAGGCAGGTGGTCAAGTCAAGTTTATTTCTATAGCGCTTTTTACAACAGACATTGTCTCAAAGCAGCTTTACAGAAATCAACAGTCAAGGTGAACGGTGTGTATTAATCCCTGATGAGCAGCTGTGGCGACTGTGGCAAGGAAAAACTCCCTTAGATGTTATGAGGAAGAAACCTTGAGAGGAACCAGACTCAAAAGGGGAACCCATCCTCATTTGGTGGTCATAATGTTATGCCTGATCGGGTTACGCAATAAAGTTCGCAATAGAGTTACGCAATTAATGTCTAATGTAATTTTAAATACAGACAGTGATAAGGAAAAATTATATTCATGTAAGGCTGTGTACATGACATGATAGTATACCTTTCAAATTCAAACAATTTGTTCATTAGTGGACTCCCATGCTTGACACAATTCACAAGAACAGAATCCTGTAAAAAAAAAAAAAGAAAAAGACATTTATTGCATAGTATTAGATCACTATGCAGGTCAGTAGTGGTCATGGAACCTGTATAAATCACATTAATATTAGACTAACCAATTCACTTACATCACTAACAGCCTGCACCACCACCTGTGGGGATGAGAATATGGAACAGTAAAACAGAATTTAACACATGCATTAGCAGTTTTGTACACTGTTATAAATCTTGACCTACTTAAGTGGCAGGAGAATTGCATCACCATAGATAAATAAGCTTGAGAAGTACGATGATTGATTGGAATTGTATACGCGTTAGTGGTTAAAAAGCCTTGGATGTGGTCGAAAGTCAGGATGGGGTGCACCCTGCAGTGCACTCTAATATTACCCCTCAACCCCTGAAACCAGCAGTAATTAGTATAGTGTCATTTTTTAATACAGCTTTTTAAAACATAAAACATAGTTGCACCATAAGATACAATAAAATGTATTTTCTTTGATCCTCTATTTTATTTCCATACTCTGTATTACATCCATTACAGCTAAAGTATCATGACTCTCTAAATCTAACAACCAGCCCTCCACAATAGATAAAAAAGATTTATGTAATCTAGTGTTAGTTCATACTACAAAGATCAAATGAGCTGCTAATTAAATTTCATCAGTGACTGACCGTGCATTTGGTACCCGAGCCTTCAGCGAGGACTGACCCGACTTAACCCTAACCCTAACCTCTTAATACCACCACCATCACATCACAATTATATAAACCATCAATATTATACAAAAACACAATATAACAACGTGTGGAATTACAGAAAGGGAGAGTAATTTCGCATATGGAGGGTGAATACCATTTTACTAAAGCAAGCTCCAAACCTCTACACTACAACCGCATAAATTGCACCGCTCCTCCGAGGCTGTAATTCAGTAGTACCGCTCGCATTTACTGTTCTGGAAGTGGGGAACAAACCGTTTCTCGGGCTGAGACATGCTAGCTAGCTTTGGGGTTGGCCAACCTCCTCACGATGTCTAGCTTTTCTTGAAACTGGATTTTTAAGTATGTCCGAGACCAATTTAATTTCTCTTCCTCCAAAGAGAATAAACTGTTGGGAATAAATTAATACAATTTTATGGAACAAATATTAGAATTTAGGTTGTAAATGTAGGTCAGTGCTTCTGATAGTGTTTAGGCCAGCAGAGAAAGCTTTGCCGGCCCTGAATGCCCACCAATGCATTTCATACACCAACAAAATTAATCAGCAATTAACATGTTGTGTATCTGCTTTCTCTTCATCCTCTCTGATATATGCCTCTCTTTTGTAGGCAGCGCTGTAGAGAAGCCACCTGTGCCTGTAGCCCTGCAATTAGCAAACAGAAAGCAAACATCCTTAATCTCTACAAGCCATTGAGTTTAGGTTACATATAATAAGTAAAATGGAGCTAGTTTCACTAAATCAAGAAAAAGACACTAAAATATTTACCAGTCCCATGGGAGGCCTGGAACCTAGCAACTAAAATGACAGAGTAATTAGTCTTGATCACAGGAAGCAGAAGGGATAATCTCTTTGGCCTCCTGATTAAAAAAAAAAAAAAAAAAATACTATACCATTGTATGGACAAAAATTTGTCCATACAATGGTCCATGAATTCTTCCGAAAAATGTTCAGTACTATTGAGGTCAGAGCTCTATATCAGGCGAAGATTTTCATGGACTCGGCTTTGCGCACAGGGACATTGTCATGCTTAAACAGGTTTGCGTCTTCTAGTTCAATTGAAGTAAAATGTAATGCTACTGTCACGGTGTGAGCGAAACAAAAGGCAGAAGCCGGAGTACAGCTCGCTCGGGTTTAATGGCATGCGTGAGAGAGATACACACACGCACACACACACACGCGCGCGCACATACACACACGGCAGTCCTACGGTTGAGAAAGATAGTCCGAGTAGCGCATTGGGAGAAGTGTAGCTGACCCGAGATGCACAGAGAGGGGAAGCGCAGCCGGTACGGGATTCTGGAGTCCGGATGAAACGGATGGAAGAAGTCCTGTATGAAAACCGGAACGCCAAAACATGCAGTACGGGAAGTCCAACATAAACAATAACGAACGGGGAGTGAATGTGAGTGAGGGGTTTATGTAGGAGTGGAGTGATGAGCTTCAGGTGTGCCTCGTTAAACCTGGAGCTTCAGAGAGAGTGGAGGCATGAGTGATGATGAGCTCCAGGTGTGCGTGGTTAAACCTGGAGCTCTATGGAGAGTGGAGGCATAGAGAGCCACCAAAGGGGCGTGGCAGGTGGATCCCTGACAGCTACCACATCCAAAGACATCCTATACAATTGTGTGCCTCCAGCTTTGTTGTGACAGTTTGAAGAAGAACCATGCTGAAAAGGACAAGTCGCCAATACCTTTGTCTTTTTAGTGTAATTATAGAATATTACTGTTTACTGTTTTACTCAGTATGAGCTTAGTGCTAATTATAAAGTGCTCATAAGTGTAAGTGGTCATCATTTGAGGTCCTGAAGTGATGCACTGCACAGCACTGTCGAAAACACTACAAGATATCAACACTGAGCTGGTTAAAAGCCTAACTAGACTGCAACTGATAACCGTTTGTTACGTGTTGTACACAAGATAGAGAATGTACAAGAAAATAGATTAATTTAATAATCATTTACTCTGGGTGAAAAAAACTAAAAACAAGTCAAACATTGCATACACAAAGCTGTTTCATATGTGGCATTACCTGAACATGTGAGAGGAGTTTGGCCAAGGGAACAAGAGTGCTCTTTCGCACATGTCCCTGGTGTTGACAGTGCCTCTTTCCCAGAATTACATCCTCCTCTTGATCCCCTCTGAAGTTTTCCCATACACTTGAGCAGGTTTAGAGGATAAAAAAGGCCACATATAATAACAATTCACCAACACCTGAACAAGCCAACCCTCAGAAAACTAGCCTTGTTTCTTCTTCTTTTGGCTTCTCCCATTAGGGGTCGCCACAGCAGATCATCTGTTTCCATACCCCCCTGTCCTTTACATTTGCCTCTTTCAAACCAACTACCTGCAAGTCCTCCCTCAAACCTCCTCCTTGGACTTCCTCTTTTCCTCCTTCCTGGCAGCTCCATCCTCAGCATTCTCCTACCGATATACCCATGTCCCTCCTTTGCACATGTCCAAACCGTCTCAATCGTGCCTCCCTCACCTTGTTTCCAAAACGCCCTATATGCGCTGTCCCTGTAATAAACTAATTTCTAATCCTGTCCATCCTCATCACTCTCATAACAAACCTCTTAACATGTAAAAAACAATCTGACCATCAGTCAAAACAAATCCCTGACTGTAACCCAGAAGCAATGACCATATACCCACTATTTTTTACGGTTTAGTTTTCTCACCTATTAAAGCTAGTAAAAAAATTGAAAACCCAAAATAAGGTGATTTTCTCAATATTAGAAAATAAATAAAAGAAAATTCACATTTATTAAATATATATCAATGAGTACAGAAACTGATGCATGCCTGTGTAATATACAGTTAGTAATGCTGTTATTAGAATAACTCAGCAATTATCATGTGAAGAAGAGCATTCTTTGTCTCCAGCTCTAAAATCCCCTCTTCTTTACTCCAAAACATTTTACAGTAAAGATTTAATATGAGTTTCTTGGTGTTGAAGTATCGACAAGAAGCCATGTTGGTTCATTAGGCTTATTGACTGCTTACTGAAGTCGGAAATGATAGCTCAGTGGGTAAGGTGTTGGTTTACCGATCAGCAGTTACCCAAAAGGTTGTGGGTTCTAGCCCTGCCATCGCAAAGCTTAATTTTTATTATTATTTTTTAAAATCCAATAGTCTTTTGTTTGTCTACTTTGTGACAATAAACTGTAAATCTATTGTTTATTAAAGAGACCTGTTGAAAACATTGCTTTATTTCTTTGTCTCTTTTGAAATACATGTTTGGCCTACTTTTAATAAAAGTTACATGGTGTTGAAGTATGGAAAAGAAGCCATGTTGGTTCATTAGGCTTATTGACTGCTTGCTTACATCAGAAGTGATAGCTCGGTGTTTAAGTTGTTGGTTTACCGATCAGCAGTTCCTCGCAAGGTTGTGGGTTCAAGCCCCAGCATTGCAAAGGGTTAGTTTTTTTTTTTATTTGGAAATTCAATAGTTTGTCTACTTTGTGACAATAAACTGTAAATCTATTTGTTTATTTAAAAAAAAACAGTTGAAAACATTGCTTAATTTCTTTGTCTTTTTTGAAAGACTTGTTTGGCCTACTTTTAATGAAAGTTACATGGTATTGAAGCATGAAAAGAAGCCATGTTGCTTCATTAGGCTTATTGACTGCTTGCTCATGTCAGAAATAATAGCTCAGTGGTTAAAGTGCTGGTTTACCGATCAGCAGTTCCCCACAAGGTTGTGAGTTCTAGATCTGCCATTGCACTGGATGGATTTGTTATTTATTTTAAAATCTAATAGTTTGTCTACTTTGTGACAATAAACTGTAAATCTATTTGTTTATTAAAGAGACCTGTTGAAAATATTGCTTTATTTTTATTTTTTTTATTTCAAAGACTTGTTTGGCCTTCTTTTAATGAGTTTCATGGTGTTGAAGTATGGACAAGATGCCATGATGGTTCATTAGGCTTATAGACTGCTTGCACAAGTCAGAATTGATAGCTCAGTGGGTAAGGTGTTGGTTTATCAATCAACAACTCTCCACAAGTTTGTAGGTTCAAGTCCCGCCACTGCAAAGGATAGATTTTTATTTTATTTTGAAATCTAATAGTTTGTCTACTTTGTGACAATAAACTGTAAATCTATTTGTTTATTAAAGAGACCTGTTGAAAACATTGCTTTATTTTTTTGTCTATTTAAAATACTTGTTTGGCCTTCTTTTAATGAGTTTCTTGGTGTTGAAGTATGAACAAGAAGCCATGTTGGTTCATTAGGCTTATTGACTTCTTGCACAAGTCAGAATTTTTAGCTCAGTGGGTAAGGTGTGGGTTTATCAATCAACAGCTCCCACAAGGTTGTAGGTTCAAGCCTCGCCATCGAAAAGAATAATTTTTATTTTGAAATCTAATAGTTTATCTACTTTGTGATAATAAAACTGCTCATTTGAAGAATATTACTGAGTTCTGACTCTGAACTTTAGTTGTCATTTTACTGTCACCGAGTTTGTGCTCTAGAAGGTATACCTCATGCGCAAAAATGTAATCTCTGTCAACAATATGTGGCATTTTATAGCACTTAATAGAATATGGGAGTAGAAATGTCACCAGCAGTGCAGTGTTTGTCAGATGCTGGACTGCAAGCTAATACAAAGATTAACTACTTTCTGATATGGCTGACACACAGTCATACTGTCATCTATCATGCATTATTTAGTAAAAATAGTTACCATAATGTACTCTTACAGGCATCCAAAATCTAATACATAAATCCTCTGTTTTTATTTCTCTCTGCCTAAATACATCATAATCATTAAATAAAAGTGAGTGCCCAAACATTACTTGCAATGTAGGTTTTGGCGCCATCTAGTGGCTACTGTTCCATTTGAGTTGTTTTGAGCGCTTTCACAAATAAATTCATAGTACATTTTCCACAAAAATATATTTTTTTAAACTACACCTACTAAAATAAATGTCCTCTAAGTGTTTTATGTCAAAAACAACGTATGGACAATTGTGGCTGATTACTTAAAGCGTTACAAATATTTCAAGAGGCTAACTGTAGAGCAGGGGTGTCAAACTTAATTGCACAGGGGGCCAAAACTTTTGCTTTTCATAAAATATATCCCGTCAAAATTATACTAGTTAGAAATATGAACATGCGGCAAAAAAAACCCCTGAAAGAATAAATAAACATTGTGCTTTTAAGTAAACAAAATAACAACAAATCAAACAATAAGATTTCTTTGCTCCTATGCAATAATAAAAAAAATAAAAAAACTTTAAATAACTTTAATAAAATATTTTGCTCTCCATAAAAACATCTCCAGTCAAACACCAGATGTCTCACAGCTTCATCATGCAGCTCTTCAGAAACTCTCCCTCAATAAATAACCGGCTGATGTGGCTCTGATTTCTCCTCTGTTTTCACACCAGCTTCACTTTGTGATTTTGCTGTGGTGAAAAACATCTGCTGAAATGTCAGATTCTTCTTTAACTCTTCTACTTTCTGTATCTTCTGCTCTGCATTCAGGTTTTTCATCTTATCCTGATGTTTTGTCTCGTAGTGGCGTCTTAGATTCAATTCCTTAATTACAGCCACATTCGCTCCATAAATAAGACAAAGTTTCAGAATCCACTTTTCTCTTCACCATTGTGAGGGGCTTTACAATAACTTTACAATAGGGTTAAATACATCAACAGAAGCTTGACTTGATTGACTCTGGAATTTTACTAGGTAGCCTTGCGTTCAACAAGGCAGACAAAGCGCTGCATTATGGGATATGTAGTTTGTGTTTATCAGCGCTTCATATTGCCGGGCCATTAACATCAAAAACAATCAATAGATCTATATAAAAAAGATCTTGAAGCCGGATATAATTGTACTATGCTGTAGAGGGTGCAGATCATTTCTAGAGAATAAATGACAGAATAAATGATACTTCAAATGACAACTATTTTTTGAAAAAAGAAGAAAAGAAAGAACAGAAGAAAAAACTACATAGCTGGTACTTTAAAGGCAGAATACTGATAATTATGTGATAAAAATTTAATATTCATAAATAGAATTGGACAGACAGACAGACAGACAGACAGACAGACAGACAGACAGATAGATAGATAGATAGATAGATAGATAGATAGATATCACTGCAGTGAAATATGACATGGGTGATGATTTTTTATACTCTGAGGAGATACACAGCAGAGTTTAGCATGTAAACATGTTTTCCTTGAGGCTGTAAATCAGCACATGAAGTATTTCATAAACAGAATTCACCAGGCTGTGAAGAAGAAGCACAGGACTGAAGCTAATACAGCTTTATGGCACATTGTAATATATAGGTTAAGCCAATTAAGTCAACGAAAGAAGACATTTCTTAATTGATAAATATCGTTCGTATCTGTAAACACTAGTAAAAGTAAAAGTCTGACTTGGCAGTATAGTAAACAAAGCAGCTCTGTGCTACAGAAAGAATAAAGAATAAAAGTTTCGGATAACTTTATTTAAATGGAATATTTGATGGTAGCAGCTCTCATAGCTTTGTATTCAGATTTACATCTTATGATACACAGATTGAAAGCTGTGGTTTACATCTACAATCAAAACATTTCTATTATTATTTATAGAGATAAAATGGATGGTTATTGTTAAACAACTTGTTTGCCTGCTTAAGTAAATTTGCTGTTATAGTAGGGCCCATGGGGACGTCAGAGCTCACAGAACATCAGACAAAGAGAGAGAATAAAGAGAGGCTGTGGTTTATTCAGGCGCTTTCCCACAAAACTGAACCTCTGACTTCTGATGTGCCTACAGCACACAAACACACACAAATCAAAACCAGTTTTTATCTTAAAAATCTGTATTTTTCATATCAGAAGTGTGACCTTATTTTATACCAATAATGTTTCCTTAATTGTTATTATGCCTCATTAATGTTGCAGAGTAATTCATTAGGCAATTTTGCTATTAGACTATCAGTTAAATAATTCTACAGTATCTCACAAAAGTGAGTACACCCCTAACATTTTAGAAACTGAAATGAAACTTGGATATATTTTAGTGCAGTAAATGTGCAGCTTGTATAGTGCTATAGATTTACTGTGCTCTAAAAATAACTCAATATACAGCCATTATTGTCAAAATAGCTGGCAACAAAAGTGAACATTAAAACTATAATTTTCTCATACTGACCACTGGATGTTCAACATGGCACCTCATGACAAATAACTCTCTGAGGATTTGAGAATTAGAATTGTTTCTCTCCACAAGGCTGGCCGAGACAATAAGAGAATTGGTAGCATTCTGAAACTGAGATACAGTACAGTGGCCAGGATCATACTGAGGTTTTCCAAGATGGTTCCACTAGGAACAGGCCTCACAAGGGTCGATCAAGAATTCTCATGCTGTGCGTCAAGTGCTACGGTTAATTGAGGGAAACATGGATTCTAACATGTACTCTGATCTTCTGAAGCAGAACATGATGACCCCTACTTTAGAAAGATGACAACTACCATGCAGAGGAAGCTGTAGCTGAAGGTGTTGGAGTGGCTAAGTATGTCTCCATTCCTGAACCCTATTGAGCACCTGTGAGGGATCCTCATGTTAAAGGTGTAGAAGCGCCATGTGTCAAACATGGAAGGTGCACACACAAAATATTGACACTTTGAACACAGTTTTAACATGTTCACATAGGGTGTATCCACTTATGTTGGCAGTTATTTAGACATTAATGGCTTAATTAATTATATAATGAATTATATTCAGAGGACAGTAAATCTGTACTGCTATACAAGCTGCACATTGACTACTCTAAAATATATCTCTTGAGAACAATTTGGTTGCTAAAATGTGAGGTGTGGGGGGGGGGGGTAATTTGTCAGCAAACATAAACGTTTTGTTTTTACACTGATAAGTGGCAGTGATCTAAGCAAGGAAATGCTCGTCCTTAAAATGCACAACTTCTTGTAACTTTGTGACTGACAGCATCTTACCTGTACACTTGCTCCATGCCAAGTTCATCAGCAACAGCTTTGTTCTGAGAGGCTCCTGGTGAATTGCAAGCCAAGAGGAAGGACACAGTGAATGGCAGGTGAAGGGCTGAGGGGAAGAACCAAAGCTGGAAAAGCGAGAGAGGCAGCTCTGGGGCAACGGTGGGCTCACCACTGCTTCTGTGGTCACATTGACATTCTGCCAACCTGTAGCTGTAGTATACACACACGCTGAGGTCCACTCAGTTATTTAGTCACACTGCTACATGCCAATGAATTATGCTCTTTCAGTGTCAATAATATTATTATAATCCTTTTTCCTGACAAATATAACTTTGGGTGGACTGGAGTGAAGTTTTCTGTTTTAAATGCAGAGGCTAGATAAGCTCCTTTGTGACTATTAATGTGCAGATAATGTATTCTGGAGATGAGTAAGAAAATATAGCTGCCTTTGAATGATCTGTTTTTTCAGATAAGGCTCAACTGTGCGTGAAAATTAACTACTGCTTATAAAATTAAGAAAGGAAAACTTTCCAAAAAAGAGTATGTATGAGAGAGAGAGAGAGAGAGAGAGAGAGAGAATCTTACAGTACAAGAGCCTGGTGGTGATAAGGTGAGTCAGCCTCAGTTATACACAGTGTCAGGACAGTGATGCTTTGGTGACAATGTCCATTGTTAAAAGTGCTATACAAATACAATTGAACTAAAATTGAATTTTCTGTGTGCGTGAGCATAAATTTGTCTATCATACACAGATAAGATATTATACCCAGTGCCTGAGGGTTGGGGCTCTTGGATGTGACAGTTAGAGTAACAATAAGGTGGGATCTGGAAGAGTCTCCCACTAGCGTGGGACTGTGGGCTCTCAGTCTCAACACTGCACTAAAATATACACAACAGTGCAACATTACAAATAAAATGATTGGGAATGTGTGTGTGTATATATATATATATATATATATATATATATATATATATATATATATACACACACACACACACACACACACACACACACACACAGTATATATGGATTATTAATTAATATAATTTTGAGAAATGAAAAGATGGTTAACACATTGGTGAGTGGTGTAAAGTCAGAATTACACAGCCTCTTCATTTCTCAAACCATCTCTTAACCATCTCTTCATTTCTCAAAATTGCAGCAACTCGTTGACTCATTTTTTATTCTGCCTAAAGTACAAGATGGCGCCTTGATGATGTCAGGTTTCATTCAATATATTCAGGATCCATTTAGTATATTCATGCTTTTCATTTAATATATTTAGAATCCAGTCAATATATTCAGTTTTCATTCAATATATTCGGAATTCATTCAAAATATTTATTTTATATTTATTTTATATAGTTTTTATTCAATTCTCTCATGGATAATTTATAAATATTTACTATATGGCGAAACTGCAAAAAGTTGGAGGCACACATGTCTTTGGATGCAGTAGCATAACATTTTCCCTTCACTTGAACTAATGCTGTTAATGCTCGATGGGTCAGAACTGTTTTATCAGCAAAAGGGGAACCAATACAATATTAGGCAGGTGGTCAAGTCAAGTTTATTTCTATAGCGCTTTTTACAACAGACATTGTCTCAAAGCAGCTTTACAGAAATCAACAGTCAAGGTGAACGGTGTGTATTAATCCCTGATGAGCAGCTGTGGCGACTGTGGCAAGGAAAAAACTCCCTTAGATGTTATGAGGAAGAAACCTTGAGAGGAACCAGACTCAAAAGGGGAACCCATCCTCATTTGGTGGTCATAATGTTATGCCTGATCGGGTTACGCAATAAAGTTCGCAATAGAGTTACGCAATTAATGTCTAATGTAATTTAAATACAGACAGTGATAAGGAAAAATTATATTCATGTAAGGCTGTGTACATGACATGATAGTATACCTTTCAAATTCAAACAATTTGTTCATTAGTGGACTCCCATGCTTGACACAATTCACAAGAACAGAATCCTGTAAAAAAAAAAAGAAAAGACATTTATTGCATAGTATTAGATCACTATGCAGGTCAGTAGTGGTCATGGAACCTGTATAAATCACATTAATATTAGACTAACCAATTCACTTACATCACTAACAGCCTGCACCACCACCTGTGGGGATGAGAATATGGAACAGTAAAACAGAATTTAACACATGCATTAGCAGTTTTGTACACTGTTATAAATCTTGACCTACTTAAGTGGCAGGAGAATTGCATCACCATAGATAAATAAGCTTGAGAAGTACGATGATTGGAATTGTATACGCGTTAGTGGTTAAAAAGCCTTGGATGTGGTCGAAAGTCAGGATGGGGTGCACCCTGCAGTGCACTCTAATATTACCCTCAACCCTGAAACCAGCAGTAATTAGTATAGTGTCATTTTTAATACAGCTTTTTAAAACATAAAACATAGTTGCACCATAAGATACAATAAATGTATTTTCTTGATCCTCTATTTTATTTCCATACTCTGTATTACATCCATTACAGCTAAAGTAATCATGACTCTCTAAATCTAACAACCAGCCCTCCACAATAGATAAAAAAGATTTATGTAATCTAGTGTTAGTTCATACTACAAAGATCAAATGAGCTGCTAATTAATTTCATCAGTGACTGACCGTGCATTTGGTACCTGAGCCTTCAGCGAGGATGACCCGACTTAACCCTAACCCTAACCTCTTAATACACCACCATCACATCACAATTATATAACCATCAATATTATACAAAAACACAATATAACAACGTGTGGAATTACAGAAAGGGAGAGTAATTTCGCATATGGAGGGTGAATACCATTTTACTAAAGCAAGCTCCAAACCTCTACACTACAACCGCATAAATTGCACCGCTCCTCCGAGGCTGTAATTCAGTAGTACCGCTCGCATTTACTGTTCTGGAAGTGGGGAACAACCGTTTCTCGGGCTGAACATGCTAGCTAGCTTTGGGTTGGCCAACCTCCTCACGATGTCTAGCTTTTCTTGAAACTGGATTTTTAAGTATGTCCGAGACCAATTTAATTTCTCTTCCGCCAAGAGAATAAACTGTTGGGAATAAATTAATAAAATTTTATGGAACAATATTAGAATTAGGTTGTAAATGTAGTCAGTGCTTCTGATAGTGTTTAGGCCAGCAGAGAAGCTTTGCCGGCCCTGAATGCCCACCAATGCATTTCATACACCAACAAAATTATCAGCAATTAACATGTTGTGTATCTGCTTTCTCTCATCCTCTCTGATATATGCTCTCTTTTGTAGGCAGCGCTGTAGAGAAGCCACCTGTGCCTGTAGCCCTGCAATTAGCAACAGAAAGCAAACATCCTTAATCTCTACAAGCCATTGAGTTTAGGTTAATATAATAATAAGTAAAATGGAGCTAGTTTCACTAATCAAGAAAAGACACTAAAATATTTACCGTCCCATGGGAGGCCTGGAACCTAGCAACTAAATGACAGAGTAATTAGTCTTGATCACAGGAAGCAGAAGGGATAATCTCTTTGGCCTCCTGATTAAAAAAAAAAAAAAATAAAATACTATACCATTGTATGGACAAAAATTTGTCCATACAATGGTCCATGAATTCTTCCGAAAAATGTTCGTACTATTGAGGTCAGAGCTCTATATCAGGCGAGATTTTCTGGACTCGGCTTTTGCGCACAGGGACATTGTCATGCTTAAACAGGTTTGCGTCTCCTAGTTCAATTGAAGTAAAATGTAATGCTACTGTCACGGTGTGAGCGAAACAAAAGGCAGAAGCCGGAGTACAGCTCGCTCGGGTTTTAATGGCATGCGTGAGAGAGATACACACACGCACACACACACACGCGCGCGCACATACACACACGGCAGTCCTACGGTTGAGAAAGATAGTCCGAGTAGCGCATTGGGAGAAGTGTAGCTGACCCAGATGCACAGAGAGGGGAAGCGCAGCCGGTACGGGATTCTGGAGTCCGGATGAAACGGATGGAAGAAGTCCTGTATGAAACCGGACCGCCAAAACATGCAGTACGGGAAGTCCAACATAAACAATAACGAACGGGGAGTGAATGTGAGTGAGGGGTTTATGTAGGAGTGGAGTGATGAGCTTCAGGTGTGCCTCGTTAAACTGGAGCTTCAGAGAGAGTGGAGGCATGAGTGATGATGAGCTCCAGGTGTGCGTGGTTAAACCTGGAGCTCTATGGAGAGTGGAGGCATAGAGAGCCACCAAAGGGGGCGTGGCAGGTGGATCCCTGACAGCTACCACATCCAAGAATCCTATACAATTGTGTGCCTCCAGCTTTGTTGTGACAGTTTGAAGAAGAACCATGCTGAAAGGACAAGTCGCCATACCTTTGTCTTTTTAGTGTAATTATAGAATATTACTGTTTACTGTTTTACTCAGTATGAGCTTAGTGCTAATTATAAAGTGCTCATAGTGTAAGTGGTCATCATTGAGGTCCTGAAGTGATGCACTGCACAGCACTGTCGAAAACACTACAAGATATCAACACTGAGCTGGTTAAAAGCTAACTAGACTGCAACTGATAACCGTTTGTTACGTGTTGTACACAAGATAGGAATGTACAAGAAAATAGATTAATTAATAATCATTTACTCTGGGTGAAAAAACTAAAAACAAGTCAAACATTGCATACACAAAGCTGTTTCATATGTGGCATTACCTGAACATGTGAGAGGAGTTTGGCCAAGGGAACAAGAGTGCTCTTTCGCACATGTCCCTGGTGTTGACAGTGCCTCTTTCCCAGAATTACATCCTCCTCTTGATCCCCTCTGAAGTTTTCCCATACACTTGAGCAGGTTTAGAGGATAAAAAAGGCCACATATAATAACAATTCACCAACACCTGAACAAGCCAACCCTCAGAAAACTAGCCTTGTTTCTTCTTCTTTTGGCTTCTCCCATTAGGGGTCGCCACAGCAGATCATCTGTTTCCATACCCCCTGTCCTTTACATTTGCCTCTTTCAAACCAACTACCTGCAAGTCCTCCCTCAAACCTCCTCCTTGGACTTCCTCTTTTCCTCCTTCCTGGCAGCTCCATCCTCAGCATTCTCCTACCGATATACCCATGTCCCTCCTTTGCACATGTCCAAACCGTCTCAATCGTGCCTCCTCACCTTGTTTCCAAAACGCCCTATATGCGCTGTCCCTGTAATAAACTAATTTCTAATCCTGTCCATCCTCATCACTCTCATAACAAACCTCTTAACATGTAAAAACAATCTGACCATCAGTCAAAACAAATCCCTGACTGTAACCAGAAGCAATGACCATATACCCACTATTTTTTACGGTTTAGTTTTCTCACTATTAAAGCTAGTAAAAAATTGAAAACCCAAAATAAGGTGATTTCTCAATATTAGAAAATAAATAAAAGAAAATTCACATTTATTAAATATATATCAATGAGTACAGAAACTGATGCATGCCTGTGTAATATACAGTTAGTAATGCTGTTATTAGAATAACTCAGCAATTATCATGTGAAGAAGAGCATTCTTTGTCTCCAGCTCTAAAATCCCTCTTCTTTACTCCAAAACATTTTACAGTAAAGATTTAATATGAGTTTTTGGTGTTGAAGTATCGACAAGAAGCCATGTTGGTTCATTAGGCTTATTGACTGCTTACTGAAGTCGGAAATGATAGCTCAGTGGGTAAGGTGTTGGTTTACCGATCAGCAGTTACCAAAAGGTTGTGGGTTCTAGCCCTGCCATCGCAAAGCTTAATTTTTATTATTATTTTTTTAAATCCAATAGTCTTTTGTTTGTCTACTTTGTGACAATAAACTGTAAATCTATTTGTTTATTAAAGAGACCTGTTGAAAACATTGCTTTATTTCTTTGTCTCTTTTGAAATACATGTTTGGCCTACTTTTAATAAAAGTTACATGGTGTTGAAGTATGGAAAAGAAGCCATGTTGGTTCATTAGGCTTATTGACTGCTTGCTTACGTCAGAAGTGATAGCTCGGTGTTTAAGTTGTTGGTTTACCGATCAGCAGTTCCTCGCAAGGTTGTGGGTTCAAGCCCCAGCATTGCAAAGGGTTAGTTTTTTTTTTTATTTGGAAATTCAATAGTTTGTCTACTTTGTGACAATAAACTGTAAATCTATTTGTTTATTTAAAAAAAACAGTTGAAAACATTGCTTAATTTCTTTGTCTTTTTTGAAAGACTTGTTTGGCCTACTTTTAATGAAAGTTACATGGTATTGAAGCATGAAAAAGAAGCCATGTTGCTTCATTAGGCTTATTGACTGCTTGCTCATGTCAGAAATAATAGCTCAGTGGTTAAAGTGCTGGTTTACCGATCAGCAGTTCCCCACAAGGTTGTGAGTTCTAGATCTGCCATTGCACTGGATGGATTTGTTATTTATTTTAAAATCTAAT
>JBCEWE010000506.1:0-175000 GCA_039877035.1 Silurus lanzhouensis
TAAATGTGTGATTTACCTGAGATCATGAGGAAGATCAGAGAAAGTGAAGATTCCATTTTGAAGAAACACTACTAAAGGTTCTGTACAAAATAAAATAATAAAAAAATAAAATTCACACAAACACAAAATATGCTACCCTTAAATGAAATTCATGAAGGAGCCAACCAGGAGAAATGCTGTAAAATCAGGAAACTTGACACTGGAAACATCAATAAATGGATTAGTAATCACAGTAGAACTAGATAAGTTACTTTGTGGTGAGATTATGACAACAAAAACATTGTCTCTAGATTAATCACGTGTAAAATCCGGCGTAATGTAACCGGCGAGCCGACGTTGCGACCAAGAAGCTACAAAATGGACAAGCATTGGAGCGATGCTAGCTTCTGAAAAAAGAGAAGGTAAGAAGAGTGTGGCTTGGAGACACAGTGACTCGTTCCCTCAGGTAACTAGGGTTCCATACGTAACCTAGAGACGTTTCCCTTTCGGGAACTCGAGCGGCATCACAACGCTTTGGGAATGAGTGTCCAATCGCGCCACAACTGACCAGTCCTGCCTAATGTGCGTGAGCACAACCAGAACATAGGACAGTGGAGCCGGGAGTGTCTCCAAGGTCGAGATCATAAAACCTGATGATGGTCAGCAGAGTGAACCAGCCCGCAGCGTTGCAGATGTCCTGGAGTGTTACTCCAGCAGACCAAGCTGTAGAGGCCGCCATAGTCGAATGTAGTGAACCTGGACTCTGAAAGGTGTTTTACTAGCGACTGCCCTGTGGGCGGGTACAATAAGCTGTGATAGCGAACATGTAAACCTTTAGGGTTGAAGGAGCCAACCCTGTGGCAAACTGTTCTTGCCAAAACTAGAACTAGAACTGAACCAACTGGGCAGTTAACTGGGTCTTATTGGTGGTGCCCTTTAGCACCTTATGACCTGATAAACAGGTGCCCTTTAGCACCAAATGACCTCCTTGTACAGGGAGCTCTGGAATGGAGGATGGTCTCCACTACCTTAGTAGAAAGACCAGCTGCTAGTAACTGTGCCCCAGCCATAGCCTCCATAACTCTGGGCGGGGGATAACCAGGGTGAACATTGGACGCTGCCGCCATGAGACCCAGCAGCTTCTGGAACTACTTTAACTGCTTCACACTCACTGTGAAGCAGTTCACTCACTGTCAATGGCTGGGTGGGAACATCCCATTAAACCAGGAGGAGAGGACCCGAATTGAATCGATTAGCCCTCTCTATTGTGCAAAGGATTTAGAGACACATCTGGCAGGCTTTCCCAAGCTGCAAAACAAACAGAAGCTAGTGCCATCTCCACTGCATGTGCTTTTATAACTTCCTGTTCATGACATCACCCTGCGGTGACCTCACACTTTTCTGTTGGACAGTTTACACATGTGGTTCAGAACATGGTCAGACAGAGGTGTTTCCAAAGTGTTGTTGATGCAGCTGAAGGGGAAATATATATACAACATCAATCAAATGCAGAAATTAAGACACCTATGAATGAGTGGGACGCCATTAACCTTGAGTTGGAGCATGGCATAGAAGACCACTTTGATGAAGACCACCTCATCATGTCTACAACTCCTAATGAGTACACTGAAGTACCCATAATTGTGCCAATCCCCCATTACTTGGGGTGTTCAGGAGCTCTACCCACTGACAAGCTGGACTGGTGAGCTTTGA
This sequence comes from Silurus lanzhouensis, assembly GCA_039877035.1. Classification (NCBI taxonomy): domain Eukaryota; kingdom Metazoa; phylum Chordata; class Actinopteri; order Siluriformes; family Siluridae; genus Silurus; species Silurus lanzhouensis. The sequence continues at coordinate 1,693 of JBCEWE010000506.1, forward strand.
GCAAGGAACATGAGCCATTGACTCTCCAAAGGCATTGGATCTACCAGATTTTCAAAATAGAAGTGCACTGCATTAAAAAAATCCTCAAGGCTCGAAATCATCATCATATAGAACAAGGGGTGGGAAAAAGGTCCACTGTGCAAACTGAACTAAATTTAGTTTGTGCATGTTTACAAATAAATGTACATACCAACATTATTCAACGTGGAAATAAAGACACCTGTGAATGAGGACACATGAACACACTAAGCAATAATAGGAGAAAGTTGGAGACATGTTTTATGTAAGTCATGTCTCCTTTTCTCCTATTATTGCTTAGTGTGTTCATCCGAAGATCCGAAGATTGGACAATCATCCGAAGATTGTCCCACCCAAAAAAAAAATTCTTTTAAAAAATATCGCACTCTCTATTGTGAAAAATATATGTATAGGTATACCTAAATAATTGTGTAAGTAGAACCCCCCTGCAAAAAATGCATTTAGAAACAGTTGAGTTCCCCCTCCCCTTCCTCACAGTGGTTTGACCCACTGCTTTCTGCTCTATTAGCGATTAAAATATGACTTATCTTGTTAAAGATAAGATAAGTCAAAGTTAGCTTGTTTAAAATAGCTTGTTGTACTAGTGCACTGCAACTATCACTGCAACTTATGTACTAGTGCACTGCAACTAACATTGCAACTAATGTACTAGTGCACTGCAACTATCACTGCAACTTATGTACTAGTGCAATGCAACTAACACTGCAATTAATGTACTAGTGCACTGCAACTATCACTGCAACTTATGTACTAGTGCACTGCAACTAACACTGCAACTAATGTACTAGTGCACTGCAACTAACACTGCAACTTATATACTAGTGCACTGCAACTAACACTGCAACTTATATACTAGTGCACTGCAACTAACACTGCAACCAATGTTTCTAGTGCACTGCAACTAACACTGCAAACCAATGTACTAGTGCACTGCAACTGATGTACTCGTGCACTGCAACTAACACTGCAACAATGTACTAGTGCACTGCAACTATCACTGCAACTTATGTACTAGTGCAATGCAACTAACACTGCAATTAATGTACTAGTGCATGCAACTATCACTGCAACTTATGTACTAGTGCACCGCAACTAACACTGCAACTAATGTACTAGTGCACTGCAACTAACACTGCAACTTATACTAGTGCACTGCAACTAACACTGCAACTTATATATTAGTGCACTGCAACTAACACTGCAACCAATGTTCTAGTGCACTGCAACTAACACTGCAACTAATGTACTAGTGCACTGCAACTGATGTACTAGTGCACTGCAACTAACACTGCAACTAATGTATTCGTGCACTGCAACTAAACATGCCAAATACGTTACCCATGCAGTGTTTTTTTGGGACGACTTGGCATAATGTTTAATTAACATTAACGAACACAATTAGCATATTATTTAGCTGTGCATTTACTAAATAAGCACTGTGCCACGTCCGAACTGACCCCACTGTATTTTTTTGTATAATCAATTTCTATTCTGTTCTTAAGCGTCTTAATTATTTTAAATAAAATGTTAAACCTTTTTTAATTCCTTGTTTTGCTTGTCATTAAACCTTAGAAAAAGCTTTTAACTGTGGGGACACTGTGTCTTTATAAGTACAGTTTGACTGTATTATTTGTGTCCCCTTCAAAAATTGCTCATGAGAAATTTTTATTTATTGTCCCCCCCCTACTGTTAAATGAAATTTATGCGCATGGACACAGGAGACACATGACAAAGCGAATGCTTGTTCTATGATCATGGACGTGCTTCACACTGCTGTGAACAGGTTAAAGGGGTTTCTTTGACAAGTTTACGCAGTTTGTGTAATTGACTTCAGGAGTGTAAGAAAGTTTGGTGAGGAAATTACTATTTATAGCTGGTTTACTTTATTTCATTTTTGCTGTTAGCATTTTTAGCTGTATTGTTTGTAAATATTGTTTACCTAAACCAGTTACTGATTTCAGAATGCATCCTATAATCAAATAATCACAAATCAAAAAAGAAAAAGCTGTTCATGAATTTACTGCCAAATTTCTGTTTAACTGTCTCAAGAGAAATAAGATCAAGAGAACATAAAACTATAACTGTTGCTTTTATGACCTTCCATACTTCATTACACAGAGCCATCAAATTGCCACATTGGCCTTCAAGCAACATCACCACAGAAGCTTTACATTTACATTTACATTTGCGGCATTTATCAGACGCCCTTATCCAGAGCGACGTACAAAAGTGCTCTAAAACTCTAGCAATGAATAAATCTACACTGGTACACATGATTACAAACTTAATATAAATATAACTCGAATTCTAAAAAAAAAAGTTTTATATGAACCAAGCGCCCTCTATAACCACAGCTATAAATCCAGCTGTTAAGACTCTTGTTTTCTCATTCAAGAGCTCTTATTTATCAAGGTGTGTAGAACAATTTCTAATTCTGTATGGAAGAACCAACAACCACACTTCAACACTGGTATTTATTATACGTATACCACAGATGCACTATATGTGGTAAATTCTATATATTCTCTACATGGCTGTGTCCATGCACCACATTCATTTAAATTAAGCAACACACCCAAATCACCATATATGGTAAATAAGTTCAATGGTTTCATTGGTAAGTTGAATGATATATTTTGTTTATTAATACTTAATATTGGTTGCAATATTGTGATATCCAAATCATTTCACTTTAGATTTTGTAATTGTTCTGAAAATACCACAAAATCTTATAATGTATATATTTCTACTTCCCACCAATGATAGTTGATCAGTAAAAGTGACTGCTGCAAGAAACTACACTGAGCCATTCTATGTTCAGAAAATGTAGAGATTTGACTTAAAATTTAAATTAGCAAATAAAGACATAAGTAGTTTCTTACCGTGCCTACTCGACCTTCATGTCCGACAGCCAAGAGAGAATTAAAAAAAGTGTTGAAAAGGTGTTGCTTGTGTGGCTTTGTTTTATTATTAACTCACTGTGGCTGCATTGCTCATAGTCTTTTTTTGCCACCTCAGTCTACATGTGTTAAGAGAAATGTAGAGGGGTCTTTAACTCAGGAAATGAAACTAACAGCTCAGTAATAATTAAACCCTCAAACACATACTACACGATGTATAAAACTCTTTACATTTAATTTACCTTTTTTATAACCTTTTTTTCCAATAAGGATTTTAGAATGTGTTAATGTCCTCTGTAACATGTTTTCTGAACATGAAGTGTCAGTGTTGAATTTCCTGTAGTTCAGTACCACTGGATTATCTACACCTTCATCACATTAACAAGGTGGAATAATGAGGGGGAGGGGGAGCGATTGCCTGAACTACTTCCTTGTTTGGCTTATTCACTTACTGAAAAATTAGTCTCTACAGAACAGTTAGTAGGACCACTTGGATTTATTTTGAAAACCACAGCGAGCTACAATACTACACTATTTATGATCATAACAAAAAAAAGAAAAAGTGGACATTCTTAACTGAATTGTGTCCTCTTTTATTTCTACCCTCTTACAATAAAAATTGATTAAATAGATATAATGTAATAATAATAGTAATAATAATAATAATAATAATAATAATAATAATAATTATAATAAAAACAAATGTAAATAGAAAAACTAATACATTATAAACAAGTAAGCTTAAATTAAAACACTACATAAAGATTGAATTTGTTGTAAAGAACACTGCCTTTAAAATAATAATATTAGCTAAAAAATAAATGAATAAATGGACAAAACATGACTTAACTGGAGCTCTTCATGGTTGGCTTTCACATTGGTGTTGAGGACGCGCAGAAGAAGAGGTCATTGCCTAGGCCTCATACTACAACTCTGCTGCAGATGTTGCTTCCTCTCTGTTTAAAGCCTTGTTTCCCCTCATAGTTAGAAAGGGAATAGCCAATTGTCTGTATAACCAAGCATCTGTCAATCTTGAAAACAAATATTAAATGAGGCTTAAACATAGCTTGCCCAAACACTTCAGGCTAACAAACTCTGGATCCTGTGGTGAACATGCTTTCAGTTCACTGATGGACTGGGTCAGAGAGCCAGGAAAATTGGAACCTTAGCCAATACTGTGACCATCACTATGGGGCTGTCAGGGATCCACCTGCCACGCCCCCTGTTGTGGCTTCCCCGAGAGCTCCACTCCGCTCCTGGGCTCGTCAGAGCGCTCCACTCGGCTCCAGTGTCCCGCCAAAGGTTCCGTTACGTCGTCGAACCACCTCTGAGCTCCTCCGATGGCAACGTCTCGAGCTCCTCCGATGGCGACGCCTCTCCTCTGAGCTCCTCCCGAGACGACGTCTCGCTCCCGAGCTGCTCCGAAGATGACGTCTCGCTCCCAAACTCCCCTAAAGGCGACGTCTCACCCCCGAGCTCCTCCGCCGGTGACTTTTCGCTCCAGAGCTCTTTTGTTGGCGATGTCTCGCCCCTGTTTTCCTTCCGCTCCCAAGCAGACTTTCAGAAACATGAAGGAAATGAGTCCTGAAAGAGCTGATGAACAGAGAAAACTCCTCACTGAAGTGGAGAAACTGAATCACTCCAGAAACATCAGCAACTTACTGCCAGTTACTGATCTTTATGATGCATTAACATTCTCTAAACTGTTGATTGATCTTATAAAGCAGCTAAAGTGTCTGTGCTAATGGATCTAAAGAAATAACAGCGATAAAGTGCGTAACTCCAATAAACGTATAAAACTTGATACTTAGTATGTGATTTCTGCCAGTTTACATAAACGTTTCTCAGAGTTCAAGTGGCAGACATATTTCACCATCCACTGTTCAGAGGAGACTGAGTGAATCAGGCCTTCATGGTTGAATTGTGACAAAGAAACCATTATGACATGATTTGGCCATAAAAACAGAGTGACCATCAAGTAAAGTCAAGTCAAGTCAAGTGAAGTCAAGTTTACTTGACAGAAATCAACAGTCAAGGTGAATGGTGTGCATTTATCCCTGATGAGCGACTGTGGCAAAGAAAAACTCCCTTAGATGTTACGAGGAAGAAACCTTGAGAGGAACCAAACTCAAAATGGGGGAACCCATCCTCATTTAGGTGACATCAATAGTTTGATCATAAATCTTTCAACAATACAGAACACTGGAGAGTGAGAACTAACAATCAGAAGCTCTTCAGCCTGGGTTAAAAAAATCTATTGTTGCAAAATTGTCCCTAAGCCTATGCTTTGCTAATAAAGATATTCTCAAAAAAAATGTTCCATAGCATATAGGACCTCGGACTGGGCCGAAGGTTCACCATCCTACATGACAACAACCCTAAGCACACAGCCAGTACAACATAGTAGTGGCTTAGGGACAACTTTGCGAATGTCAGAGGGTTTGTGAATGTCCCAGGCTTGAATGGTTTGGAAGGGAAGCTGTACAGGTGGGTGCTCCGAAACCTTGGCACATAGGGAGCTCTAGTGGGTCATGGAAGCGGGGTACACACTGGCGTGGTCGCTGCTGTAGCTCTCTCCACTGTAGCTGCCGTCACTGCTTCCTACCAGAAAAATTGACAGAAACCTTTTGTTAGTCGGGAACCAGATATTCTCCAACTCGCTATCCTTCGTGGCCCCTTTTATACTCTTTACTCGACTCAGGGAGGGTGAGGAGTTACGGCTACAGCCGTGCCTCGTTGGGACGATTCGGCATCCTGCCATGTGCGCCGCAGCTCTCCTCAATACGTGTGCTGAAGTGGCGCTGTCTATTCAGCACCCGTCTAGCAGTTGCATTTGGAGCACTTGCCTGTTTCTATGTGCGGGATGTGAGGCTGTCATCACAGTGCAATCACATGATTTTGCTCCTTAAAGAAATAGTAAGAAAACTAGGAACTTAAATATGAACAGGAGGGATTGGACGTGTGCAGAGGAGGGACATGGGGTATATAGGAAGGAGAATGAAGAAGAAGAAGAAGGAGGTTTCTGGATGTGGTGAGGGAAGACATGCAGGTAGTTGGTTTGAAAGAAGCAGATATAGAGGACAGAATATTAAGGAGATGGATCCACTGTGGTGACCCCTGATGGGAGAAGGCAAAAAAAGAATGCAGTGGGGAAATATCATGTAAAATATCAGGAAGTCAGTAACTGACAAGCTTCAGTTTATTAATTAGCTACATTTAATTAAACATTTAATAAAATTGTCCTGTCCTTTGAGTTTTCGTTCCTCTTTTTGTGCTCCATAGTGAGTGCTCCATCCTTAAAAATCAAAATCTGCTGTTTCTGCCTTTTTAAGCCCACAGGCTCCTCTAATAATCCAGATTTTACCTTTGAGATAAACACTACTAAAAACAATAACAAATCTAAACATTAACCTGATATATATATATATATATATATATATTTTTTTTTTTTTTTTTTTTTTTTTTTAATTTTTTTTTTTTTTTTATAAAAGTCATGACTCTGTGCTCAACACTGTTTTTTTCTTGTGTGTGTTTGAGTTTCACTTCCTGAAGATGCAGTGGCCTCTTTTAAACACACCCACCCCCTTTTCTTTTCACACTTCTGGACTGCAATGGTAAAAATAACGTGCAAAATGCAGACACAACGTGTTACTGATGTAGAAAGTGACACTTCCTCAGTTCCAGCAACTAATTCAGTGAAAGAGGAAAAAGGACTCGTCAGCAGCTCACCTTACAACCAACTCCTTCAGCTCTTACGCTTTTCTTTACTCTCTGTTTGGTCGTCGTACATAAAGGTCGAGGAGCACGGTGAGAAACTATTTATTATATTTTCAATCACTAAATTTACTTATTAGTTCAACCTCTACTTTTCCTGAACATTAATAAAGGTTCAGTGTTGTTTATTCAGTGCAAATGATTTGTTTTAGTCCCTCTGTAAACATTTTACTGATCGACTCTCAGTGCTGAGAAATATCCAGTTATAACTTCAATAATAATTATGCATATTGATATTGTTATATCTATACATAATATTGTTATAATATTGCTATGATTATAATATTGTGGCAATGTTTGTGTTTTTATATCAATACACAAACTTTAATTGTGGCTACAAGATTACAAAAATAGACTACAAAATATCTCCATGAAATCACACTTTAAATGAAGTTACAGTTGAAACCAGATATTTACATACACTTCAGAAAAAAACCCCCACAAAAACCTTTTTCTCTTTACTGTCATAAATTAAATCAGAGTAAACATTTTCTGTTTTAAATCAATAAATATGAACATATTTTTTGCATTTGTTATAAATGTCAGATTCGAGCGAGGGAGAATTTTTATATATTTTTATTATCAGTTTCATCAAAGTCAGAAGTGAACATACACTAAGTTTATCATGCCTTTAAACAAACAAAGAAAAATCTCCAGATGATTCCATTCTGAGCTTAAGAAGCCTCTGATAGGTTAATTGATTCCATTTGAGTTAATTGGTGGCACACCTGTGGATGCATATAAAGGCACACCTCAAACACAGAGCCCTTTCTTTGACATCATGGGAAAATCAAGAGAAATCCACCAAGACATCAGAAAAAGAATTGTTGACCTCCACAAGTATGGCTCATCCTTAGGTGCAATTTTCAGATGCAACCATCATACCGCTCAGGAAGGAGACGGATTCTGAGTCCCGGAGAGGAACAATTTTTGTTGCGAAATGTGCAAATCCACCCCAGGACAACAGCAAAAGATCTTGTAAAGATGCTGGCTGAAACTGGTAAGACAGTGTCATTATGCACAGTAAAACGAATACTGTACCGCCATGAGCTGAAAGGTTACTCTGGGAGGAGAAAGCCATTACTTCAAAACCACCATAAAAAAGCCAGACTACAGTTTGCAACTGCACATCAGGGAAAAAAAAATCTCCATTTCTGGAGACATGTCCTGTGGTCTAACGAAACAAAAATTGAACTGTTCAGCCATAATGGTAAACGGTATATTTGGAGTAAATAGGGCGAGGCTTTTAAGCCTCAGAACACCATCCCAACTGTCAAGTATGGAGGTGATAGTATAATGTTGTGGGGCTGCTTTGCTGCAGAAGGGACTGGTGCACTTTACAAAATAGATGGCATCATAAGAAAAGAAAATTATGTGGATATATTAAAGCAACAAAAAAAAATAGTAACTAGTTACAGTTACTCGTTACTTCATTCAAAAAGTAACTCCGTTACTTTGTTGATTACTTTCACCAAAAAGTAATGCGTTACTGTTAAAAGTAACTGTTTAGTTACTTTTTTAAAGAACCTTCTTTAATGTTCTATACAAACACAAAACTGACTTAAACGCAAAGTAATTTTTAAACGCTATTTTATTGAAGTCAGACTAACACAAACTGAATATATCACAAGGATTTCTAAAATAAAAACCAAAACAAGCTGAATAATATATTCACAATCAAAAACTAAAGTGGCTTCTGCTGTTGTGTTGAGCTCTTAAAAATGTTCCTTTCACAGCTGAAGTATGAAAACTATCAACAATGTAGAACAGAACACCGGGTTAGCTTCTAGCTACTAGCTCCTCAGGCATTGAGTTTCTGGAGCAGCTTCAACAGATTGCTGTTTATCGCAGTAGATACGAGCTTCGAACCAGAAAGAAACAGCTTACATTTGACTTAAAAGATTCTGTCTTTATACTCAACTAAAGTGAAATAATGAGCATATTTCCACTTTGAGAAAATCGTCTTGCTCTCGCCTCGACTCGCCATGACTGCCGCACAGACCTGAATAAACGGAGACACACCCACAGCGTGTCTTCTTCGTGTATACAGTGGTTTATCCACCAATCCTACAGTGCGTCTTCTTCCTGTTTACAGTGGTTTATCCACCAATCCTACAATGCGACGCTGCTGTACGCAGGTTAGACTGTAGTCTACACTTCAGCCGAAATTAATTTTTTTATAAAAGTAACGGGTAACGCACCATACGGTAACGGTAACGGAGTTGCTATATTTTTAAAAGTAACACGTTACAATATTAGTTACTGTCAAAAGTAACACGTTACCGGTAATGCATTACTAGTAACGCGTTACTGCCCAACACTGGAGACATCAACCAGGAAGTTAAAGCTTGGGCGCAAATGGGTCTTCCAAATGGACAATGACCCCAAGCATACCTCCAAATTAGTTACAAAGTGGCTTAAGGACAACAAAGTCAAGGTATTGGAGTGGCCATCACAAAGCCCTGATCTCAATCCCATAGAAAATTTGTGGGCGCACTGAAAAGGCCTACAAACCTGACCCAGTTACACCAGTTCTGTCAAGAGGAGTGGGCCAAAATTCCAGCAAACTATTGTGGAAAGCTTGTGGAAGGATACCCAAAACGTTTGGCCCAAGTAAAACAGTTTTGGGGCAATTCCACCAAATACTAAGGAAGTGCATGTATTCTTCTGACTTTGATGAAAGTGATAATAAAAATACATAAAAATTCTCCCTCGCTCGATTCTGACATTCAACAAATGCAAAAAATGTTAATATTAATTGATTTAAAACAGAAAACGTTTACTCTGATTTAATGTATGACTAAAAAAAAAGTTTTTGTGTTTTTTTTCTGAAGTGTATGTAAATATCTGGTTTCAACTGTATTTACTGTATATGTTGATTTAGGGATGTTGTTTTATGTAAATTAATGTGGCTGTTGCCACATTCATTACATACATTTCTACTTAAAAGTCAAAACTATTAGAAATTTGAGATATTTGGGATTATTATTTTTGTTTTTGTATCTCAGCTGTGATTATCTAATGTTTCTGTGACATTCATGAGAATTCTAAAATGATGGAAATTAGTGCTTGATGGTAAATTTGATAATGAATTCAAGAACTGGTTTGTATTTGTGATTTGTGAATATTTGATTGTTGTACTGAATTTAAATTAACTTGGTTAAGAAAAGTGTGATTACTAAATCAACTGTAATAAAGACTGGAGACTCCTGGTATAAATCTGAAATAAATTCAATAGTAATATATTTTTTTCTTAAAAAAAGAAAAATGTATTGAACTGTTTTTGACTTTTTTGCAAGTCATTAAATAATTTATTAAAATTTTCATAGAACCTTTATTAATGATGTCCCTCAAAATAGAGTCTCCACTTTGTTTGATCTTTCTCCTCCTGATCTCAGGTGAGTCGTACATTTTCACCATAACTGTCAGAACCCCCCAAACACACCCCACCCCCACCCCTACACACTGATCGCATGCTAGTGCTAAATGGCACAAAGTGCAAGTTTTTTGTGTTGAGGTTCCACCTTATATCTTTTGGGGTTTATATAATGTGCATTTTATTTTTATTTAAAAATTGTTTCCACCCCCTTTTCTTCTTATTGCTTCCCAGGTCTCTTTGTCTTTATGTTAATTATGTCTGTATAAACTTTCTTTTGGCCACAGTGGATCCTCCGCATGTTTGATTTGGCACATGATTATCTCTGTACATTATCTATATATACCCTTGAATCTCCGACTTGTATTTGTAAAGTTACTTAATTAAAGAGCCATTTTTTTTCATGTTTCCTGTTTTCTGACCTCAGTTTTAGTTTTTCCTTTTTCCTGCTCTTCACTAATCGCTTAGACTTTTCTTTATTATCTGCCTGTTTATTATAATAAACAATCTTATCCAGCATCTGCGTCCACTTTCACTATCGTGCATCAGTAAGCCTGAGCTTCTGGATCATGTTTAGATATGGCATTTTTTTGACCTATAGAGTTTTAGCCGCAACGGCGAATGGCACGGTGGATTGTGTTCACCGACAATGTTTTCTGGAAGTATTCCTGAGCCCATGTTGTGATTTCCATTACAGTAGCATAGAAGATCCTGGGCATCCAGTATGGATTTCTGGCCTTGACTCTTACGCACAGAGAGTGTTCCAGATTCTCTGAATCTTTGGATGATATGATGCACTGTAGATGATGATAACTTCAAACTCTTTGCAATTCTTTTTTGAGAAACCCCTTTCTGATATTGCTCCACTATTTTTCAACGCAGCATTGGGGGAATTGGTGATCCTTTGCCCATCTTGACTTCTGAGAGACACTGCCACTCTGAGAGGCTCTTTTTATACCCAATCATGTTGCCAATTGACCTAATAAGTTGCAAATTGGTCCTCCAGCTGTTCCTTTTATGTACATTTAACTTTTCCGGCCTCTTATTGCTACCTGTCCCAACTTTTTTGGAATGTGTAGCTCTCATGAAATCCAAAATGAGCCAATATTTGGCATGACATTTTAAAATGTCTCACTTTCAACATTTGATATGTTTCTGTATTCTATTGTGAATAAAATATGTTTAAAGGATTTGTAAATGATTGCATTACTTTTTATTCACAATATGTACAGGGTCCCAACTTTTTTGGAATCGGGTTTGTAAATTAACATTATTTTAAATACTGTAGAATTACCAATAAAAAATATATTTTGATCAGAATCACAGGGATGATATATAAAATCTATTAGAGTTTATCAATGCATTAAATATTATATACATTTACATTTAAAGCATTTAAATAAAGAATGTATATATATATATATAATGTCAGGGATCCACCTGCCACGCCCCCTTTGGTGGCTCTCTATGCCTCCACTCTCCATAGAGCTCCAGGTTTAACCACGCACACCTGGAGCTCATCATCACTCATGCCTCCACTCTCTCTGAAGCTCCAGGTTTAACGAGGCACACCTGAAGCTCATCACTCCACTCCTACATAAACCCCTCACTCACATTCACTCCCCGTTCGTTATTGTTTATGTTGGACTTCCCGTACTGCATGTTTTGGCGTTCCGGTTTTCATACAGGACTCCTTTCATCCGTTTCATCCGGACTCCAGAATCCCGTACCGGCTGCGCTTCCCCTCCCTGTGCATCTCGGGTCAGCTACACTTCTCCCAATGCGCTACTCGGACTATCTCTCTCAACCTAAGGACTGCCGTGTGTGTATGTGCGCGTGTGTGTGTGTGTGCGTGTGTGTATCTCTCTCTCACGCATGCCATTAAAACCCGAGCGAGCTGTACTCCGGCTTCTGCCTTTTGTTTCGCTCACACCGTGACAGAATAACGAACCTCCCGAAAGGGATTAAAAATAAATAAATAAATAAATAAAAATAAATGATCGGGTTGCTGCCGTGGTCCCAGCGCGATCCAAACCTCGGATGGAGGATTTGCTGTGCCACGATGAAGCGACGGTCAAGCTCCGCCTCTGGAAACACCCGGAAGCACGCAGCCGATTCATCCTCGCCGGCTCGGGAACGTGCAAGCACGGCCGCGCCACGCCCCCCTGCGAGTCTTATGGAATTCCCGGCTCACTTTTCCGGCGATATGGCGGAGTGGAGCGTTTTTGTTTGGAGCGTGGATAAATATATGTGCTTCTATCCCTCCTCTTACACCACCGAAACAGCTAAAATCAGGCTCCATATCTCCCTCTTGTCTGGAGACTCTCTCTCTCTTGCCAGTAAGCTGTGGAACGCGTTCGGTGGGGATTTCCATTCGTGTACTCATTTCATTGAGCTTCTCACGGGGATGTTCGGGATGAATCCGGCGTATCTGTGGTGCAACCCTCTCGATTCTGAGCAGGTTCCACCCCAGGGTTTCTAGGAGGACTTTTTCCCGCTCCAGAATCCTGAAGAGAGCTCCGTTCCGCTCCAGAGTCCTGAAGAGAGCTCGGCTTCGTCCCAGGACCTCCAGGAGAGCTCGGCTTCGTCCCAGGACCTCCACGAGAGCGTAGCTCCGCCCCAGGTCCTCCAGGAGAGCGTAGCTCCGCCCCAGGACTTCCAGGAGAGCGTAGCTCCGCCCCAGGACTTCCAGGAGAGCGTAGCTCCGCCCCAGGACCACCACAAGAGCTCAGCTTCGCCCAAGGACCTCCAGGAGAGCCCAGTCCCGCTCCAGGTCTCCACAGAGAGCCCAGCTCCATTCCAGGTCATCCAGGAGAGCTCAGCTCCGTTCCAGGTCGTCCTGAAGAGCTCAGCTCCGTTCCAGGTCGTCCTGAAGAGCTCAGCTCCGTTCCAGGACCTCCACGAGAGCTCAGTTCCGTACCAGGACCTCTAGGAGAGCACAGCTCCACTCCAGTGCGTCCCCGAGAGCACCTTTCCGCTCCAGAGTTTCCGGGACAGCTCCTTTCCATTCCAGGATCCTGAAGAGAGCTCGGCTCCACTCCAGGATCTCCAGGCGAGCTCCTCTCCGCTTCAGGACCTCCAAGAGAGCACAGCTCCACTCCAGTGCGTCCCCGAGAGCACCTTTCCGCTCCAGAGTTTCTGGGACAGCTTCTTTCTGCTCCAGGATCCTGAAGAGAGCTCGGCTCCACTCCAGGATCTCCAGGCCCTTCAGGCGAGCTCCTCTCCCTGCTGGACCTCCAGGAGAGCCCAGCTCCGTTCCAGGACCTCCAGGAGAGCCCAGCTCCGCTCCAGTTTGTCACTGAGAGCACCTCTCAGCTCCAGCATGCCTCCGAGAGCTCCTCTCCGCTCCAGCGTGTACCCGAGAGCTCCTCTCAGCTTCAGCATGCCTCCGAGGGCTCCTCTCAGCTCCAGCATGCCTCCGAGAGCTTCTCTCAGCTCCAGCATGCCTCCGAGAGCTCCTCTCAACTCCAGCATGCCTCAGAGAGCTTCTCTCCGCTCCAGCATGCCTCCGAGAGCTCCTCTCCGCTCCATAGAGCCTCCGAGAGCTCCTCTCCGCTCCAAGGTCTCCAGGCAAACTCAGTTCCGCCCCGGAGCTTCCCAGTGCACTCAACTCAGACTCAAGGCCGTGAAAAGGACGTCGTACCGCCGCCTGGACGCGAAAGGGACGTTGTACCGCCGCCTCACGGTCTCCCCGAAGGCGACGGCTCGCCTCACGGCCTCCCAGCAGGCGACGGCTCGCCTCACGGTCTCTCCAAAGGCGACGGCTCGCTTCACGGTCACCCAGAAGGCGACAGCTTGCCTCACTGTTCCTCTGGAGGTATGGCCACGTCACAGGGTTCCTCTCCCGGTGAAGCCACGTCGCAGAGCTTCTCTCTGCCCCAGAGCATCCCTGAGAGCTCCTCTCCGGTCCACAGCGTCTCCGAGAGCTCCTCTCTGCTCCACAGCGTCTCTGAGAGCTCCCCTCCGCTCCACAGCGTCTCCGAGAGCTCCCCTCCGCTCCACAGAGTCTCCGAGAGCTCCCCTCCGCTCCACAGAGTCTCTGAGAGCCCCTCTCTGCTCCAGCACGTCACGCCTCTGAGCTCCTCCGATGGCGACGTCTCACCCCAGAGCTCCTCCTTCAATGACGTCTCGCTCCCGAGCTTCCTGGAAGGCGACGTCTCGCCCCAGAGCTCCTCCTGTGACGACGTCTCGCTCCGGGCTCTTGAAAGCGACGTCTCGCCCCGGGCTCCTCGATGGCGACGTCTCGCCTCCGGGCTCCTTCGATGGCGACGTCTTGCCTCCGGGCTCCTGCGATGGCGACGTCTCGCCTCCGGGCTCCTTCGATGGCGACGTCTCGCCTCCGGGCTCCTTCGACGGCGACGTCTCGCCTCCGGGGTCCTTTGACGGCGACGTCTCGCCTCCGGGCTCCTCCGACGGCGGCGTCCCACCTCTGAACTCCACCGTGGATGTCACTCGGCCTCTGGACACCACCGGGGTCATTTTTCTGATTCCGAGCTCCACCGGGTGCGTCACTCGTACTCCGATCTCCGCTACGGACGTAGCTCCGATCCAGGCCTCCCATTGGGCGTCTATCCGGCCCTGATCGCCGCCGAGGGCATCACTCGGTCTCGGGTCTCTGCTGTGGAGGTCGCTCAACCTCGGGACTCCGCTGCGGGCGCAGCTTGGTCCCTATCCGATGCTGGGGCTGTCTCTCTGGATCCGGCCTTCGTCCTGGCTCCGATCTTCCCGGTGGTTTTGCTCCGATTCTGGCCTCCGCGATGAGCTACGCGCCGTTTCGGACCTCCGCTGGGAGCATGGTTCCATCCCATGCCTTCGGGTTGAGCATCGTCCGGTTCCTGCGCTTCGCCTGGGCTGTCGCCCCGCCTCAGGTCCTTTCTGGCCTTCTCCGGTTCTGCGGCGGTTCTGACCAGGTCCCGTTCGACCCTGGACGGACACCGGGATCCTCCTCCGAGTGCCCTGGCCCTCCGAGCGTCTGTGGGTTTGGGGCGTCAGGTGCCGCCCCTCAGGGGGGGGGTAATGTCAGGTATCCACCTGCCACGCCCCCTTTGGTGGCTCTCTATGCCTCCACTCTCCATAGAGCTCCAGGTTTAACCACGCACACCTGGAGCTCATCATCACTCATGCCTCCACTCTCTCTGAAGCTCCAGGTTTAACGAGGCACACCTGAAGCTCATCACTCCACTCCTACATAAACCCCTCACTCACATTCACTCCCCGTTCGTTATTGTTTATGTTGGACTTCCCGTACTGCATGTTTTGGCGGTCCGGTTTTCATACAGGACTTCTTCCATCCGTTTCATCCGGACTCCAGAATCCCGTACCGGCTGCGCTTCCCCTCCCTGTGCATCTCGGGTCAGCTACACTTCTCCCAATGCGCTACTCGGACTATCTCTCTCAACCTAAGGACTGCCGTGTGTGTATGTGCGCGTGTGTGTGTGTGTGTGTGTGTGTGTGTGTGTGCGTGTGTGTATCTCTCTCTCACGCATGCCATTAAAACCCGAGCGAGCTGTACTCCGGCTTCTGCCTTTTGTTTCGCTCACACCGTGACATATATATATATATATATATATATATATATATATATATATATATATATATATATATATATATATATATATATATACAGTGCCCTCCACAATTATTGGCACCCCTGTTTAAGATGTGGTCGTGGACTTCAAAAAATTCTCCTTTTTTTTTTAACATAGAACCCAAATGCAAAAAAAGAGAAAAATCCAACCTTTTATTTAAGTACATTACTTTGGTGGTAAAAAAATCACACATTTAGAAAAAAAAATAAAACTTGAAATCATGTGTGCCACAATTATTGGCACCCCTGATGTTAATACTTTGTACAACCTCCTTTTGCCAACAAGACAGCACTTAATCTCCTCCTATAACATTTCACAAGATTGGAGAACACAGAGAGAGGGATTTTTGACCATTCTTCTTTGCACAATCTTTCTAGATCATCCAGTGTCCTGGGTCCTCTCTTATGCACTCTTCTCTTTAGCTCGCCCCACAGGTTTTCGATTGGGTTGAGGTCTGGGGACTGAGATGGCCATGGGAGGACCTTGAGTTTGTGACTGCTGAACCACTTTTGTGTAGATTTTGCCACATGTTTTGGATCATTATCCTGCTGAAAGACCCAATGACGACCCATCTTCAGCTTTCTGGCAGAGGCCATCAGGTTTTTATTTAAAATATCCTGGTACTTCAAAGCGTTCATAATGCCATGCACCCTAACAAGGTTCCCAGGGCCTTTGGAAGAGAAACAGGCCCACAGCATCACAGATCCTCCACCATACTTCACGGTGGGCATGAGGTGCTTTTCGGCATACTCATCTTTTGTTTTACGCCAGACCCACTTAGAGTGTTTGTTGCCAAAAAGCTCAATCTTAGTCTCATCTGACCAAAGCACACGATCCCAGTTGAAGTCCCAGTACCGCTTAGCAAACTCCAGACGTTTACGTTTGTGAGTGTTAGTGAGAAAAGGCTTTTTCCTTGCATGCCTCACAAACAGCTTGTTGGCATGTAGAGAGCGTCTGATGGTTGTTTTGGAGACTCTGTGACCCCAAGATGCCACTCTTTGATGCAATTCTGTGACGGTGAGCTTGGGAAATTTTTTTACTTCTCTTACCATCCTCCTCATTGTGCGTTGTGGCAAGATAAATTTGGGACCTCTTCCAGCCTTGTTTGTCACTGTTCCAGTTGTTTTAAACTTCTTAATGATTCCTCTGACTGTAGATACCGGCAAGTTAAGGCGAGTGGCTATTTTCTTGTAGCCATTGCCTGACTTATGAAGGTCGACACACATCTGCCTTACTTGAATGGTGTGTTCTCTTGTCTTTGCCATGTTGACAAATGGGTAAGAGAATTAGGCCTCTGTGTCACGTCATATTTATACCCCAGGGAAACAGGAAAGCATGAATTACTAATTAAAAGTCCCTAGATACCCTGACCAACCTTAGCAACTACAGAAAAATATATATTAAAAAAAAAAAAACAATTACATTTTTCAGAGGAATTGTTAGGGGTGGGCAATAATTGTGGGACACATGATTTCAAGTTTTTTTTTTTTTTTTCTAAATGTATGATTTTTTTTTACCACCAAAGTAATGTACTTAAATAAGAGGTTGGATTTTTCTCTTGTTTTGCATTTGGGTTCTATGTTGTTTTAAAAAAAAAGGAGAATTTTTAGAATTCCACGACCACATCTTAAACAGGGGTGCCAATAATGTGGAAGGCACTGTGTGTGTGTATATATATATATATATATATATATATATATAAAATAAACAAAGACAAAACTACCAGGTTAAGAAAGTGTTAGTTTCAGGTTCTCACCCATCGTCTGAAGATAGGCAGTGACTCCTCTGTTCAGACATCTAGAGAAAGTTCATTCCACCACCTCTGTGCCATAACAGAAAAGAGTGTAGATGTTTACCTCCCTCTTACCCTGAGAGCAGGTAGGACCAGTCGAGCAGTGGTAGAAGATCTGAGGCAGTATGGTGCAGTGTGTGTGTAAAGATGTAAAAACGTGTGTAAAGGCATCATAGGATTAATCACCTGGGATGGCCAGCAGTTCAGTTTTGCTTGGATTGAGTTTCAGCTAATGAAATCTCTCATCCATGATGATGTGTCTGCTAGAGATGCTGAGATCTGAAAAGATAAAATGCTATACAACAATAACAACAACAACAACAACAACAACAATAATAATAATATTAATAATAATGCAACTACTATAATAATACTAATATCCTGCACAGTTTCCTTCCAATAGTAAATAATAGTTTGTATTTTTCTGCCCCGGAGTTCCAGAGGAGAGAAGAGAAGCTGTAAAATAACTCAGTGTTTTATGGGGCTCAGGATAATGATCTCTAATCACCTCTTTCATGTGCCATGTTTCAGGAGCTCTTGGGAATCAATGGAGTGTAACATACAAGCATAGAAATCTCTGTGCTGTAAAAGGATCTACAGTGGTTATGGAGACCACTTACACACATCCAACAGGTCTTACAGTAATGAAGAGGTTTTGGTTAATAAACCCAGTTAAGGGTAAAAAACAGACTGATCTGAGTAATGAATCAGGTTACTCAGGCAGAGTGGAGTATTTAGGAGATGAACAGAATCACTTCTCCCTCAGACTGAGTGATGTGAAGAAATCAGATGAACACGTACTATTTCAGATTCAGAATAACTGGAGATGGATACACGGGTTTTCCTGAAATTACACTCAATGTTACAGGTAAATAAAATCATCTTATTCTCTACATGTGTCACTCAGACCATAATCTCCTTTTAGCTACAGGAGTTTTGTAACAGATGAATAAAACGTTGTTACAGAATTTTCATGAAACACCACAAAACTTTATGTATGGATCTTTGAGCTGAATGTTTTAATTAGCTCTTAATTAGAAATGTCAAATGAAATTTAATCAAATACAATAAAACTATTTACAAAAGAAAAACAAACAAACAAATAAACAGTGAATTAAAAAATTGCAATTTAAAGGTTGAAAAAGTAATTATTTATATACCGTATTTTCCGGACTACAAGCCGCTACTTTTTTCCCCACGCTTTGAAACCCGCGGCTTAAACAATGAAGCGGGTAATTTATGGATTTTTCTTGGGTTTTTCCCGGTTTCAAACTTTAAGCCAAAAAACTGAGCCCCATAACATAAGACCAATAAAATTTCCGAACGGGTTCAGGTGAACCAATGAAACTCTTTATATTAAATCAGATGCGCTCCCACTGAATCGGGCCGCACCACATCATAAATATGGATGATGTTCCTCTGACGTTTGACCTGCCATTTACTCGGACTGTCTACAGGAAATGTGAATCATTCATCACGCTGAAAACAACCGGGCATGAAAAAACACACTTCACCTGTGTTCTGAGCTGCACGGCATCGGGAGAAAAGCTTCACCGATGGTGATTTTTAAACGCCCAACGATGACAAAAGATAAACTCCAGAGAGAAATTGTTGTGAAAGGAAGGAGGAAGACAGTGAACAATGACTTTCTTGGTAGGCGACTGTTTAGATACAAGCTGTGTAACAGACACTGTCTTTCATTAAAGTCTGTGTAAAGTTCATTAGTTTCAGTGTAGACACTGCGGCTTATAGACAGGTGCGGCTTAATTATGTTCAAAATAAACATCTTTGTCAAATTCAGTAGGTGCGGCTTATATTTGGGTGCGTTAAATAGTTCGGCAATTACGGTAAATATATATATATATATATATATATATATATATATATAGAGAGAGAGAGAGAGAGAGAGAGAGAGAGAGAGAGAGAGAGAGAGAGAGAGGGTGGCCATGGACCAGCCAATAGTTTTAGTGGTCTCTTTGGTAGCCCTAAGCCTCTGGCTCCATAGCACAGAGGTTAATAGCACAGCGGAGCTCATGGACTTGCTGACCACCCCAGACGTAACCACACTCTCTCGGTCCAACTCTATTTGAATATAGTGAAATCCTAGGCCTAAAGAGCTGGGAAGAATAAGGCCTAGCCCGCAACACCTCTGTGTGCAGGTCTGGGAAGAAAGGCAAGCCCCAGCGCAGAGGCGGTGTCGCAGGAAGCGCTTGTTAAGCTTGAGTTCCTGAAGGGGAAATAAAGATTCACAAACAGTTTCTAGATCACAGTAACAAAGATTTTTGAAATTATGACTTTAATATTGATTAAAAGTATTTTTATTTTGAGACTCATGTAACTGAACCGAGTTTAGTGTAGTGACGCCGAAGAAGAGAACATGCTGTAGGTAGTAAATAATTAAATTATTAGTACATAGAAGGCTGGAAAATGTCAATCAAACATACCAAACAAACAATTCACCACTGTTTACCACGGTATATACACACACACACACACACACACACACACACACACACACACACACACAGATTGTTATGCTTTGTATCTGTATAAAAACAGCCCTCAATGTTTCTCTCATTGTATAAGATCTTCAGCTGATCGCTCCTGCAGAAGTGACAGAAGGAGAATCAGTCATTCTGACCTGTAAAACCACCTGCAGTCTGACTGATCCAACATTCATCTGGTACAAAAACACACATGATTTAACCACAAACACCTTCAAGAGCAACGAACTCCACCTGCAGAGGGTCAGCAGTGAGGATGCAGGCAGTTATAACTGTGCTGTAAGAGGATCTGAACATCTCCCATCTCCTGCTCATAACCTCAGTGTCAGATGTGAGTTTTATTAACTTTATTCTTAAAAAGAAAAAATGATGAAACAGAGCTTAAGGCAAACTGAAATCATTATTTTGATTCTTGTAATTTCACATTTTATTGACTAAAACATACACAGCTCTGTCTTGTGTTTTTTTTTCTATCTTTACCCTTTATTCTCACTTCCACTTTACTGAAACACAGAACACTGTTTAGAAAATTAGGTAATCTGGTTTTCGTCCCTGTTCCCAAACGTACTTTCTTCCTAAACACACCGTGTTCTGCATACAGATTCATACTGATGCACAGCTGAAGTTTTATCTATTAAACAAAACACTATGGAGAGACTGAACATCTTCACCTGAACCCTTGATGAAACTTTACATTTAGTAATTACAGTAACTTTGAGTGTGTGTGATTAATGATTTTGTAAAAACAAGTTCAGTGAGAAGGTAAATGTATTTTGTGCTGCTTGATGATGTAGACTTGACGATGCCACACAAATTCCTGACCAACAGTCCAGGAGTTCACATGGAGGGGATGTTCTAAAACGCCTAACGGGTAAAAGCTTAACATGGTTTAATGTGATAATACAGAGATTTTAAAAGACTAAACTCAGTAAACACATTAATAATAAATCATATTGTGTACAAACAGTTTGGTTGAGTTTTAATCTTTTAAAAATGCTCTTCTCTCATTAAGCCATGTTAAGGTTTTTCTTTAATGGTCTGTAATAGAAAAAAAGATTAACGTGTAAGTAAACATGTTATGTTCGTATTCTGGACTCATGTGCTTGTCTGTACATAATCTGTTTTTTATTAATGTGTTTACTGAGTTTGGTGTCTTAAAATTTCTGTCTTATTGCATTGTCACGTTGAGTGTAGAAATGTTCCCACATGGAAGGAAGCACATGTTACACTTTGCCAACAAAAAATCTACATGAGATTATAATGGAATTGACATTTTACACCTGTGTGATTTTCTGTCTTGGGTTATTTGTGGATGTTTAGTTTAGTTGTAAGTGTTTGAAGTGGTATGATACAAAAACTTTATACTGAAACTAACTTTAACCAGAAAAAAATAAAAGGTAAAACTGTGTTTTCAGACAAGCTGTGAATTATTTATCCTAATAAAAATGATCCTCAAAATAATTTTGAAGTTGATGAGTGGTTTGTGCTAAAATGGTTGAATGCCTTGATGAAAGATAACAAAACCATTAATTATGACACTGAATTGCATTTTTCACTCTTATCATGAAACTCTTTAGATCCTCCAAAGAACGTCTTTATCAGTCCCTCTGGTGAGATTGTGGAAGGCAGTTCAATAACTCTGACCTGCAGCTGTGATGCAAAACCACCTGTGGAGACCTACACCTGGTTTAAGGGGATAACTTCAGTGGGAAAAAGAAAGACCTTCACCATTTCTAAAGTCAGTGCTGAAGACAGTGGAGAGTACAAGTGCATGTGCAGTAATGAAGTCGGACATCAGAACTCCACCAGTGTAACTCTGAATGTTCTGTGTAAGTTAAAGCTGAAGATCTTCTTACAGCCAATAGAAGATAAAACTATTGTAAATGTATTTCTCATTTACCAACCCATTTTAGATCCTCCAAAGAGAGTCTTGGTGTACATCAGTCCCTCTGGTGAGATTGTGGAGGGCAGATTAGTGACTCTGACCTGCAGCAGTAATGCAAACCCACCTGTGGAGATGTACACCTGGTTTAAGGGGAGGACATCAGTGGGGAAAGGAATGACATTCACCATCTCTAAGATCAGTTCTGAAGACAGTGGAGAGTACAAGTGCATGTGCAGTAATAAAGTCGGGCAACAGAACTCCACCAGTGAAACTCTGAATGTTCTGTGTAAGTTAAAGCTGAAGATCTTCTTACTGCCAATAAAATATAAAACTATTATAATTGTATTTCTTACTTTTTAACCGATTTTAGATCCTCCAAAGAACGTGTCCATCAGTTCCTCTGGTGAGAAAGTGGAGAGAAGTTCAGTAACTCTGACCTGCAGCAGTGACAGTAACCCACCTGTGGAGACCTACACCTGGTTTAAGAAGAATGAAACATCACCTGTAGGATCAGGACAGAGTTACAGAGCTCTACAGAGTGGACTGTACTACTGTGAGGTTCAGAATAAACTCGGCTCTGAGAGATCAGCTGCAGTGTCCATCACTATAACCAGTAAGAGAGATGATATAAATCTTTAAATAAGAATTACACTGTATAATATTTAACACTGATTCATTATACCATTATATTTCCACACAGTAGATCAGAGTGTAGATGTGTATGCAGGTGTTGGGGTTGTTGGTGTTGTGTGTGTTTGTGTTATTGGTGTCATCATCTTGTGTAAAAGGTGAGAAAATACAGGATCATTTATCATTTATTACATGATTAAAACTACAGTTAATTACAGTATGTTTTCTTTCATTTAAAAATATTTTCACTATTACTTTTCTGTGTGTGTGAATTGTTTACTATTAAATATAAGTACAGGTTTATAGATGTTTAGTTTTTACTGAGACGGTAGCAATGCATTTAATTGATTTCATTCAATAATGATATTTTGTTCAATAATATTTGTTTCAGCAAAAAATATAAAATTGCATCAACAGAACAAAGTAGAAAACAGGTAAGAAGAACAAAAAGTGTACAAATAATTGTTGACTTTTGTTTGAATATCTTGTACTGCTTTTATAGTAAAAAAAATAAAATAAAAATCAACAAAATAGTGTAACTGATACCTATTATATTTTTTTGATTTTTCAATAACAGCACATTCCCAAGTATATTATTCTCTTTTACTAACAACTTTGATTAAATATCATGTCAAACTTTTTTTCTATTTACAGTTAAAGTTGCTGTAGAAATTATACAAAAAGTAATGTCAGTTTCTGTTCTCACTTATGGTCTAGCAGCTAAAAACAGTCGATCATCAGCTTCTACTTTTCTCTCATGAAATTATGACACAAAATTCAGCCTTGACATTCCAACAAGTAAAAGATCTGCTGTTATTAATAATAAATCAACACCTTCTGACCAATCACAATCCAGAATTTAACAGTGCTGTGATATAAAGTTAGATGTTTGTCACCTCTCTGTCTCTATGATCTCATGCTCTCCTCCTCAGGATTTGTATGAAAATGTAGCAGTGAATAAAGTCAACGCTGCATCTGGTTCAGCCTCGGCCAATCAGGATGCAGTCCTGTATGCTAAAGTTGTACGCCAGCGTGCTGTTGATCTCGGGGATGCTGGAAGTTCTGCTGCAATCACTTCTGCCTCTGGGGAGGACGAGGTTCAGTACGCTAGTGTTAAATTTACACGCACTGGTGCTGACGACAGGTGAGAAGAGCTGCTCTGTTTCCTTCAATCTAACAGATCTGGAAAATATCTTCTGCTGGATCTTAGTGTGATCATTTACTCTCTTTCTGTAGGTCTTCCAATGCTGAGGATCTCAGTGTGATCTACAGCAGCATGAAATGAACAGAATTTACCTGTTTATCCAACATCAGCATCACCAACTTCCCCCTGGTTTTAGTTTAAAGCTTCTAGAAACTTCAGGGACTCATTTATAAATGCAGCTCATAACAGAACAGTGGCACTTCATCATCTGCTGGTCAGCATGTTGCATTATGGGCTGTAAGACTTCATATTTCACCTCAGCAAACAATCAGTTTGTTTCTGATGTGTACATTTTGTCTGTGTCACAAAATCAGCCTGAAACTATTACAGTATAAATCCAGCTATAGATCTTCTGATGTCTTCTGAACCCTCGCTATAGATCTCAACAAATAACCTATAAAAAACCAATGAGAGGATATTGTATAAGTGTAAATATTTACCAGGATTAAACTGTACACTGCCAGTCACAGTTTATTCATATAGTAAAAACAAACTCTGCCCACTAAGTCAGAATCAGTATTATTAGCAGTAGGTGTGTTTGTGACTCGTTATTACAATAAAAATGTAAGTACTGCATTTTGTATGCATGTTGTTTGTGTGTACAGTTGCTAAAGTTTTGGAAGAGGAAAGTCCCTGAAATGACACCTTTCCAAATGTGCAAGCTTCTAATGCTCCATTCCACAGGCACTAATGCACTCAAATACCAACTTTTCGAACTGATGCTATTAACAAGTCAGATGGTCCCTCTCCTCATTAGTCCAGAGGACTAATGGTGATTGTTTTAAATGCTTGAGGGCCCAAAGATCATGGCCATCCTATATTGATTTTTGCCCTTGTCCCTTATGCACAGAGATTTCTCCAGACTCATGGAAAGTTTTTATTATGTTATTTTCTGTAAATAATGAGATTTTTTACAATTTATTTAATTTTCTGTTTTATTTTGTAATTGTCCCACAATTTGTAGAGCCTTTCACAGATTTGTTAAGCTCTGCCCATTTTTACGTCTGAGAGACCATGCCTCTCTTAGATACACTATTTATATCCAATCATCTTACTGACCTGCTGTCAGGTAACCTCATCAGTTGCACAATGTTTCTCCTACTGGTAAATTTTAATATAATTTTTTTGAGACATGTTGCAGCCATCAAATTAAAATTAACATATCATGAGTTTATACTGCATTTCGTTGCCTTGTACTTGTACATGTGTAATGACAATAAAGTTGAATCTAATCTAATCTAATCTAATCTAATCTTTATAAGATCATAACATTGTTTTTATTTACATTTTACACAATGTCTGAACTTTTTTATATTAGGGTTGTATAAAAGGCTTTTACATTAAATGAATGATGTTTTCTAAAAAAAGGTTGCTCTGGTTCTAAACAATAAATCCCAGACTTTAGTCAGGGCTTAATTTAGATATGATATTTTATACTCTGTGTAAATTATAAAAATTTTTTTTTAGGAGTAACAGTATGCTCAAAGTTTAATATTTTGGGCAGTATCAGAAGTTTTCTTCAGTATGATTTTCAGCACTGTTTCCATTTTAAATCATCCACAGCCGCCTGCTGTAGGATGCAGTATAATTTCAGATGCAATTCATAAACGTGACCAGCAGGTGTCAGTATCAAACCTTGCAATAAAATAATGTATTTATATAAACATTTTTCAGTACTTAAAGCTACATTTTCAAAAGTGCTTTTTTAAATATCCTCCCACACTCCCGCAAAGAAAAAAATTGCAAGAATATAGCGAGAAGAATTTTGTCTAAATTCACCTATGCATAGGTTTTCTGCTTGTTAATTGGATGAAATGTTCTATGATGTCCAATAAGAGGCTGAGAATTAGTTAGCAAATTAGTTCCTCTTCGGGAACTCGAGCTGCGTCATAACACTATGGGAACGCCCCTGCGTGACCGCGCTCTGAACCAATTGGTGTAATCTGACCAAAAGGCGTTTGGGACGTGACATCATCGACGGGCGACGTCGCGTAAACAGGAAGCTACAAATGGCTGTGAGATGGACAAGACGCTAGCTTCTGCTCATTCAGGTAAGCGCAGTTTCGCTGTGTTATTCTGATCGAGCGATGGCTGGCAGACAGAATTACCGTAAGTGTGTTCATCCGTGTCCGTGTTTTATTACCGGTAAGGATTCGCATGATCGAGTGTGTTGTTTGCCTAGGAGTTGAGCATGCACAATTGGTTTTAGAGGGAGTCGATTGCTCGCATTGTATCCGCATGGCTATGCGCACGCTTCGCTCCCGGAGAGCGCTATCTGCGAAAAAAGCTTTCTCCCTCGTGGGTCCAGTCCCGCTCTTGCAAAGCGGCGCCGGCGCTCGTGGGGCTCGCAGGCCGATATAGCACTGGGGTTGGAGTCGGATGATTCCTCTCCAGCTTCGTCTGCTGAATCGAGCTCCAGGTCTCTTAGAGAAGTTTTCCTTAGTTTCCTACTAAGCCGCTACGTGCTACATTAGCCTTAGTGGGGAAGGCTTACACAGCAGCAAGCCAGGCTGCGGGTTGTCTCCACACCATGGGTATGTTACAGGCATACCAGGCTGACCTGCTACGTGATTTGGATGAGGGACTTAGCTCCAGGGCCGCTGATTTTAAGGAGTTGTGTTGCGCTGCCGACTTAACCCTTCGGGCCATGAAACACACGGGCCATTGGTAGCCACAGAGAGGCATCTGTGGCTCACCTTGTCTGACCTCCCAGACAAGGATCGAGCTGTGCTTTTAAATGCACCGATGGCTCCTCCTCAACTGTTTGGCGACGCTGTGACAGCGGTCGTAAACAAGTTCCAGGAGTCTAAAAAGCAATCGGCTGCGTTTCAGCAGAACCTCCCTCGCCGATCTCGTGGGGCTGGTCGACGGCCCCAGCCCGGTCCTTCCGGGCACTTCGACCAGCCCCAGCCCGGTCCTTCCGGGCACTTCGAAGCCCAGAAACAGAGCGCTCTAGGCCCAAAAAGGAGCAGGATGACCTGAGGGTCACCCTTGCCTCCAACAAACTGGTTGTGGTACGGAGATCCTGACGTTCTACGGTCGGAGAGATGGTGTACACCTCATACTATGGTGCCCGTTTCTCACCTGCACCACCAGGGGGCCAGGCTGTTGGCTCTGCCACAGGATGTGCTTCAGAGCACGGCCTACCTCCAGCGGGCATCTCCCTCCACTTCCGCCCAAAGTCTTGGCACGGATGGGGAGACCCGCTGCCTCTTAGGAGGTGTCACTGGCTGCAGTACGCTGCTCTGGCTGTGCGGGTCATGAAGGCCGGTCTATCAGCCCTGCCACAAGGTGTGCTTCAGGGCGCAGCTTCCCTCCAGCGGTTCGCTTCCCATCTTTCCACCCGACGGTTTGTTGTGGATGGGGTGTTCCGCCACCTTTCACGAGGTGTCATCAGCTGCAGGGCTCCGCCCCAGCTGCTTTGAGTGGGTCAGAGGCCAGCCCTGAGGGGCTGGTTCCCCTGATGAAGTTTCTGACAGCTTGAGAGGGGGTGCCAGAAGTCTCCCGGTGGGTCCTGCAGACTATAGAGGACGGTGACTCGATTCAGTTTGCATCTTCTCCTCCCCGTTTCAACGGGATAAGTCCCACCCTGGTGGGACCCAAGCAGGTTCTGGTCCTGAAACGAAAAGTGCGCACACTCCTGGGGAAAGCTGCCATCGAGGTGGTTTCCCCCTCGGTTCGAGAGTCAGGCTTCTACAGCCCGTTCCAAAAAAGGATGGCGGGTTGCGTCCTATTCTAGATCTTCGCTCCTTGAACCGCTCTCTCAGGATGCTCACACTCAAGGAGGCCGTGACTCAGATCAGGTGCTGGTTCATCACAATACATCTGAAAGACGCATACTTTCACGTTTTCATCCTTCCTGCACACAGGAGGTTCCTGAGGTTTGCTTTCGGGGGCGTAGCTTACCAATATCGGGTCCTCCCGTTTGGCATAGCACTCTCGCCCCGCACCTTCACGAAATGTGTCGACAAAGCACTGACCCTGCTGCGGCATCCGCATTTTAAATTACATCAACGATTGGTTGATTTTGGCTCATTCGGAGCGCCAGGGGATTCGGCATCGAGATGTTGTCCTCACCTGCATGAAGGGTTATATACACTGCCTTCAAGGACAGCTTCCCCTGGTCCCACAAAAGGATCTGGCATGCCAGCTTGTACAGGAGGCAAGAGCACAGACCCCCCTGGTGGTTGATATAGGAATCCACTGAGGTGTTGTCCATATGGACCAACACATGGTGACCTCTGATGTCTGGTAGGAAATGTCTCAGAGCTTGAAGCATGGCCAACATCTCAGAGCAACTTATGTGCCACGCAGCAAGTTGGCCTGATAGGGCTGTGGCACAACCATGGTTTGCAAACAGCCCGTGGCCTGACCCACTGAGGCATAGGCCTTGCCCACCAGCGCCGAGGTGGTAGCAACACCTTGGGACTAAATGAGCATGAGGAATAAGGTCTAGTCCATGACCTGGACACCTCGTTCTGGGGAAAAAAAAGCAATCCCCGGGTATGCAGGCAGTGTTACGTTCCCACCTTAGCTAGACCTAGGGAAGTGTGGGAACAATAACCTTTTAGTTGTTGCAGGTTGTTTAGCCAAAAAGAGGGCAAGAGTTTAGAGTAGTTATTGCTTCAATGGTCAAGTGCAGTAAGGTAACAAACAGATTCCGGAAGTATTCCACAGAGTCAAGAAGACTAGACTCACACTGGCAAAAGAACATGGACAGTGCCAAAGAAATGAACACAACAATAGGGTCTACTCTAGGCTGTATTTTGGGAAGCTTAACCTAACTAACTAGCAGCAACAGTCTAGCTGACTACACTAGGCTATGCTACCAGAAAATACAGTGGGTGGCACTTGCCCTCTAACTAGGGTGTCTAAACAATAGTCAACCCTACGTGGTGGAATGTAGGTGGGTGCACATTCTTACCTGTTCTTAAACCAGGTGAGCTAGGATAACCAAAACAGCTAGCAAACAACTAGCAAACAACTAGCCAACAACAAGAAAACAACAAGCGAAAAAAGCAAACAACAAGCTCGCTCCTTCTTTCCTTTCCCCCCTTGGGGACTTCCGGAGCTGCTTTTAAATGGAAGGCTCCGCCGCCTCTGGTCGGCTCTTGCTCATCATTGGTCCTTTTTTCCCCAGGCCTCCATTTCAATTACCCGGTAGCTCCACCTATAGCCAGTAAAGTGCTGAAGAAAAGGGGGAGGGGGAGAGCAGTAGAAAAAAAAAAAGCAGCAGACACGTAACAGACTGATTATGCATGTTATTTAGAGCATGGACAATGCAGAGGCGTTCCCTAATCGTTACGACGCAGCTGGCAATTACAGAGACATCTGATACTATGTATATACACACACACACACACACACACACACACACACACACACACAGTTGAACAAAGTTCATCCACAGTACAGAATGTAAAATGGAGCAGTGATGAAACAGTAATGTCTAAACAAATCTCTCACCATTTATAGTGATGGACACTGCAGCTGATCTCTCTGAGCCGAGTTTATTCTGAACCTCACAGTAGTACAGTCCACTCTGTAGAGCTCTGTAACTCTGTCCTGATCCTACAGGTGATGTTCCATTTTCCTTAAACCAGGTGTAGGTCTCCACAGGTGGGTTACTGTCACTGCTGCAGGTCAGATTCACTGAACTTCCCTCCACTTTCTCACCAGAGGGACTGATAGACACGTTCTTTGGAGGATCTAAAATGGGTTGGTAAATGAGAAGTAAATCTATAATAGATTTATCTTGTATTGGCTGTAAAAAGATCTTCAGTTTTAAATTACACAGAACATTCAGAGTTACACTGGTGGAGTTCTGATGCCCGACTTCATTACTGCACATGCACTTGTACTCTCCACTGTCTTCAGCAATGACTTTACTGAACTTGTTTATGCAAATTAAGTTTATACTAAGTTATTATTAAGTTTAAATTATACTGTAATTAGGAACATGAATTACATCAGACAAAGATATTAACTCACTCTATATTATTTGTTTGATAGATAAAACCATTAACTTCAGATGTGCATCAAAACATCAAGATGAGTCTGTATGCAGAACACAGTGTGTTTTCAGGAAGAAAGTACGTGTGGTAACTGGGACGAGAAGCAGAGTGTAAATGGAGGGTGAAGTGGGGAAAAGTGAGTGATGAAGGAGAGCAGGATTCTATAACAATACATGAATGAGTCTGTGATATTTAACATCTAAACTCCACTCAGACAAACTGTTATGACTCTGATACTGACATTTATCACTATCATCATTTTTTTATTATACAATTCTTTTGTGTTGTTTAACTTTATTAAATACTGAGATAATAAATAAGAAGGTCAATAAAACTCACATCTGACACTGAGGTATTGAGCAGGAGATGGGAGATGTTCAGATCCTCTTACAGCACAGTTATAACTGCCTGCATCCTCACTGCTGACCCTCTGCAGGTGGAGTTCGTTGCTCTTGAAGGTGTTTGTGGTTAAATCACGTGTGTTTTTGTACCAGATGAATGTTGGATCAGTCAGACTACAGTTGGTTTTACAGGTCAGAATGACTGATTCTCCCTCTGTCACTTCTGCAGGAGCGATCAGCTGAAGATCTTATACGATGAGAGAAACATTAAATCAGCATCAGTGAATAATCACCTGCTCATTCAGCACACAGAATCTTTTGTAAATCACCTGAACTACAAGCAGAAATGTTCAATTTATCAGTTTATTTATTATTTTGTGGTGTTTCATGAAAACAGTAATTTATTTAGAATGAGTTTTTCATTCATCTGTTACAAAACTCCTGTAGCTAAAAGGAGATTATGGTCTGAGTGACACATGTAGAGAATAAGATGATTTTATTTACCTGTAACTCTGAGTTCCAGGAAACCCGTGTATCCATCCCTAGTTGTTTTGAATTTGAAGCAGTACATGTTTTCATCTGATTTCTTCACATCACTCAGTCTGAGGTATAAGTGATTCTGTTTATCTCCTAAATACTCCACTCTGCCTGAGTAACCTGATTCATTACTCAGATCAGTCGCTTCTACACCCTTAACTGGGTTTATAAACCAAAGCCTGTTTATCACTGTAACATCTGTTGGATGTGTGTAAGTGGCCTCCATAACCACTGTAGATCCTTTTACAGCACAGAGATCTTCCTGGGTGTATTCCACACTCCATTGATTCCCAAGAGCTCCTGAAACATGACACATGAAAGAGGTGATTAGAGACCCCATAAAACACTGAGTTATTTTACAGCTTCTCTTCTCTCCTCTGGAACTCCGGGGCAGAAAAATACAAACTATTCTTTACTACTGGAGGAAACTGTGCAGGATTTAGACACAGGGGTGTGTTTATTATTATTATTATTATTATTATTATTATTATTATTATTATTATTATTAAGACTGTGTATATAATGCACTGATGAATCCTACAGATTTGTTAAATATTACAGTTCAGTCTCTGATCTAAATCAGCACGAGCCACAACTGACTGTGAGACTTATTAATAAACTTACAACTAAATAATAAAAAAATATTTGATGATTATATATATATATATTTTTATATATAATTTTCTATTCTTTGCCATTTCTTTTACAAGACAGATAATTATATATATATATAATTTGGTATCGTCAACTAACAATTGCCACTATTTGCACACTCTTGCCATATCATCATCATCCCACACTACCAACAGGGACAGGTGAAATCCAACATGTGCTTCTTCCTGGATAATATATATATATTTAGTCACCTATTTGGGTCTTGAAAAGAATCTGGTACCGATTGGAGGTTCCTGGCATCCTTATATGTGTTTGAAACATGGACGCCATTTCCGCATAGCAGATTGCAAGGGGGTGGTCCCTCGGTGATGGATATATATACTGTATACTGTATACTGTATACTGTATATATATACTGTATATGTATACTGTATTCCCCGCGAGCTAAGAAGGAGAAGACGGGGGAACCGTGCTGGAGCTTTGTGTCGGAATAAAAGGAGACGTTACAGACCAACTCTCCCGTCCATCGTTATGGGAAATGTAAGATCTTTACCCAACAAGATGGACGAGCTAGCGGCTCTTACCCGGCATCAGAGGGAATTCCGGGAGTGTAGCATCATGCTGTTCACGGAGTCATGGCTAACCAAGCTAACACCGGACACGACCGTGGCTCTGGATGGATTTGATTTACTGCGCGCGGACAGAACGATGGAGAGTGGTAAGAGAAAGGGAGGAGGACTGGCAGTGTTTGTGAATAATAGATGGTGTAAATCTGGTCACATCACTATTAAAGAGCAGATCTGCTGTAAGGACATTGAGCTGTTAGCCGCTAGCATGAGGCCGTACTATCTGCCGAGGGAATTCTCGCATGTTATCGCGATAGCTGCGTATATTCCCCCCTCTGCTGACGGGGAATCGGCATGCGATGTCCTGCATTCTGTTGTTAACAGACTGTTAACACAGAGCCCAAATGCCCTTCTCATTATCTCTGGAGATTTTAATCATGCCCCTCATCCTCCACTCTGCCCACATTCACCCAGTATGTTTCATGCCACACCAGAGACAATAAAACACTGGACTTATTTTATGCAAACTCAAAGGAGCCTATCTCATCACCTCCCCCCCTGGGAAGATCGGATCACAACCTGGTTCATCTTCTACCTGTGTACAAACCCCTTGTATGCAGGCAACCAGCTACCTCCCGCACAGTGACGACATGGTCTGATGAGACCGATGAGGCTCTGAAAGACTGTTTTGAAACAACCATGTGGGAGGAATTGTGCAGTCCACATGGGGAGGATATTGACAGTTTAACAGACTGTATTACGGACTATATTAACTTCTGTGTGGAGAATACTGTACCCACCAGGACTGTACGGTGTTTTCCCAACAACAAACCGTGGATTAACCCTGATATAAAGACTCTCCTTAAAGAAAAGAAGAGGGTGTTTAAATCAGGAAACAAGGAAGAGCTGAAAACTGTCCAGAGAGAACTGAGAAAGAAGATCAGGGAAGGAAAAGCATGCTACAGGAGGAAGATGGAGGATCAGCTGCAGCAGAACAATGTCAGCGGTGTATGGAAGGGGCTCAAAACCATCACTGGTCACAAGGAGCCAAGCTCTCAGGCTGTGGGTGACCAGAAGTGGGTGAATGATCTCAATCTATTTTTTAACAGATTTGATCAGCTACCCTCCCCTGTCCCCATCCAGTCCCCCCTGCTGCAATCCCCCCTCTCTGCTTCTACAGCAAGCAGCTTCAGCCCACCTCTCTCTGCACTGCTATCAGCTCACAGACATTACACAACACACCTAACTTCCCCCCCCTGCCGATTCCCTCCAGTCAACACTCCATCCAATACACACTGCCCCTTACAGAAGCCCAGGTGAGAATGGAGCTTAGGAAGATCAAAGCGCGGAAGGCTGCAGGCCCAGACGGCATCAGCTCCAGGCTACTTAAGACCTGTGCTGATCAGCTGTGCGGCATATTGCTGTACATGTTTGACCTGAGCCTGAAGCTGGGAAAGGTGCCACAGATATGGAAAACATCCTGCGTGGTGCCTGTTCCAAAGACACCGCGCCCAAAAGACTTCGGAGACTATCGACCAGTAGCGCTGACCTCGCATCTGATGAAAACATTGGAGAGGCTAGTGCTCACTCATCTTCGACCTCTGGTGAGCCCATCAATGGATCCACTTCAGTTTGCCTACCAACCTGGCATTGGAGTGGAAGACGCAGTCATCTTCCTCCTAAATCGGGCTATTTCACACCTGGAAAAGGCTGGGAGCACTGTGAGAGTCATGTTTTTGACTTTTCTAGTGCTTTCAACACCATCCAACCTGCGCTCCTAAGGGATAAGATGGTGTACATGGGAGTGGACCAACATCTGTCTGCCTGGACACTGGACTATCTCACAAACCGACCACAGTATGTGAGGACTCGTGACTGTGAGTCTGACATGATTGTCTGCAATACTGGAGCCCCGCAGGGAACGGTTCTCGCGCCGTTTCTCTTCACCATCTACACTGCAGACTTCATGTTTAGCTCAGCAACCTGTCACCTACAGAAGTTCTCTGATGACTCTGCCATCGTCGGTCTGATCACGAATGATGATGACAGAGAGTACAGAGGACTTATACAGAACTTTGTGGACTGGTGCCAACGGAGCTGCCTCCAGATAAATGCGGGAAAAACGAAAGAACTGGTGGTGGATTTCCGTAGGCACAAACAAACTCTATCACCAGTGAACATTCAGGGTAGGGACATTGTGAGAGTGGACTCTTACAAATACCTGGGTGTTCACCTGAACAATAAACTGGACTGGACAGACAACACTGAGGCAACTTACAAGAGAGGGCAGAGCAGACTCTTTCTGCTGAGGAGACTAAGGTCCTTTGGAGTACAGGGAGAGCTACTGAAGACCTTTTTTGACTCTGTGGTGGCCTCAGCCATATTCTATGGAGTGGTCTGCTGGGGCAGCAGCATATCTACTGCAGACAGGAAGAGACTAGACAAGCTGATCAGGAAGGCCAGCTCAGTCCTGGGGATTCCCCTGGACACTGTACAGGAGGTGGGAGAGAGGAGGATGGTAGCAAAACTATCATCATTGCTGCAGAACGCCTCCCACCCCCTGTATGAAACCGTTACATCGCTGAGCAGCTCTTTTAGTGACAGACTGATACATCCTAAGTGTCAGAAGGAGCGATACAGAAGGTCTTTTCTCCCTGCTGCTATTAGACTATACAACCAAAGCTGTTCCCAGTAAAACCAGTCACCACCATACAACACTGCTAATACTTTTCACGATGTGCAATAACTCTATCTGTGTACATTATTATTATTATGTGCAATATTACCCGCAATTTATGTGCAATACCACCTTATACTACCTACTGACTAAAGTGCAATACTACAATATAAAGTGCAATACTACCTTATACTACCTACTGACTTAAAAAGCATACTTTAGTCTTTTTCTTGTTTGTATTGTTACATTGAACTGTATATATACTGGTATTGTAGTATATGTATATTATTATTTTTTAGATATTTGCATTTATTTTTACTTCTTTGTTGTTATTATTATTATTATTATTATTATTTATTTTTATTTCTGTTTTATTTTATTTTATTTTTTTGTATATTCTTCTTTTTTATATATTTGCATCTACTTTATTTCTCTGTCTTGCTGCTGTAACATGGAAATTTCCCCACTGTGGGACGAATAAAGGTTTATCTTATCTTATCTTATCTTATCTTATCTAAAAAAAATTAATTACCACAGGTGGACTCCAATCAAGGTGCAGAAACATCTAACAGAAATAGTAGGCACTAGAGCTAAATTTCAAATGTTGTTGCAAAAGACCTGAATACTTTAAATAAAGAAAAAACTGAAATATCACATGACATAGATGAGTGGAAGAAAAATCTTCCACAGCAATGTAACAGACTCATTGCAAGTTATCGCAAAGGCTTAATTGCGGTTGTTGCTGCTAATGGTGGCCGAACCAGTTATTAGGTTTAGGGGAAAACACTTGTTTACACAGGGCCATGTAGTTGTGGACTTTTGCACCGGCATGCACTACTTACATTTTCTTTAGGAAATGTCACATTCTAGTTTAGATTTTGTTTTCCCTCAATGAAAAAAACCCTTCATTTAAAAAATGCATGTTGTGTTTACTTGTGTTATTTTTTTTACTGATTTTTAAATTAGGTTGATGATCTGAAACATTAAAGTGTGACAAACTAAACAAAAAAAAACAAAAAAGAAATCAGAGAATCAAAGAAATCAGGAAGGGGCAAAACACTTTTTCACACCACTGTGTGTGTGTGTGTGTGTGTGTAAATATAAAAAAAAGATAAAAAAAAAGATTTTTTTTACATATCTTATATATATATATATATATATATATATATATATATATATATATATATATATATATATATACACACACACACACACACACACACACACACACACACACACACACACACACATATGTACATTATATATATATATATATATATATATATATATATATATATATTAGGGATGTCAATTTTGACAAATTCTCATGATCGATCGTCGTTTAAATTAACGATCAATTAATCGATTAATCGTTAACCTTCATACTGCAAGATGCGTCTACAGTAGCGTCCTCCCACAAAGGAAAGGGTTTTTACTGTAAATAAAAGGCTAGTAGGATTATAAAATGAATCGATTGATCATTTCATATAATTATTTAATTCAAATACAATGACTAATATAACGCAGTCTCAGATGCGTTAAGGAGATTTTAGGAAATTCCTTAATTTGAAATAAAATGATCGCTTCATTTTCCTTCACAACTGCTGTACTTTACATGTTTTGGCATAAGCCGCGTGCGTCGTCCTCTTTTGGCGGTTGGCAAACCAGCTAGCTGCCTACGTCTCAAACTATGCACGTTAATGGTGATCATGCTTAATCGACCGTCGATAAGGTTTATCGATTAAAATATTTATCGACAATTAATCGATCGTCGATTAATCGTTGACATCCCTAATATATATATATATATATATATATATATACACATACATACAGTGTTGGGCGGTTAACGCGTTATTAACTAATAGTGTAACGCGTTACTTTTAAAAATAAAGTAACTTCGTTACCGTATGGTGCGTTACCCGTTACTTTTTTAAATGAATTAATTTCGGCTGAAGTGTAGACTACAGCCTAACTTGCTTACAGCAGTGTCGCATTGTAGAATTGGTGGATAAACCACTGTAAACCGGAAGTAGACGCATTGTAGGATTGGTGGATTACCCTCTGTATACACGAAGAAGACGCACTGTGGGCGTGTCTCCGTTTATTCAGGTCTGTGCGGCAGTAATGGAGAGTCGAGGTGAGAGCAAGACGAGTTTCTCAAAGTGAAAATAGGCTTATTATTTCACTTTAGTTGAGTATAAAGACAAAAACTTTTAAGTCAAATGTAAGCTGTGTCTTTCTGGTTCGAAGCTCGTATCTACTGCGATAAACAGCAACTCCAATCTGTTGAAGCTCCTCCAGGACCTCCATGCTAGAAGCTAGAAGCTAACCCGGTGTTCTGTTCTACATTGTTGATAGTTTTCATACTTCAGCTGTAAAAGGAACATTTTAAGAGCTCAACACAACAGCAGAACCCACTTTAGTTTTTGATTGTGAATATATTATTCAGCTTGTTTTGTTATTTATTTTAGAAATCCTTGTGATATATTCAGTTTGTGTTAGTCTGACTTAAATAAAATAGTGTTTAAAAATTACTTTGTGTTTAAGTCAGTTTTGTGTTTGTATAAACCATAACGCATAAAAGGGCATTAATGGGAACATTAAAGAAGGTTCTTAAAAAAAAGTAACTAAAAAGTTAAGGCATTACTTTTTGGTGTAAGTAATCAACTAAGTAACTAAGTAACTTTTTGAATGAAGTAACGAGTAACTGTAACTAGTTACTATTTTTTAGTAACTAGCACAACACTATGTATATATATATATATATATATATATATATATATATATATATATATATATATATATATATATATATATAAATAAAATCAAAAGTCAGATATTTTTAATTTCAACATGTTTTTTTCTGATGATGAAAGGTGGGTTTTGATTTAACTGGCAGGTTATTTTGGCACTTTAACTAAAGCATAGGCGGCGCATGCCTTTTTTGTTTATTATATGAACAATTTATGTGATAAAAAGCCATAACGTTCAGACTATACGGTCATAACCTGTACATTTATATGGTCGCAGGTGGTGATCTAGGCACTCGCAATTTATTATTTTTGGTCGCAAATTAGACCATTTTAGTCGCAGTCTGGAGCCCTATATATATATATATATATATATATATATATATATATATATATATATATATATATATATATATATATATATATATATATAATATTATATACACACATTTACACACACACACACACACACACACACACACACACACACACACACACACACAAACATACAGACTACGATATATAGGAGAATAAAAATGTAAGAAAAATAGAGCAAGCTGGTGTGCAGGTATATATGTAGAGAAATATGCTGTATATACATTTTAAATACACATGTACATTGTATGTGCAACTGTACAAATGTTATATGCGTATATACAAATAATGTACTGCTATGTAGAGATTATCAGGGATATGCTATAAATTTGCAATTACATGCATTTATATTTATCCAGAGGTGATACAGAAAGTAAAGAGTGGATCAGAAATGCCTGATGATGATTACTGGTGGTAAAATCAGTAAAGCAACTATGAGCCATCAGTGTCTTAGAGGCCCTGAACCTGCTGGTCCTGGTGCATATGTTCCTGTATCCCTTTCTGGATGGAAGGAGGTTAAACAGTGTGACCGGAACAACCCAAAGGAGCTTTTATTGTTGCTAAAGACTACAACCACTCCATCTTAACTTTTAACTTTATTTATACAGTACAGCTTTAAAATAATATAAAATCCACATTTACAAAATAATGCCAAATTTCAACATTGCCATAACTGGTTGCCGGCCATTTATGGAGCAGGTTTACAAAGACCACAGCCAACACATTAAATAGGATTTAAATAATAAACCTTATATACTGTGAGGAGACAGAACATTTTACCTTGCCCAAAGCTCATTTTCCACATATCGATGGTCATAAATGTTTCTCTGGATGTCCTCAACTAGGACCATCACAACTGCCCTGTAACAAGCATATATATATTTACTATTTAAGCAGACAAAAGAAACATATCTTTTATGATGCTTAACATACTGAGCTTTACCAAACGTTTGTAATTCATTATATATAAAGTATATATTGTCAATCTAATGGTAAAAATCAGTATTAATGAAGCTCTTTGGTAACTTAGCTTAAACTAACCTCTTAGAGCCATAAAGCTCCCAGGCCATTGCCAAGCCTTTTGCCAGACCTGCTGCTGGATTGTTATCTAAGATCAGTTTGCTTTCCTTCAACCGGTTTGCAACCTTTAGAATATGCCTGAGATGAGAACATGTGAACTTTACAAAACTTTAAGACACAGTTTCCACTTATGGTTAGCCAGTTTGCATTCTGGATAGAGCACTGAACTAAAATTATACGCTATTAAACATTCAAGTGAGTGCAAACACTCACCGATGAACATTCGGTGTGCGTGAGGAAAGTCCCCCAAAACTAGCTGCAATAGTATTTATTTCAATCTGTTTTAAGGCTTCTTTCCCATCGGTATAATCAACCATGTAATCCGAGCGATTCAATCCCAGCACTATTGCCTAAATAAAAAAAATAAATAAAATCAATCCAGAAATTTGCACATACTTGCTTTACAAAAGGATAAATGCTAATTTATAGCAAGAAGTATATAACAAGTAACAAACATGGTCAAATAATGTAGATTAGTAGTACCAAATTAAAACTGAACAGCAAAAAAAAAAAAAAAAAAAAAAAAAAAAAAAACAATCTCTCTCCATTAGGTGGATTTTCCTAATTTTCTAGCAATTTTGTCATTTGGTCAGTTCCAATCCAGTATCAGCATATATGCGTTGCATAACTGCTACCATTTAGGGAGGGTGAGGGTTTGGCTCATCTTTTTTTCTAGCTACTGCACATGTAACATGACAGGGAAGCTTTGTGATAATCAGTAAAATTTTATTCTGCATGAGGAAAAGACACATATGATTGGTATCACCTTGATTGAGAAAGAATAGTAACATCACTCCCACCCAGAGCATAAATCAACTTTTTACAAATCTC
Organism: Silurus lanzhouensis; assembly: GCA_039877035.1. Classification (NCBI taxonomy): domain Eukaryota; kingdom Metazoa; phylum Chordata; class Actinopteri; order Siluriformes; family Siluridae; genus Silurus; species Silurus lanzhouensis. Next base: position 41,174 of record JBCEWE010000506.1, read on the forward strand.
TGTCTTACAATAACCGATAGCAAACTCATGGTCTCTCAAAGACAGACCAATTCCTTTTATTTGCAGCAGTTATTACAAATATGATATAAATATATTCGGTAGTGAATAATATGACCACCCTTTGCCATTATAACTGCATATTTCTTTATCTTGTTGAATTTATCTTGTTTTTAAATATTTATCTTTTGAGAGGATATTAAACAGTAGGGTCAATTGTTTGGAGATAAATCCTTTTTCCATACAGAAATTTAGAAAGATGCCAATTTCTGGATTTAGCTGCAGATTTATAACAACCAATTTTATGAAATTAACCAAAAACAGCATAAAGTTACTTTACATAAATATGTAGCTTGCACATCCATTAAATAATCTTAGTAATCATTTATTAGTAGTTATCATACTGTTATATTACCGTGTCCTGAGGTTCCTGTTGAACTTGTCTGTAAATATTGAAGAGTTTTGCTGTGAAATTGTCAACCTTGATAGTGCTGTTAAGGTATACATCACAGTTAATTACCTTTTGAGCATATGCGCACACACACACACACACACACACACACACACACACACACACACACACACACACACACACTTGCAAGAAGCACACTCCACATTCATATTCTCTTGAAACAGCAAGGGAAGTTATGTTTATATTATATATAAAAATGGGACAACAGAAAACCTACACCTTGTAAAAAAAAATTATATAATAAAAAGCTTGTTGCCACATGAGCAGTACCTTGTAAGAGCCTCTTCAAGGAAACGTGAATTCTGACTAACTCTGTCGATCAGCCGATTAAAATGGGTTGCGACTGCAAGAGCCTGGTGAAATAGTACTGTAGGCACCGGGGAAGGGAAGAGTGTGAAGGGTGCATAAGTCACCACCTACAAACAAACACACACACACACACACACACACACACACACACACACACACACACACACACACTTCCACATAGAATTTTCACACCTAATCTTTGTGAATGTTCAATGTCTGGTCAATGACCATGCTGCCATGAAAGTGGCCAGGGATGGGCAGTATTTATGTGTACATGTATTTCAAATACGCATTTCTAATATAAAATGTTTTTAAAAAGATTTTATAACTTGTATTTGATAGGGTTAATAAAAATGGCTTTATATTTTTCATCAAAATACTTTATTTTGTATTTTTGTAGTTTTACTGTAAAATACAGTAAGATTGGAGCCTACTTAGTAGTTTGCCCAGACGGGTTGCAAAGAAATTTCATGCTCGCTTGCAAAGAAATGTATTCTTTTTTTTAATACAAAAATACAGTAGTTTATTTTGATACATGGTATGGCTACTGTGTTTGGTAGTTTATGCTGATGCACTTAAAGTTACGGTATTTGGTATTATATATAAAAATGCATTTTGATGTGTCTTTGCCCAACCCCGAGAGTGGCAATATTCCAGATAAGTCACTACCTCTCAAATATAATTTTTATAATGTTTTACACATGGACATTGTCCAAAAGCAACTTTAGGGAAATAAATTAAGTATGCATATACATTTTAGAATCATAGATTTGTCCTTAAAATGTATCCCCATGAACAAGAGAGTGGCAACAGTGGCAAGGAAAAGCTCTGAAATTATATAAGAAAGAAACCTTGAAAAGAATCAGAATTAAAAAGGAATCCATCCTCATCCGGCTGACACAAAATATCCATTTATTACAGTTCATTTATAATTGAGGGTATCAACTCATCAGTTTTTGGTGAAATACTGTTATTAAGTCTCTATTAATTCTTATTAAATTAAATGTCTCTATTAATTCTGCTACTGTGAGTCAGTGTTATGGTTTGAGATCAGACTTAGATTTTTGCAGTTTAATAAATTGTGCAGTGATAGCATGACAATAAAGTAAAAACAAATTTACCTCGGAAGAGTTGGGAGATTCTTTGGTCCGCATTAATACTCCGTTCAACAGTGCTGAATCTTTTGCAACTGCCTCCAGTTCTTTGATTAACTCCTCATTTCTTAAGACCTCTTCTGGAATCCCATGAGCAGCCATTGAATAAGCCTGGAATAAAGTAAAGTAACTCAAACAACAACAACAACAACAACAAAATAATCTCCCTCCCAATTTTCCTCTGGGATGTGTCTGTGTACCTTGTGGTCATTAAAATTAAATTTTAAAAAGAAAAAGGATCGTCATTGAAATTTATTTGTAATACTCCAGAACAAAACTACGAAAAAAAAGTAATTTTTAATTTTTTTCGTGAATGCACGGAAAAGAAGATCAAAGGGAAACTAAAATAGAAAAATTACAATTTCGATTCATGACACATAAAGTGTAATCTTTTTATACAACCAGAGGAACATGCTAAAATGAGGGGCTAGATAGCTGGAAGATCATATAGATTAGTCAGAATGGCCTTGGAACCTCACCATGAGGAAATAGTGGAGTTTTCAGCAAGAAATGTGATATTTTGTACTGAACATAGCTCAGGACTAAGTTCAATCTCAGACTTACATCTGGAACTAAAAACTTTCTTTCAGCTTCTCCCATTAGGGGTCACCACAGCGGATCATCCGCATGTTTGATTTGGCACATGTTTTTACGCTGGATGCCCTTCCTAATGCAACGGGGATGGAACCTGGGCCGCAGCGTTGAGAGCGCCGCATCCTAACCACTAGACCACCAGGGAACCAGAGGTTGAAAAAGGGATACACCTGATGACATAAAGCCCATTTACACCCAACTTGCACCTTAAGCGTTCTCCATAAAAAAAACAAATTCAGTACGCACACATTAATAAAACTTAACTATACAAGCAGCTTAGATAGATAGATAGATAGATAGATAGATAGATAGATAGATAGATAGATAGATAGATAGATAGATAGATAGATAGATAGATAGATAGATAGATAGATAGATAGATAGACAGACAGACAGACAGACAGACAGACAGACAGACAGACAGACAGACAGACAGACAGACAGACAGACAGACAGACAGATATGATTACATTGTCGATACCAATACAATAAAATAGAAAATCTACGTGTATTCCACAGCTTCCTATATGGACTGAATTAGCTCCGCCAAATTCTGATCTGCAACTGCTGTAATGTATCCACCTCCACATTTCTGTGAAGCTGCCTGAAAAGCGATAATGGGTATAACTTCCACCGGAATAGTAGCAGCATTGACGGGCTTGCACCAATGGCAATATGTTTTGTTAATGTGTGGTTTGTTTTTCAGGCGGGAACATGTTAAAGTTTTATTAAAAAATCTCAGGAACAACATGAAGTGTTTTGTGGTTGCACTTAACCAGACATGCTTAATTTGTGTCTTAAAGAACAGTGCTAAAAACACAAACCTAAATTTGGAGCGGACTGCACTTGCATGAGTGCATGACATGCCTGTCTTTCCTTGCCTGACTGAATTCTTGACCTTTCTTCCTCTGTATTTTCTTGCTTCCCTATGATTGTACCTTTTAGATGTAAAACACTAGTCAGCACTCAAGTCTTACAGCTGCTACAGGTGTTGTATTGTATACTGGTGAATCTCTGCTGTTAGTTAGTGCACATATGCCTTTTGTTGTTAAATGTTATTCGATGAACGGGAGGCAAAAGCTGCGATTGGCGGCGCAATAACGTGTGATGACCATTCAAAATCATAGAATGAACACCGGCAGGATCGGGGGGGAATCCGCGATGCGCTTTGGGAAAAAAAGAGAGTGCCGGTGGGAAGACACGTACCGGGATACGCATGTGCGATAACAACGACCGCCGGGAAACCAACATATACCAACAATAACGGACAGTGAGAGTGTGGAAGTTTAAATAGGAGCTGGTGATGATGATAAACCAGCCCCATATGTGTGCGATTGAAGTGGAGCTTCAGAGAAAGCGGCCGAGAAAGCACCTGACACGCTGAAGGGGGCCGAAGGGGGCGTGGCAGGTGGATTCCTGACAGATAAACATGTACTGTATGTATTTTTATAGCATGCCTTCATCAAACAAATCGCGGCAACGCTGTTGTGTAAAAAAAACCTTCAAAAACACGTGCATGCACATTCTCATTTATTAACGCACATCATGTACATAAAGAAATTTCAAGCACGTTAATATATTGCCGTCATTTTGATTTTCGTTTATCTCGATCATCGGTTACCTCGATGCTTTTAGGCGACCCCCTAGGACATCGACATAACCGGGTTCCACTGTATATTAAACGCAAGGCAATAGGAGCATTTCATATTAAAGGCAACAAAGATGACAATGCCAGGATTCATCGGGCTCAAATTGTGTAAGAGATGTCAGAGCATGAGACATCATTTTCACAAATGGATTAGTGACAGACCAGACCTTAACCCCATTAAGAATCTTAGGGTTGTGCTGGAGAAGACTTTCCAACTCTCCCATCATCAAAATATTCGAGTGACTTTTTTTTAGATGGGCAGTGTGTGTGTGTGTGTGTGTGTGTGTGTGTGTGTGTGTGTGTGTGTGTGTGTGTGTGTGTGTGTGGTCACGTCCCTAAATCCCTCAAGTTAGCAGTTATTAAGCCCCTCATTAAGAAACCTAATTTAGATCCAAACACGCTATCGAATTACAGACCCATTTCAAATCTCCCATTTATGTCTAAGATTTTAGAAAAGATTGTCACTGCCCAGTTATGTTCCCACTTACAAGAGAACAATATCTTTGGAGAGTTTCAGTCAGGTTTTAGGCCCCATCATAGCACAGAAACTGCTCTAGTTAAAATCACTAATGACCTGTTTTTAGCTTCAGACCAAGGCTTCATCTCTCTATTAGTTTTACTAGATCTTAGTGCTGCATTCGACACTATAGATCATGATCTCCTCCTAGATCGCTTACAAAATTATATTGGCATTCAGGGACAGGCATTAAGCTGGTTTAAATCCTACCTGTCTGATCGTTACCATTTCGTAGATTTAAATGGAGAGCTATCAAGGTTAATGCTAGTAAGGGTTCAGTTCTGGGACCCCTGCTTTTCGCAATATACATGCTTCCCTTAGGAAATATTATTAGAAGGCATGGAATTAGCTTCCACTGTTATGCTGATGATACCCAGCTATATATCTCATCAAAACCAGGCGATACAGCTCAATTAGCTCGTATAACTGAGTGTGTTAAAGAAATAAGAGATTGGATGACTCATAACTCTCAACTATTAAAATCTGATAAGAGAGAGATTTTGTTCATTGACCTAAAAACCAGTACACAGAAGCTCCAGCATTTCAACCTGCATTTATACGGATGTTCTGTACCTACTAGTATAACGGTAAAAGACCTGGGAGTTAATTTAGACAGCAACTTGTCGTTCAAAAATCATATCAACCATGTTACAAAAACAGCCTTCTTTCACCTTAGAAATATTTCTAAGCTAAGAAACATGTTATCTGTATCTGATGCAGAGAAGCTCGTCTATGCGTTCATGACCTCCAGAATAGACTACTGTAATGCATTACAAGGTGGATGTCCTGCATCATTAATAAACAAGCTACAGTTAGTCCAGAATGCAGCAGCCAGAGTTCTCACAAGGTTGAGAAAATATGATCATATAACCCCAATCTTATCATCTCTACACTGACTACCTGTCAAGTTTCGAATCGACTACAAACTACTATTTCTTACTTATAAAACACTAAATGGTTTAGCTCCCATGTATCTCCCCAGTCTTTTAACACGCTACAATCTGTCATGCTCCCTGAGATCTCAAAACTCTGGACTTCTTGTAGTTCCTAGAATAGCAAAGTCCACTAAAGGTTAACTAGATCATTCTCACATTTAGCTCCTAAACTTTGGAATAGTCTTCTTGACAGTGTTCGTGGCTCAGACACACTCTCCCAGTTTAAGTGCAGATTAAAAACTTATCTTTTTAGCAAAGCCTACACATAACACACATCACATCATAACCTTGTGTTCCAGAACATCTGATCACATGCACATTATCAACTTGTGCTGTTAATATCATGAACAGCAGCTACGCTAATTCCTCTCCACTGCTTCTCTTTCTCTCCCCATCCCGAGACACCCTGAGGTTTGGCCAGCTCCAGTCACGTCCCACCTCATGAAGATTCTAAACCTTTAAAGAAGTAGATGCCGAACTCACAAACATCCCGAACCATCTAGGGACGTACCAGTGCCAATTGAATCCCACTACATGTGTGGAGTTTTGACATTAGACCTCCTGGAGTGTTTAGAGGCTCTGGCATGGAGAAGCTGGTGTTGGATCTGTGGTGATCACAAATGTTGAGCTATTTTATAAGTTGCTCAGTAGCTCCTAGTTTTATAACCATAAAGACTGTTTAAAACTGTAGACAGAACATATTCTTATAATTACTTATAATTTACTTCACTTATCACTTATAATCACACATTCCAGTGCTCATGTTAGTTCTCACTCTCCAGTGTTCTGTATTGTTGAAAGATATAATCAAACACTTGATGTCACCCAAATGAGGATGGGTTCCCCTTTTGAGTCTGGTTCCTCTCAAGGTTTCTTCCTCATTACATCTAAGAGAGTTTTTCCTTGCCACAGTCGCCACGGCTGCTCATCAGGGATAAATGCACACCATTCACCTTAACTGTTGATTTCTGTAAAGCTGCTTTGAGACAATGTCTGTTGTGAAAAGCGCTATAGAAATAAACTTCACTTGACGCTGCTAAGGGTGGCCCAACCAGTTATTAGTTTTAGGGGCAAACACTTTTTCACACAAGGGCATGTAGTTTTGGATTTAGTTTTCCGTCAATAATAAAAACCTTCATTTAAAAACTGCATGTTGTGTTCACTTGTGTTATTTTTTACTTATATTTAAATTAGTTTGATGATCTGAAACATTAAAGTGTGACAAACATGTGTAAGAATTACAGAATGCCTCAATCCAGATTCCACTCCACGCTATATCAAATTAAGCTCATCCGCAAAACGGCTTAAATTTCACAAAAGTATTTATGTAGTTTGACATAGAATTTCAGTTGTATCAATCCTAATCATAGTATTGATTGAATCTGTCTGGGAGAGACAGCAAGCCTTCAAGGACCATTTCTAACCAAAAGTTATCTAAGACCATGATTATCATTCACACAATACCCCTTCCTGACCCACTGCGGGGCCGGCACCAGCAAAGGTGCGAATACCAGTGATTACCACCTGCTGACCTCCGCCCCCGAGAATGGTCTTCCCCAGCCTTTTGTTTCCTCACGCATGTCCTATATCTAATTTACATTTAAAGGATAACTCTGGTCTATACTTCAAAGGGAAGAACAATATAAAATATCTGGGCAGAGTTTGCTCTAGGTTCTTTCTGACTCCAATGAACCCAAAGTGCTTCATGTATTTTGTCACTGCTACGCTGTTATAAACTTCTTCATTACGATCTTCGTTGTCCTGATCATTTTTTCTTACACATGCAAAGAAATAAGAACATCATTTTCACACCACTATATATATATATATATATATATATATATATATATATATATATATATATATATATATATATAGATATATCGCATATTTTTCTGTGTATGACACCCCCATGTATAAGATAGCTCCCACTTTTCCACCCCAAAATTAAAAAAATCTATATTTTAAACATAAAACAGAACAAAACATTGTTTTCTCCACTGTCTGGTCATACACTGAGTTGGAGGAGGTTTAGAGACAGTGGCATTGAGTAAAAGACAGGAGGTGGAGCTGGAGGTAGCAGAACTGAAAACGTTGATGTTTTCGTTGGGAGTGACGAGGATGGACAGGATTAGAAATGAGTTTATTATAAAGGCCTTGTGGAAGTCGTTGGTGATGCTGCTGATTGTTGTTTTGTGACAACTCTCACAATGTTTTCTTAAACAACTACTGTTGTTTTCTATAGCTTCGGTGTTTAATATCCCGTCTTTATTACACACCAGTGGTTTCGTCCCTTTCCTAAGATATTGCAAATTCTAGTTACGCTCAATGCTGTTGATATAATAGCTCTACAATAGCTCATCTCGTATTTATTTAGTTCAAGAGGAGCTGGATTGAATATTTAAAAAAATTGCTGCCCACCTGGGAATTTCACACAGAACTTACATAATGTGTTATGAAAAAAAAGTCAGTAGAAAATGGACAGGGTGAAGCTTGAGCTGCCAGGAAAGCTTTAGTACTTTATATTGATTACAACCACAATAAGCTTCTCTGTATATACAAAATCATCAAAACATGATATGGATGTGCTGCAACAGAATAAGAAGAAGAATATGAGGCTATCAGGGGCACAAACTCATCCAGCCTTTTCCTAGTCTTCAACATTTTAGTTTCAGCAAGTCTGCTAAAGTCTGTGCCACTGTAAGATTATTGTTCTTGCCACTTTTTTATTTTTATGTTGCGTGGTTTTTGCTGTCACATGATTGGCTAATAACTGCACTCATAAGTATGTGTAGAGGTTTCCTTATGGACAAGTGTACACAGACAAAATGTGTTTACAATTTGTCCAACGATGCTTAACCTCTAGCGAATTTTAGCCATTTAAATGGAACAAAGTTGACATATAGTAAGCACAAAATTAAAAAAATATAGCAACGCTACGAACAAAGGTACAATTAAATTACTACATAATGGATGTCCGATGGGATTTGCAAGCAATCATTAAGGGTCATCCAGAAAATGCCAAACATTCTGATTTTAAAAACAACGTCTCTCTTTACAGAGTCTCAAAATAAAAGCTGGGCTTCTCAGTAACCAGAAACTGTTATTAAAGTAGTTAACTTACCGAATAAGTAAAGATTGTTTATAGAATGAAGGTTGCTTATCTTGCTTCCACTATAGTGAATCTTATAAGTGCTGATTCGAGCGCAGTTTCAATTTTGTCGCAATTTGAAAGTCTAAAGTGCATTAAACATGTAACTGACTAAACCACTGTATATAAGTGAAAGCAGAAATGAACTAACCTCATAACTCCCACGGAGTGTTTTCAAAATAAGAGCAGCGTTTTATTCTACGGAACAGTAATTGCTACAATACAATATTGACAATATTGTACATGCTTAAACTGGTTAACTATTTTTTTACTAGTAACCTAATAACTAGATATATTCTTAGATCCTAAAAACTGATGTAACATTATTATCATTATTATTAATATTGTTGTTGTTGTTGCTAGTATTATTATTATTTTTTTATTAATATTATAATTATTATTATTATAAAAGTATAAAAGTAGTAGTATTAGTAGTGAATGTTCAGGATCTAAGAATATACTTTGCAACATAGTAATTGTGTTATTAACAATTTTGCGTTCAAACAACACGGTGGAAACATTGGCTGAAAATTGCAGGTTAAAAGTCTAGATTTTTTTTAACAAACCAATAAATGAATATATATATATATATATATATATATATATATATATATATATATATATATATATATATATATATATATATATATATATTATAATATATATAAATACTTTACCGCAGTTCGAATCTCGCGCCCCGGTTTATCTCGGAATTGCATTTGCCACATAACTCATTAGTTTGGCTGATTTTCCCAGTCTCTCTCGCGGATAGCGCGATAGACCAAAACATTTTTGGGAATTGTTTTTATGCTGCTTTATGAAATAATTAAATGTATTAATAAAAATATAATTATTAATTATAAAATTAAGTAAAATCTTAATACAGTACATTACAGAAAGTAAAGAATGCGGTGATGTATATCTTTAAATCCGCCTCTTTTTAGACATCATAGGACACTTTACCCAATAAACAAGCAGAGAAAATACGCATAGGCTACTACAGAACTTTATACTGTACAGTAAATGTTCTCACTATAAATGTGATAAGGTCAACTATGTTTCTACCAATTTACAAAGAAATTATCTCGCTATATTCTTGCAAATGTGTTCTGTGTGTGTTTAAAGTCTGTGGGAGGATGATTTACAACTTCAATAATAAAAAATAATAATAAAATTGGGGGGGTTTCGTCCGTTTATCGCGGTTTTTCGTTTATCGCTGGCAGTTCTGGAACGTAACCGATATATATAAATAATATATAAAATTATATTTTTTATGATTATTTTATAAAAAATGTTAAAGAATAAATTTAATTAATCTAATACACTTTTTATTATATTGATTAAACTGAGTAATCAACCAAATTGAAACGAATTAAATTGAATAAATATAATAAAATAAATAAATTGTGTGTGTGTGTGTGTGTGTGTGTGTGTGTGTGTGTGTGTGTGTGTGTGTGTGTTTACATTTATGGTTTTTAGCAGATGCCCTTGTCTAGATTGACGTACAAAAGTGCTTTGAGTCTCTATCAATGAACGAATCTACACTGGTACAACTCTGAAAAGAGTGCAGGCAGGGTGGAGTGGGTGGAGAAGAGTGGCAGGAGTGATTTTTGATAGAAGAGTATCTGCAAGGGTGAAAGGGAAAGTTTATAGGACTGTGGTGAGTCCTGTGATGTTGTATGGTTTAGAGACAGTGGCATTGAGTAAAAGACAGGAGGTGGAGCTGGAGGCAGCAGAGCTGAAGATGCCGAGATTTTCATTAGGAGTGACGAGGATGGACAAGATTAGAACCAAGTTTATTAGAGGAACAGCGCATATAGGATGTTTTGGGGACAAAGTGAGAGAGGTGAGATTGAGATGGTTTGGACATGTGCAGAGGAGGGACATGGGGTACATTGGTAGAAGATTGCTAAGGATGGAGCCACCAGAAAGGAGAAAAAAAGAGGGAGGCCAAGGAAGAGGTTTATGGATGTGGTAAGGGAAGGAATGCAGGTAGTTGATGTGAAAGAGACAGATGTAGAGGACAGAGTGGTATGTAGACGATTGATCCGCTGTGGCGACCCCTAATGGGAGCAGCCCAAAGAAGAAGAGGATCTATTTAACTGTTCTACTTATTTCAGCACACTTTAACTAATGTCTTAATCTCTGCCATCCTTCATTCACTCCCATGATATGTGGAATTGTCAGGATTTTCTGCTTTTTAGTTAAAATTATTTAAGCTGGACATAAAAAGTAAAAAATCTATATCTCTAGCACCATCCACTTTCTGGTTAGTGATTAACCCTAGTGCTATAAGATAAGATAATATATACCTTTATTTGTCCCACAGTGGGGAAATTTCTGTGTTACAGGAGCAAAGAAAAAACAGGGACATAATAAAAGTATATACATTACAGTGTATAAATACAAAAGAAAAATAATGAAATATGAAAGGCCTGCCTAAATGACAAAATAACATTTGCAATACCAACAGGCTCAGTAAGGACCTTTATTTTAAATCATATTTTGCTTTAAAACAGGCTTGATATGTTGTCAAATCCATTGCTGTACAATGTAAACAGTTATATAAGCATCCTGTACAACTCCCTGCTATCATCTCCTCCTTGAATGCTTCTGGTATGGCTGATGTGCACTGCTTCTTTCTAAAAAAAAAAAAAAAAAAAAAAAAAAAAAAAAATTCAAATGTAACTTATTACCAAAATAACTTATTTAAATTTGTCAAATGGATTTTTTTCCCATGAGATCTATTGAGATCTATTTGTTGTCACCATGACAAATTTTATTTGTATGCAGATACCACACACATTTATCTTCCACTGAAGTTTGGAAATGAACAGTTTTTGCAGTCCCTGTTGCGGTGTTTGGATGAGGTCAAAGTTTGGCTTTCAAGTAATTTTCTTCAGCTTAATAAAATAAGACTATATATATTTAGCCCTACTAGGTGAAAGAGAAGATGCCAATGCTCTTGCTCCCTTAGAAATGCCTGTAAAAAGGAAATATGAGAAATCTCTGCATCTTACAATGACAATAACAATGCACATTGGGTTTTTCCTTAGATGAATATTATGATGGGGAAACAACACCACTGTAACTAGTTACCATTAGCATGAATACAATGCAGTCTACAGCTGCAGGTCACCTACTGTATGATTGAGTATCATTCAAAACATAATAAATAAAAAAGAAAAAAAATAATAATAAACAGACAAAAAAATAAGTAAATAAACTTTTTAAGATTTATAATCAAGTATGACTTTTCTCTGCTTTGCTCAAGGCAGGATAGGATAGTTGATATTTGAACATTATGTATATGTGAAAACATGTATACCAATAGGTTTGGTTGGTTATGCAACCTGAATTCTGGAATCTCCTTCCTGGCCTGGCCTATTTGTCCTTTGCCAGCAATCAGTGTTCGGGTCGGGTGAACTTGTCGAATGTACAAAATACAGACATGTAAATGATGGTAAGGTAATGCTGAGTAAAGGGTAAATATTAAAAGTTCATGTTCTCATTTTGTCAGGTGGTTTGTAATAAAGCATTGCACATTTCTTACTGGCTACAAAATAAAAAATATGTGTAGTCAAGTCAAGTCAAGTCAGGTTTATTTGTATAGCGCTTTTCACAACAGACATTGTCTCAAAGCAGCTTTACACAAATCAACAGTTAAGGTGAATGGTGTGCATTTATCCCTGATGAGCAGCCGTGGCGACTGTGGCAAGGAAAAACTCCCTTAGATGTTTTGAGGAAGAAACCTTGAGAGGAAGCAGACTCAAAAGGGGAACCCATCCTCATTTTGGGTGACATCAAGAGTTTGATCATAAATCTTTCAACAATACAGAACACTGGAGAGTGAGAACTAACATGATTACTGGAGTATAAGTTTATAAGTGATGTTCTTTCTACAGTCTTATACAGTCTATATGGTTAGTAGCTCCTAGTTTTATGAGCTTAGCATTTGTGATCATCACAGATCCAGCATCAGCTTCTCCATGCCAGAGCCTTTAAACACTCCAGGAGGTCCAATGTCAAACTCCACACATGTAGCGGGATCCAAATGGCACTGGTACGTCTCTAGATGGTTCGGGATGTTTGCGAGTTCGCCATCTACTTCTTCAAAGGTCCGTAATCATCAAGATGGTGGGAGGTGACTGGAGCTGGCCAAACCTCAGGGTGTCTCGGGATTTGTTTGTAAAAAAAAAAGCAAGCAAGTTCAAATTACTTTAGCAAATTAATTAAAACCAACTTTACCTTCTTGAAGTGCTGTACTGCCTGTAGAATACATACCTACGTACGCACACACACACACACACACACACACACACACACACACACACACACACGCACGATTATTATAATATGACAAACGTTTTTCTATGGCTAATCCAAGGCATTTAAAGGCATAATTTTAAAGGCATTAGACAATATTAAAGGCACTAAACACTAAATCAACCATCACTGGCCCATGTAGGCCAATGTGGACAGATTGTTTAACTTGCATCTTCAAAGTTTTGGTATTTCTCATGAATCCGTTTGTACTACTAATTAAATGTAATTATTTGTTGTAACCTTTTTTCCAGCGAAGACTTGGAGACAGCAGTAATCTTTATTGCAGACGAGCCTACACATCAGAGCGTACTGCTTCGGTGCTGCACCCATCAAGTTAAACATTGTGTTTTTTTTACACATTCGGGGGGGCAGCCCCTTAGAAGAAGAACAAAGCACTCAGGTGAGAAGTAAAAACAGAACATGCAAGGGAAGTAGCCATCCCGGCTCAGACAACTATCTCTCTCTCAGTTTACACCTTAGTTTTGACATTCATTCAGATCATTTGTTAAATCAAGTCAAGTCAAGAGGCTTTTATTGTCATTTCTACTATACACAGTGGTACACAGTACACAGTAAAAACGAGACAACGTTCCTCCGGAACCCCAGTGCTACACTAAACAACAACATAGAAATACAACACAACACAAGCTACATAAAGTGCATCGAGTGCAACATGGTGCAAACAGTGCAGATGAAAAACAGTACAGACAGACAGTGCAGACAGACAGACAACACAAGACAACACAAGACAAGACACAAAACCTGAGATAGCGCCGACTAGTAAACCTACTGTACTCCGAATATACAGTACTGTGCAAGGAGAACTGTAAAAACTATACCCGGGGGTAAATATAAACATACACAGTGTAGTGAAACTGCAGCAGTCAAGAGGGGCGAATGTAAAAATAGTCATTATCAAAGCAAGAGATGGAGACAATGCAATACCTTATCCCTTTGTTTCATACAAAGGAGCATTAGGATCTGGCAAACCTCCATCCAGCACTTTGTTTATACATCATCATGTAATTTATACTGTTACTTCATTTGTTTCCTAAATATGTATAACATGTATATATGTATATTTCACAGTACAGCAAATAAAATAAAACAACCATTTAAAAGTACATACCTATACATATTAAACTAAAGTAGGCAAAAGTTACACTGTCATTCACTATCATGCAATTTAAAATCAAACTTAATTTCCCAACTTACTGCTCCAACAACCACCAAACACATCAAAAACACATTAACCAATGCCATTTATCCTGGTTGATAAGCCTGCCTTCAAGCATATTGTAAATATCTTTGGTGCTTATGAGAGGCCAAAGGGTATAACTTTGAATTTGATTGCCTGTCCTTGAAGGCCAACGTCAAAAACCTCTGTTTGGGAACATGAAAATATCTGTCATGAAGATCCACTGTCATAAACTAATACTGAGCGCAAAAGAAGCAGGTATAACTGACAACTTTGACAACATGGACTGTATGCTTTACAAATTGTCATATGTTGTTGAATGTTCTTATTGTACCCTTTCTAAATAAGGAAAGGCAGGGTCTACTATTTCCTATAATATATTGGGAGGAAGAGACTCACTACATATATTGACTCACTACAAGTGTGTTATTCTTATGGAAATTAACCTAGAAAGGATAGCAAGTTAAACTGTATGCAGAATACTTCTTCACTTAGTAGAGGCTGTGGAAACTGAACAAATTGGAAACAAAAAAATTAAAATAAAAGAAGAAGAAGAAGATCAGCAGTAGGCTAGCTAAGACAGCTAGGATCACTTACCCAGATAAGTATAAGTTTAAGTTATCTAAAGCTTTAAAGCTGAAGTTGGCTACCAGACTAGCTAGATATAATATTATTTTAGCTTTTAGTTTTAACTATTTGACCCACTGATACAACCTAGTTCAACATTGTTACAAACCAAGAACAGTCAGTGGTGGATGAAGTGTACCATTCTTGTACTTCAGTAAAATTACTTGCTTTTGGATGTACTGAAGTATTAAAAGTAAAAGTTATCATCTATAAGAGGTATATTTATTTTATTTATGCTATTCCATCTTCCCTTATCTGACGCATTATACTTTTTAAAAGAGACAATTTTTAGTTGTTATAGGTACACATTAGTCTACAAAATCTCCCAAGAACCATGGGGTTAAAGTTTTGGTCTGGTTACATTTTATAATTTCTTTTCCAAAATGAAAATACTTGGAGTGCTTTCAAATAGCCCACTTGTCCTACCACAGCATTTTAATGTGGTTTAAAAATCAGGGCTGTAACTAGGCCTAGGATTTATAATCTTAATTTTATTTCAGAGATAGATTTGCTCTTGTGTATTGGATTGTACTTGGTTTGCTACAATCCCAGAGCAATAAAAATTCCAAATACATTCCAAACTATTTTAACTGGATTTAGTTCAGGTGATGCAGCATCATAACTCTCCTACTTTAACAAATAGCTCTTACATAACCTAGAGGTGTGTTTGGGTTCATTGTCCAGATGGATTGGCAGATTGGCAAAATGCTGTGGTAGCCATTTTGTTTAAGTGTGCCTTCAATTTTGACAAAATCACCAACAGTGTCACCAGCAAAGCACCCCACACCATCACAGCTCCTCTTCCATGCTTTACAATGGGAACCACACATTCAGGAACCTTCCATTCACCCTCTGTATGTACAAAAACACATCTGTTAGAACTAAATATCTCAAATTTCCATTCCTTGTGTTTCTTGGACGAAGCAAATCTCATCTGCTTGTGGTTCTTCCAAAGTAATGGTGTCCTTGCCACAATTTAACCCTGAAGTTCTGTCATACATAGTCTCTTTTCCGAACAGTGGTTGTTAAAATATGTCTGCCACTATGAGAAGCATTTTTGTAAATCGGCAGTTTCTGAGGCTGAAAATTCTAATAAACTTATCCTATGCAACAGAGGAAGCTACATAGTGCCTACACCTGCTTTCTCCTCTCTCATCCTTTAAACTTCCCCCTCCCTCCCTCTCTCCCTCTCTCTCTCCCTCCCTCTCTCTCACTTCTCACCCTCCTGGGACAGTCCTCATAAGAACCTGTTTCTTTATAGCGTTTGATGGCTTTGGAGATTTTTCAGACTGACTGACCTTCATTTTTTTAAGAAATGATTTTTCTCTTTACTTAGATGAGAGCTTCTTGCCATAATATGCATTTGCATTTGCAAACCATTCTAAGTGTCAAGTCAAGTCAAATCTATTTCTACAGCGCTTTTCACAACAGACACTGTCTCAAAGCAGCTTTACCAAAATCAACAGTTAAGGTGAATGGTGTGCATTTATCCCTGATGAGCAGCAATGGCGACTGTGACAAGGAAAAACTCCCTTAGATGTTATGAGGAAGAAACCTTGAGAGGAACCAGACTCAAAGGGGAAACCCATCCTCATTTGGGTGACATCAAGAGTGTGATTATAAATCTTTTAACAATACAGAACACTGGGGAGTGAGAACTAACATAAGCACTGGAATGTAAGATTATGACCAATGTCCTTTGTGGTTATAAAACTAGGAGCTACTGAGCAACTCATAAAATAGCTCAACATTTGAGATTATCACAGATCCAACACCAGCTTTTCCATGCCAGAGCCTTTAAACACTCAAGGAGGTCCAATGTCCAAACTCCACATGAAGTGGGATTCAATTGGCACTGGTACGTCTCTAGATGGTTCGCAATGTTTGAAGGCATCTTCTTCTTTATAGGTTCACAATCTTCATGAGGTGGGAGGTGACTGGGGCTGGAGCAACCTCAGGATGCCTCGGGATGGAGAGAAAGAGAAGCAGTGGAGAGGAATTAGCATAGCTGCTGTTCATGATATTAACAGCACAAGTTGATAATGTGCATGTGATCAGATGTTCTGGAACACAAGGATATGATGTGATGTGTGTTATGTGTAGGCTTTGCTAAAAAGATAAGTTTTTAATCTGCACTTAAACTGGGAGAGTGTGTCTGAGCCCCCAACACTGTCAGGAAGACTATTCCAAAGTTTAGGAGCTAAATGTGAGAATGCTCTACCGCCTTTAGTAGACTTTGAAGTCCACGCCTTAGAAGTCCAGAGTTTTGAGATCTCAGGGAGCGTGACGGGTTGTAGCATGTTAAAAGACAGGAAAGATAATTGGGAGCTAAACCATTTAGTGTTTTGTAAGTAAGTAGCACTAGTTTGTAATCGATTCGAAACTTAACAGGCAGCCAGTGTAGAGATGATAAGATTGGGGTTATATGATCATATTTTCTCGACCTTGTGAGAACTCTGGCTGCTGCATTCTGGACTACAGTGAGGAAAATAAGTATTTGAACACCCTGCTATTTTGCAAGTTCTCCCACTTAAAAATCATAGAGTGGTCTGAAATTGTCATTGTAGGTGCATGTCCACTGTGAGAGACATAATCTAAAAAAAAAAAATCCAGAAATCACAATGTATGATTTTTTTAACTACTCTATTTGTATGATACAGCTGCAAATAAGTATTTGAACACCTGAGAAAGTCAATGTTAATATTTGGTACAGTAGCCCTTGTTTGCAATTACAGAGGTCAAACATTTCCTGTAGTTTTTCACCAGGTTTGCACACACTGCAGGAGGGATTTTGGCCCACTCCTCCACACAGATCTTCTCTCCGATCAGTCAGGTTTCTGGTCTGTCGCGGAGAAACACAAAGTTTGAGCTCCCGCCAAAGATTCTCTATTGGGTTTAGGTCTGGAGACTGGCTAGGCCACGCCAGAACCTTGATATGCTTTTTAAAGAGCCACTCCTTGGTTATCCTGGCTGTGTGCTTCGGGTCATTGTCATGTTGGAAGACCCAGCCTCGACCCATCTTCAATGCTCTAACTGAGGTAAGGAGGTTGTTCCCCAAAATCTCGCAATACATGGCCCATCCTCTCCTTAATACAGTGCAGTCGCCCTGTCCCATGTGCAGAAAAACACCCCCAAAGCACGATGCTACCACCCCCATGCTTCATAGTAGGGATGGTGTTCTTGGGATGGTACTCATCATTCTTCTTCCTCCAAACACGTTTAGTGGAATTATGACCCAGAAGTTCTATTTTGGTCTCATCTGACCACATGACTTTCTCCCATGACTCCTCTGGATCATCCAAATGGTCATTGGCAAACTTAAGACGTGCCTGGACATGTGCTGGTTTAAGCAAGGGAACCTTCCGTGCCATGCATGATTTCAAACCATGACGTCTTGGTGTATTACCAACAGTAACCTTGGAAACGGTGGTCCCAGCTCTTTTCAGGTCATTGACCAGCTCCTCCCGTGTAGTTCTGGGCTGATTTCTCACCTTTCTTAGGATTATTGAGACCCCACGAGGTGAGATCTTGCATGGAGACCAGTCCAAGGGAGATTGACAGTCATGTTTAGCTTCTTCCATTTTCTAATGATTGCTCCAACAGTGGACCTTTTTTCACCAAGCTGTTTGGCAATTTCCCCGTAGCCCTTTCCAGCCTTGTGGAGGTGTACAATTTTGTCTCTAGTGTCTTTGGACAGCTCTTTGGTCTTGGCCATGTTAGTAGTTGGATTCTTACTGATTGTATGGAGTGGACAGGTGTCTTTATGCAGCTAATGACCTCAAACAGGTGCATCTAATTTAGGATAATTTAAATTCAATTCAACTCATTTTTATTTGTATAGCGCTTTTAACAATGAACATTGTCTCAAAGCAGCTTTACACAGATAATGTGGTGATTAAACGTAAATATGTTCTTTGTAAGTATGTTTGTCCCTGATGAGCAACTGTGGCAAGGAAAAACTCCCCGAGATGGCATAAGAAAGAAACCTTGAGAGGAACCAGACTCAAGAGGGAACCCATCCTCATCTGGGTTGCACCAAATGTCCATGTGAAGCAGATATACAATGTTGCGAGGTACAGTGATGACGATCAGAAGCAAACTGCACTCCCGAGTCAGTGCAGCAGACCGCCGACACCAACTACAGTCCAATCCGTCCTCAAAGCACCCGTTCTACTCCGGAATTACATGGAACCACCCAAGGTGTTGATGAGATACCGTCCCAAGCTGCACCGAAGTGTGAAGATCCACGGAGGGGAGAGGGGCAGGAAGAGTGGTCACTGGAACCTCAGGAGCATGTTTAACTCGACCAAGAGAGAGAGAGAGAGAGAGAGAGAGAGAGAGAGAGAGAGAGAGAGAGAGAGAGCGAGAGAGAGGGTGACGGGAAGAGAAGGATATGGATTATTAAGTGTCCCTATTGGTGTATGAAAGTTAATGTCACTGTGCAGTTTGGACTCCGGCAAGACTCGCTATGGCAGCATAACTGAGTGAACCCGAGTGAACGTGTGAATGTGAGGGGACGACAGCATACAAATATACCAGTTCACCAAACACTCTATATCCATGCTCCCTCCAGATCTGAGCCTTTACCTAAGAAAAACCTAATGATAAAAGGCTTGACTAAATAAATAAGTTTTCAACCTCGACTTGAACACTGAGACTGTGTCCGAGTCCCGAACACTGGTTGGAAGGCTGTTCCATAACTGTGGGGCTTTATAAGAGAAAGATCTGCCCCCTGCTGTTGTCTTCATTATTTGAGGAACCAACAGATAGCCAGCACCTTTTGATCTAAGTAGGCGTGGAGGATCATACTGGTACAGAAGTTCACTCAGATACTGCGGTGCGAGACCGTTAAGTGCTTTATACGTCAGTAGTAATATTTTATAATCAATGCGAGATTTGATTGGGAGCTAGTGTAGACTGATTAAAACAGGGGTGATGTGGTCGTATTTCCTAGATCTAGTGAGGACTCTTGCTGCTGCATTCTGAACTAACTGAAGCTTATTTATGCACTTACTCGAACACCCAGACAGACACCCTGTCGCCCAAAATGAGGATGGGTTCCCCTTTTGAGTCTGGTTCCTCTCAAGGTTTCTTCCTCATAACATCTAAGGGAGTTTTTCCTTGCCACAGTCTCCACAGCTTGCTCATCAGGGACAAATTCACACCATTCACCTTAACTGTTGATTTGTGTAAAGCTGCTTTGAGACAATGTCTGTTGTGAAAAGCGCTATACAAATAAACCTGACTTGACTTGACTTAAAGCGTTACAGTAGTCTAATCTAGAAGTAACAAAAGCATGAACTAGTTTTTCTGCATCCTGTAACGACATCATATTTCTAATTTTAGCAATATTTCTAAAGTGAAAGAAGGCGATCCTGGTAATATTATTCACGTGAGACTCAAAGGAAAGACTCGGGTCAATAATCACACCAAGGTCTTTGACAGCCGTACATGCTGAAACAGAAACACCATCTAGAGATGCAACGTAATCGGAAAGTTTACTTCTAGCTGCATGTGGTCCTAGTAAAAGTACTTCCGTCTTATCTGAGTTGAGCAGAAGAAAGTTATTAAGCATCCACTGTCTAATGTCCTTTACACACTTCTCAACATTGTTAAGCTGATCTCGCTCATCTGGCTTTGCTGAAATATACAGCTGTGTGTCATCAGCATAGCAATGGAAGCGAATCCCATGTTTATGAATGATTTCACCAAGAGGCAGCATATATAAAGAGAAAAGCAGTGGGCCTAAGACAGATCCTTGAGGAACACCAAACTTTACCTCATAGAGTGTGGAGAACTCATCATTTACATCCACAAACTGATAGCAATCAGTCTAATAAGACCTGAGCCAAGAGAGAGCTGTTCCCTTTATTCCTACAACGTTCTCAAGTCTAGCAAGCAGTATAGTGTGATCAGTGGTGTCAAAAGCTGCACTAAGGTCGAGCAAAACAAGTAAGGAGACAAAACCCTGATCAGAGGCCAATAACAGGTCATTTACCACCTTAACTAGAGCCGTCTCTGTGCTATGATGAGGCCGAAATCCTGACTGATACATTTCAAAAATGTTATTCATAAGTAGGTGTGAGCATAACTGCTGTGCTACAACCTTTTCTAAAATTTTGGATATAAAGGGGAGATTTGATATTGGTCTGTAGTTGGACAACTGACATGGGTCAAGGTCAGGTTTCTTAATAAGGGGGTGGATAACTGCCAGTTTGAAGGATTTAGGTACATAACCAGTGCTAATGAAAGAGTTAATTATTTTTAAAACAGGTTCAATTAACTCTGGAGCTATCTGTTTAAAGAAACTTGTAGGCAAGGGATCGAGAATGCAGGTTGATGATTTTGATGAGGAGATTAATGAAATTAAGTCATTCTCATGAATAGGAGTGAAGCTTTGTAGTTGATTGTCTGCTATAATTACACTGGTGTCTACAGGGTTACTTGTAAAATAATTTGGATTTATATTAACCGTCTGGATTTCTTGCCTAATGTTTTCAATTTTATTATTAAAAAAGTTCATGAAATCATTACTACCTATTGATAGTGTGCATGTTAGTGCAGTGCTTTTATTTCCTGTTAATTTTGCTACCGTGCTGAATAAAAATCTAGGATTATGCTTGTTATTTTCTATGAGGGTGGAGAAATAATAAATGTAGTGGAGGTGGACATTTTAAAGGCAGACTAACAGGTCTTTGAGGGTCAGAATTCTAGCTGATAGACAGGTGTTCAAATACTTATTTGCAGCTGTATCATACAAATAAATAGTTTAAAAATCATACATTGTGATTTATTTTTTATTTTTATTTTTTAGATTATGTCTCTCACAGTGGACATGCACCTACGATGACAATTTCAGACCCCTTCATGATTTCTAAGTGGGAGAACTTGCAAAATAGCAGGGTGTTCAAATACTTATTTTCCTCACTGTAACTGAAGCTTGTTTATTAATGATGCAGGACATCCACCTAGTAATGCATTACAGTAGTCTATTCTGGAGGTCATGAACGCATGTATGAGCTTCTCTGCATCAGATATAGATAACATGTTTCTTAGCTTAGCAATATTTCTAAGGTGTAAGAAGGCTGTTTTTGTAACATGGTTAATGTAATTTTTAAAAGACAAGTTGCTGTCTAAAATAACTCCCAGGTCTTTAACCGTTGAACTAGTAGTTAAATGCATCTAAATGCAGGTTAAAATGCTGGAGCTTCTTTGTACTGTTTTTGGGCCGATGAGCAAAATCTCCGACTTATCAGAATTTATCTTATTTACCAGGACTACCTTATGAATCTCAAGAAAGAATGTTATGAGTGTACCAAACTGTCATTAAAACTAGTTGTTTAACGTGTTTTGTTTAGTACATAATTCCATACATATTCTTTCATAGTTTGGATGTCTTTAGTATTAATGTACAATGTTATAAATAATAAACATAAAGAAAAAACACTGAAGGAGAAAGTGTGTTATAACTTTTGACTAGTACAGTAAAACTATGTATGAACTATGTTATTCTATTGTATAAAAAAGGGTATGCTAAAATTATTATAATAAGCATCCTATATATCAAATGTCAGGGGAAGTTAAATACCTTTGCACAGCACTGTATTAAAGGTACAATTTTGCATAATATGTGTTCAGAAGCTGACTTCCCTATATATTATTTTTAATAAAACATTTTGTGAGACCACGATACACAGTCTGATGACTATTACTCTGTTGCAAACTGCAACAATGATGGGTGATTTTTCAAACATATTTTGGTAATGGTAACAATGTGATAATCGGCAGATTACTGCAGGCTATTTGCAGACTGTTTTGTATATTGTTTTTCAGGGAGGCTATACAAAGTAAGGACAGCTTGTCTGTTATCTGGTATAGCTCATAGTTAAAACCATGATGAACAGAGAGAAGAAAATGACTCATCATTGGGATTTCCTGCTGCTGGGAGATCCTGGCAATAAAACATTTCCATTCACACAGAGAATTCTCTCCTACACACACAAATGTGATGGAACCATTGTGTCAGAGATGTTAACAATAAACTTTAAAGTATAATAAGAGTTCTAACATTAAAATACCCATGTTGATTTTTTTATTATTTATTAGAATTTTGATAGTCATGCAAAAAAGAATTACACCCTTCTCCAATTCTATGTTTACATTTATCAGGGCCTAAATAAAATTCCTAATAACTTATATAAACAAATAAATAACCCCAGGTGACAACAAAACACAATAGATGTGGAAACTTAATCTTAAAAAAAACAAACAAAAAAAAACCAAACTTTGGAAGCAATCTGTAGAACCTCTGTTTGGGTTTTACAGTGGCCCTTTTTGGGCCAATGTTCTACAACATGTATCAGATACTTGATACATTTTTTGCTTTTGTTTATACACAACCAAAGCATCTCAACTGAGTTCAAACCTGAACTATGACTTGGTCATTTCAAAACCATTTCTGCTTAATCTTTCCAGGTGTTGATTTGTTATATGGATATTTTATGCATCAGTTTTCTGATACAATGTGGAGCTTACTGTTGTCTCATTGACTTCAAGTTTCCAAAGTCCTGTGGCTGCAAAACAAGAATAAATCACCACCCATCCATTACACATTATATGAGATGGTGTGATGATGTGTGCATTCTTGGATTCAAAGTCTAAAGGATATTGTTCCATGACTTCTGTGATTTCTTCAGGTGCAATTTTGCAAAGCCATGTTTGCTATGAAAGAACAATTTTTTAAAATGATTATTTGTTTTACACTGTCCCTTAAGTGTTTTTCCCCTCATTCATCATTGTAATCTATTATTGCCAACAAGAATAGTGACTTACAAATTGTTTTCTACACTTAAGAAGAAATGGAACTGAATATTAGGGTAATTTTTAAAGAATAGATGTGAGTTCAGTGTTGTTTTCACTTAAACCTGCTATGAGTTCATATAGTCTTGTCATAGAATCATGACTACAGTGGTGATGTTCCACTTGTACACAATGTTTGTTTTATTTTTATTTTTTTGCTGATAATGTGCAAAGGTCACACTGTAGCACAGGAGTTAGAAGACAGTTAGCAGCCATTGAATATTCATTTGTTACCTTTGAGTTCCATTATGTAAATAAACAGACCAGGGATTCTGCATGCAAGTACTTTGTTGTATGTAAAATTGTTTAGGGAAAATGTTGGTGGCTCACGTCAGTGTGGAATCAAAATACACCTTTACTCTTCTATATAAAAGAGGGAGCAAAATACTCCATATCTGAGCCTTGATTTGAAAGTGCTACTGTATCCTACTACTTTATCAACAGAAAGCAATACTGCAGAGAAACATGCCAGCTTTTACAAAGATTTCAACTATACTGGTAAGTCAAAAATATTCTAATTTCTGTTCCTTTTATTAGAAATTGCCTAATATTTGTAGCAATTTTATTTTGAACCCATTATTAAAATAATTACAGATATCTTGATGGGGGGCACATTACATGTTTTATTTTATTTTATTTTATTTTATTTTATTTTATTTTATTTTATTTTATATAAAAGAGCACAGTAGTGGCATAAATGAATGCTTTTAATTATTGAGTGTGGAATATTTTTGATTTGATTTATTTATTTATCTGAATTAGGTTATTGTTTTGATTGTGGCTGCCCATGGCTTTTCCTGTCATATCAAAGTTGACAACAAAACCAAAATGAATGAAATCTTAAACAGATACAAAATATTAAACAGTGCTGTGAGCAAACTCTCTCTTTCTCCTTGGACATATATGTAAGTAGAATTTAAACTCTAAATATGTGGTTTGGTAATTTTAAATTGAAAGATTTCTGTCTTATCAAATGATATATTTTTCAATTGTAGAAATGATCCAGAATCCCTCCATGAGGCCAGTTGTAATACATCCGGATGTTCAGGATTTAGTGTGAATGCCAGAGCTGTGCCTATATTTATTGAAACCTGTATTTACCAACAGAATCACCGCTACAACCGTACTCCAGTAACTTACAAAATTAGAGTAGGCTGCACTTGTATTAAGGAAACAAGCTTTTAAAGCCATTTTCTCTAAAACCATTAAATCCTTAACCCAAGCTATGTAATAATTGTGAAATAATACCTTTAGCACAGGAAGAAAACAGGTTATTTTTTTTATATAGGAAAAGTAATTTAATAGCAAATGGTTTAGTTTCTGTTATAGAAAGTACTTGTATAATATTGAATGTTAATAATCGATAGAGTGTATTTTCTCTATGTTTTTACAAATAAAATAAGCATATGCCTGTGATGTGTTATACTTTATTTACCTATGAAATGTTTTCTTTTATTGAACAACAAATCAAGAATTGTCTATTCTATTTTATATATTTAATTCAATTAATATTATTTCAGTTTTATTTATATAGTGCTTTTAACAATAAACATTGTTCCAATGCAGCTTTATAAAGATCAATATGTTGAAAATAAAATAAAATTTATGTTAGTGTTTATAAGGATAGTGCCTATAAGTTTATCCCTAATGAGAACGCCATTGATGGGCTCTAAAAATACAGAACATTTAATGCCTTATTAAGTCCTAAGCAATTGTAACAGACTGTTTATATTAATTAAAGTCCAAATCCATCCTCATAGTTCTTGAGTTGCTCTTTGTGAATCTTTAGGCTGTTTATGTGAAATAATTCTCAGCTGCACAGCGTCATTTCCAATTAAAGAGAACTCC
Source organism: Silurus lanzhouensis (assembly GCA_039877035.1). Classification (NCBI taxonomy): domain Eukaryota; kingdom Metazoa; phylum Chordata; class Actinopteri; order Siluriformes; family Siluridae; genus Silurus; species Silurus lanzhouensis. Next base: position 66,809 of record JBCEWE010000506.1, read on the forward strand.
ATCCAGAGGTATTAAATGCTGCAAAAGGTAAGGCATTGGGATGGATCATCCGGTTCTGGAAAGGGACCAAATGGACCACTGGTCACTGGTAGCTCAGGAGCGTGTTTAGTTCAACAGAAAGGGAGGGAGAGAGAGAGATAGAGAGAGAGAAAGAAAGACAGAGAAGAGGGTCAATGGGGAGGAGAGTAGAGGCACTGTACAGTGTGATAAGGGTGCAAGTAGTGACTCTGACAAGCTTAGCAATGGCATCATAACTCAAATTAAGAGTCAGAAAATTTGACTCACGTGGGGGATTTCTAAGAAACGAGACAGCTCACCACACCACCACTAATAAACCTGAATAAATGCCTGAAAGTTGGGGGACGACATCATCCAAAACTCTATATGCATCCCTCCAGATCTTCTCCTAAACCTAAAAAAAACTACTGACAAAATGACTAAGTAAATCAACCAAAAATAAATACATTTAACATGGACTTAAACAATGAAACTGTGTCTGAGTCCTAACACTAATTGGAAGGCAGTTCTATGACTGTGGGTGTTGTAAGAAAAATCAAAATGGGCCTGTTGAATTGTATAGTGAATCATATACAGTATATGGTGAATCATATCTCAAGCTGTAGGAGAAACATATGATGTGGACCCAATCTTCACCAGAAACTGGACATCCAGGAGTTTACAAAATAAGGGTTATTGCAGACCGAATACTGGTGGTCTCAGATGCTCAAAAACATTAGCAGATTCTCCTGCACACTAGTTGTCCAATATAATTTCTCAGCAATTTAAAGAACCATTGCTTTTGAGGTGTGTAAACACTAATGACTCTGCCTAAGTGAGATGTTCCTGTCCAGACTATGTGTTCTTTTTGTAGTTTTGGCCACCCTCTCCCTTTGTTTGTGAAGAGTGGGCCATGACTGTTTTTGACAAACTTCTATCACAACTACTCACTTTGTCCTTGAATATGCTTCTTATGCCTAGCCTATTTTGCTTTCCCAACAGCTGCTTTTTACTTTTTTCGTCTTTATTTTGTGACAGCTTTACTGAGCTCTGGATCCAACTCCGGTATCTTTGATATCATATTCCAATTACTAACCCCTGAATAACTAATTCTCTAATCATTTCTTCTTGGAGAAATTCACACAGGCTATTCTCTAATTTATGAATTGCAATAATGATTGCTTCTGCTGTTTTACCAGGTTCATGGCACCTCTTGTTAAATTTAGACCCTCTCTTAAATCACATTGTACTTACATACAAAATGTTTCCCAAAGCCTTCCTTTACTTTACTTTATCATACATACAAATTCATTTTTCTGCCTTCGTCTTTGTCTGTCAGAGCCAGTGTATTTATAATATTGTCAGTTTTATTGTCCATTGTGAAACTTGGGAGTGTTGATTGTCCTTTTTTATATCAATGATAAACAGAGCTATGTCAAATCACTCAAATTGGTCTAAAATCTATAATTTTTTCAGATGACCATATTGAGAACATTTCATGTATTCTAATTGTTTACTGTAAAGCCTTTCACTATTCACAGTTTTTGTGCTCCCTGTGCTGTCTCCATCAGTTCTGTGTTGCCATCTAGTGAACGTAACGTGATATGTGCGTATTTATGATATGGCTGACAAGCCTTTAAAAATGCACAGAATATTTGTAGTGACTTGCAGCTTTTCATACTCCCCCTGTGAATGTGCTTAGTACACATCAAGCAACTTTTCACTAAATTGCTACCTTTACCACCGGACATTATGATTTAGAAGTTGGGTTGTTTCTTAAAACACAAGCAAATAAATAAATAAAATATAACTATTTAGAGATCTTTTACCTATAGTAAAGTTATAGGTTAACCATACCAGAGGAAAATGTGTGACTATCAGACCGTGCTGTACTGAAAGACCGATTTATATTTATTGAGAAAACAACAGAGTTACAGACACAGACAAATTACTCTCTGAAATATGCAGTGCTAATTTAGTTAATGTGATACAGTAAGGCAAATCTTCTTCTTCTTCTTCTTCTTCTTCTTTCGGCTGCTCCCATTAGGGGTCGCCACAGCGGATCATCCGTCTCCATACCACCCTGTCCTCCACATCTGCCTCCTTCACACCAACTACCTGCATGTCTTCCCTCACCACATCCATGAACCTCCTCCTTGGCCTTCCTCTTTTCCTCCTACCTGGTGGCTCCATCTTCAGCATTCTTCTACCAATATAATTCATGTCCCTCCTCTGCACATGTCCAAACCATCTCAATCTCGCCTCCCTCACCTTGTCACCAAAACATCCTACATGTGCTGTCCCTCTAATAAACTCATTTCTAATCTTGTCCATCCTTGTCACTCCCAACGAAAACCTTAACATCTTCAGCTCTGCTACCTCCAGCTCCACCTCCTGTCTTTTACTTAATGCCACTGTCTCTAATCCATACAACATGGCAGGTCTCACCACAGTCCTATAAACTTTCCCTTTCATTCTTGCAGATACCCTACTATCACAAATCACTCCTGTCACTCTTCTCCACCCACTCCACCCTGCCTGCACTCTTTTCTTTACTTCTCTAACACACTCTCCATTACTTTGCACTGTTGACCCCAGGTACCTGAACTCCTCTACCTTCTCCACCTCTTCTCCCTGCAACAGCATCACTCCACTGCCCTCCCTCTCATTCACACACATGTACTCTGTCTTACTCCTACTGACTTTCATTCCCCTTCTCTCCAGCGCATATCTCCACCTCTCCAGGCTCTTCTCAACCTGCTCTCTACTCTCACAACAAATCACAATATCATCTGCAAACATCATAGTCCAGGGAGACTCCTGTCTGACCTCATCTGTCAACCTGTCCATCACCACTGCAAACAGGAAAGGGCTCAGGGCCGATCCTTGATGCAGTCCAACCTTCACTCTAAACCAGTCTGTCGTACCTACTGCACACTTCACTGCCGTCACACTGTCCTCATACATGTCCTGCACCACCCTTACATACTTCTCTGACACACCTGACCTCCTCATACAATACCACAACTCCTCTCTTGGCACTCTGTCATACGCTTTATCTAAATCCACAAATACACAATGCAATTCCTTCTGTCCTTCTCTATACTTCTCCATCAACATCCTCAAAGCAAATAAGGCATCTGTTGTGCTCTTCCTGGGCATGAAACCATACTGTTGCTCACAGATGGTCACCTCTTCTCTCAGCCTGGCTTCCACTATTCTTTCCCATAACTTCATGGTGTGACTGATCAACTTAATTCCCCTGTAGTTACTGCAGGTCTGCACATCTCCCTTATGCTTAAAGATCGGTACCAGCACACTCCTTCTCCATTCCTCAGGCATCCTCTCCCCTTCCAGAATCCTGTTAAACAATTTGGTTAAAAACTCCACTGCCATCTCTCCTAAACATCTCCATGCCTCTACCGGTATGTCATCTGGTCCAACCGACTTTCCATTCTTCGTCCTCTTAATCGCTGCTCTCACTTCCTCCTTACTAATCCTATCTACATCCTGCTTCACCAACTCCACATCCTCCAACCTTCTCTCTCTGTGATTTTCCTCATTCATCAGCTGCTCAAAATACTCCCTCCACCTTCTCAACACACTCTCCTCACTAGTCAACACATTTCCCTCTCCATCCTTTACTGCTCTAACTTGCAGTACATCCTTCACAGCTCGGTCCCTCTGCCTGGCCAATCGGTATAACTCCTTTTCTCCTTCCTTAGTGTCCAACCTCTTATACAGCTCCTCATATGCCTTTTCCTTGGCTTTCGCCACATCCCTTTTTACCTGCTGTCGCATCTCCTTGTACTCCTGCCTACTTTTCTCATCACTCTGTCTATCCCACTTCTGTTTTGCCAACCTCTTTCTCCTTATTCTCTCCTGCACTTCCTCATTCCACCACCACGTCTCCTTGTCTTCCTTTCTATTCCCAGATGTCACACCAAGTACTTTTCTAGCTGCCTCCCTCATCACTCCTGCAGTAGTTTCCCATTCATTCAGCACCTCTTCACCACCACCGAGCCCCTGTCTAACCTCTTCCCTGAACCTCACACTACACTCTTCCTCCTTCAGTTTCCACCATCTTATTCTTCTTTCAGTCCTTCCTCTCCTCCTCTTCTTCTTCGCCTCTAAAACCATCCTACAGACCACCATCCGATGCTGTCTAGCTACACTGTCCCCTGCTAACACCTTACAGTCTCCAATCTCCTTCAGGTTGCATCTCCTACATAGAACATAATCCACCTGTGTGCACCTTCCTCCACTCTTATACGTCACCCTATGATCCTCCTTCTTCTTAAAATATGTATTCACCACTGCCATTTCCATCCTTTTAGCAAAATCTACCACCATCTGCCCTTCCACATTCCTCTCCTTAAGGCCATACCTACCCATCACCTGCTCATCACCACTGTTCCCTTCACCTACATGTCCATTAAAGTCTACCACAATCACCAATCGTTCATTTCTAGGTACACCATCTCCCCCATCTAATTCACTCCAGAATCTTTCCTTCTCCTCCATTTCACAGCCGACTTGTGGAGCATAGGCACTGATGACATTTATCATCATCCCTTCAACTTCCAGCTTCACATTCATCACCCTATCAGAAACTCTCCTCTTCTCACCTCCACTACACTTTTGCTGTACTCTTCTTTTAGGATCACCCCTACACCATTTCTCTTTCCATCCACACCATAATAGAACAGTTTAAACCCACCTCCAATGTTCCTGGCCTTACTCCCTTTCCACATAATCTCCTGAACACACAACATATTTACTGTTCTTCTCTCCATCATATCAGCTACCTCTTTCCCTTTACCAGTCATAGTACTAACATTTAAAGTACCAACCCTAACCTCTACTCTCCTACACGTCTCCTTACCTTGCCGTCTCTGTAGACGTCTTCCTCCTCTCCTTCTCCTCCTTCGCCCAACAGTAGCCCAATTTCCACCGGTACCCTGTTGGCTAATGATACCTGTGGCGGTCGTTGTTAACCCGGGCCTCGACCGATCCAGTATGAAATTCTTAATCGTGACCGCATATTCGATTTGGCACGTTTTAAGCTGGATGCCCTTCCTAACGCAACCCTCCCCATTTATCCGGGCTAGGGACCGGCACTAAGAGTGCACTGGCTTGTGCCTCCCTAATGGCTAAGTTAAATATTCCAGCTCACCGAACTCTCTATATCCATGATCCCTCCAGATCTGCTCCTTTACCTAAGAAAAATCTTCTGATAAAAGACTTAATAAATAAATGTTGTCAGCCTCAACTTGAACACTGAAACTTTGAGTCCCAAACACTAATTGGCAGGCTGTTCCATAATTGTGGTGCTTTATAAGAGCAAGCTCTGCCCCCTACTGTAGTCTTCATTATTGTACTTACCAACAAATAACCGGCAACTTTTAATCTAATCATGTTATCTACAGTTATTTATGAAACAGTTTGGATTTAAATGAGTGGTCTGGATTTTCTTGCCTGATATTTTCAATTTTATAATGAAAATGAAATCACCACTGCCTATTGATGGTATGCATGTTAGTGTAATGCTTTCAATCCTTGTTAATTTTGCTACAGTACTGAATAAAATCTAAGATTATGCTTGTTATTTTCTATGAGATTCTAAGAGCTTTTAAATAACTCAGGAGGCTATTTAAAAGCTAACGGAACATTGATTCTAGGCATTTAGTAGCCCAGTCAAGCTCTGTGAAGGCAGACGGTGATCCAATTATTGTTGATTACTTAGATTATAGATCAAACTTCCTGCAGTAGTTGACTTAAATGTATGCTTAATGTGGCAAAGTACTTATTAATTACTGCCTCAGACATACCACACATATTAGAACTGGATCATGGAGCTGTTAAAGAATGTGGCCTGTTTAGTGAATTAAGTTTTCATATATCGTGAATGGACAAGTTTTTTGCTTAACTGGGGGAGAAGTCAAGCTGATGGAGGCAGTGTGTTGCTCTGGGGGATGTTCTACTAGGGAACCTTGTGTTCTGGCATTACTGTGACATGCTTTAAACAGTGTTGTTGACAAAGTACACCCCTTCATGACAATGGTACAGCATCGTCTCCAGCACACCCAAAATACTTCCATTTTCATATGTGAAAATACTTTCTTTTTTAGCTTATGTATTCTTAGCAATGCCATCCAACATACCTATGTCTTCAGGTGTCATGAGTATGACAGGGACTATGTATGTTATCTATCACTGCACCTCAATAAGTTATTTAATGTTTGTTTGCACACCTGATTCACATTAATGTAATCACCACTTTTTTTATATACTCATTAATGCATGCTTTGAATTTTAATTTTTCATGGTTATTGTTAATCCTCATTAAACTACAATATCAACCACTCCCCCTTTCTTAAACCTCAAAATATATTTGTTTTGAAGTTATGAGCCTTTTTGTTCAACAACACTAAGAAGTAAAGAGCGATACTCACTTCCACATGAAATCTGGCATTATCAGCTTTGTCTTTAATTAACTATTCAAGTGTTTTCATGTAGCCATAAAACAAATATTCCAGCAAGAATGTATCCTTACTAGGATTATAATGAACCTAAAAAAAACCCACACCATTGCATACTCGTAACAACCACCCGAGATGGAATAACCAATCTTGTTACCACAGCAATGACCTAGTAGTACCCTAGGTGAAAAACCAACCTGGCTAGGCTACCTTCTTAAATGTTCATATTGTAGCAACCAAAATATTTAGCAAACCACTGACCAAGCATGTTTACATGTAAAGAAAATGCATTTTTTTTAATAAGGAATATAACTGAACTGAGAATGATGGGTTTAATCAAAAGCGTAATAATATTTCCAGCATTTGAACAAGTAATAAAGAAAATAAGCTACTAATCAAAATCTGTAAGGAAATAAAAAACATTTTCAGCATTAAATTTGTATGTACAAATTAATATAATGCATATATATATATATATATATATATATATATATATATATAATTTTTATCTATTTACCCAAATAAATGTTTTTTTTTTTAATAATTATGTTTAATATAATTATATCAAGTACATCATATAAAAAAATAAATAAGAAATCACATTACGTCAATAAAAATAAAACATTTTCCCTGGGTTTGTGAAACTTAAGCTATATATTTATCCACGCAACCATGTCTTTTAGTCTCTGCTCACAAAAGTGAACTTTAATGTTTCCAATAACATGCAGAGTACATGAAAATATCAGCCCAAACAGACCAGAAAACCTCAAAGAGCAGTTGTTTCAGAAAAAAAATCCATTCAGTCATGACAAAATGAAAGCAAATGACACATAAAAGATTGTAGACAGATAAACATTAAATGATTACACACATTTTTATTATTATTATTATTTTTTTTACATTTCCTTATATTCCATTTGCTTTGTAAGATCTAAAAATGTTTTTAAAATTGCAAAAAAAAAAAAAAAAAAGGGAAACTGCACATTTATTGGGTGTTTAGCTTAATTTCCTGGGCAAGGCCTGACAGACAGAAAGACAGACACTGACACTATAAGCAAGGTGAAAGTCAAAAAAACAATAAACTGTCTGTCGGAATGTGCAGGACGAGACAAAATGCTTATTTCCTGCATGGAAATACACAGAATATACACCCTGATTTAGGCTCACAAACATACTTAGAAAATAAAGACATTGTGTAAGAATTAAAGCATTTAAGTGACAATAGAAAAAAAACAATGTCAGCAAAAAAACTAAATAAAATAGGTTCTGACTATTACAAAGCTAAAGTGAGTGCTAAAGGGTGTGCATAAAGCAAAGTAGAAAAAAATGATGGAAATTTAAAGCTACATTCTGTAAATTATAAACAAAGCATTCTATTTACAACAAATCCGACGATGTCTCTTGCACTGTGGTTCATGCTATCTGAATGCATGTGAACATTTTCACTGAAAAATATATAGATATGGTGTCGGACTGTAAACGTCTCAGAGATAAGAGAATGCGGCTTTATAAACAGTAAAATGTAATTAAAGGCATTTATTTTGGAACAATTTACATTCATTGTTGCTTTCCCCCTTGACTCCAACAAATTTTAATTACATTCGATCTTCACTAGATCTTCAGTTAAAAATATTTCCTTACCATTTTAAGTTTCTACTTTATAATATAAAAAAAAAGTCATCACAAATAGGATATAAAATAATAAAAATGCAGACAACTGCTTTTTCTGGTTTTAAACAAAAGTGAAAGTAAACAGTACTACCTGCATTTAAAGTGTCACTACTTTGTGCTTCATTCTCTCAATGACAAAGACGAATAACAAACACAGAGATGCCATATGTATCCAGATAAAAAGGTTGACATGAGAGGAAAGATCAGAATTTCAACTATAATTTCCTGTTATTTACATCTAGATCTAGAACATGGAACCTCTGGTGGCAGACTACACAATTCTTATAAGGGGGAAAGTCAGAACTGGAATTTATTGTATTAAGGGAACACAATTACTAATTACACCTCTCTAGAACTACTGACATGAGGTTGCTGGTAATGTAATTTAATGTTGTTTTTGGGCTTTTCCTCTCACCAGAGTGATACCAGATGTCATCTGTCATAAGCAAATTTTGCATTTATGGTGAACTTGATCAGTATCTGGTTGTTAGCATAACAATGTATTTTTTTTCTCTCAGAACATTCTAAATTGTTGAATTGGCTATAACAAATGTTTGTGCAAATGCTGTGATCGTTTTTCTTTTAGACAGCCCATCTAGTGTTCATGTTGGTTTATCCTTTTTTACTTTAAACAAAATTTGACCTGTCTTCACTGGTAGGTAAACCTTGGAACCAAGCCAAAAGAAGCCACTCAGAGCTATGAATTGTTTAAAGAATCAATATAACCTGTTCCAATATTTTCGATCACTTGAATAATGGCTGTATTTCAAATAAAATGATCTATATTGTTCGATATTGCTTAAGATATAAACATAAGCAAATGAAATTCTGCTCTATCTTACACAGTAATCTTTTAATTTCAAACCGAAATATGTTCAATGTAAAGTAAATGAACTGGGGAAAAAAACCCCAATACTTTCGAGAGGGACTTTGTTTACACACACAAGCCTGTGCAACAATCTTGACACATGAACAGAGATGCTGTCAAGAGGACTTGACATACAAATAAATTAAATCTTAAGCACTACAATGTGCAGTAAACAGTAAGAAACTAAACAAAGTCAGTATTTGGCATGTCAAAATTTGGCTTCTTTCTCAATTAGTACTCCCAGGTACAATTTGTGAAGTTTTATGAGGATATTAGCCAGTACGTTTTTTTAAATATTGAGGGAAATCTGCCACAGTTTTTCTAGAGACATTGACAGTCACACTTTTTTGTATTGCTCTGTTTTGCATAAAAAAACCCAGGAGCTTTCATTATGTTTTCTGCCTGAAAGGTGGTATCTTACATATGTTGCTTTGTTTACTCAAATGAAAAAAAATTCTGTAGCATTATTTTTGCAAAATAATGTTTAGAAATCTATAATGTATACTAACTCAATAATGCAGAAAATAAATATCTAACAGAATTTGTACTTACAAATCTATAAGTATTGTTCAAGAGTTTCAGTTAAGGTTCACAAACATGAGAATATAATTTCTGTGACTTTAACAATGGCATGGTTATTTGTGCCTGATATGCTGCTTTGAGTATTTTAAAAACTTTTATCAGACATCTGCACAAATTCAAATAAAATGAACAGTTGAAGATTAGAAATAAAATCACCAGGTTTTTTTTCCAACATCGCATGAAAGAAGCAGTTACTCAAACTACTACCAGTCCATCTGGTATTAACAAACATGCAAAACATGTCAGAAATTTGTCATACTGTGTCTCTCATCTAATATTTAATGTGGACATTAACTGAAGCGATTGCCTGTATAAACTCTGTTGCTGCAATATGATTGATGACAAAAGCACAGCTGTAAAGGTGTTCTGCTATGGTTTTCACTGTTGTGTCATGACAGTCAACAGCAGTCAATGCACATGAAGTTTAGCATTGATAGTTGAGGGAGACAAATTTGAAGATTCTCATGGAGAGATGCTTTGACAAATGCTGACAAAGAGGGAAAAAATAATATAATAAAAATAATAATAATTATATATATTAAAAAGCAGTGACACTCCAAATACAAATAGTCTGGACAACAGGAAATGCAGGCCAATCCAATAACAATAATACAACTATGCTGTATGTACCACCAATAAAGATTATTGTTAAGTTTATTGTTAAGGAGCCTGTGTAGGTGTAGTCTCCAGCACTGTACATATCTTTTAAAAATAAGACCATTACTATATAATAAAAAAAAAGCTTTCTTTTTTAAACTTCAATTTATCCAGGTACAAATGCCACATAAAAATAATGTCTGTGTGCAGTACAAGATAGTGCAATTATTTTAGTTCTTTTCTTTAAAAAAAACTCTCTTTGTTCTTCTAATTGGCACTTAGTGAAAGTTAGAACCAAAGGTAACACTTCTGTTTCCCCACAAATAAAAACTGCTGTGTAGATTAAGCAGGATGTCTGACAGTCCAAGAGGCAAATTGCACTATTAACTTTTAATATGTAATTATGTGGGTTTACCAAAACAATCTTTTTTATTTTAAGAAATCAGAAAGAATGTTTTGAGCTTGGGAAGATGGCATCCCTGCTTGTGTGTGAGTGTACAAGTGAACAGTCATCATTTATAGCCATGCTGGTCTAATTGGCAGCAGTAAGAAAAATAGAAAGTAAGAAGAAATAGAACAGTATCCATTGTGATGTCTACATTCATACGGCTTTCAAACAGTATTTGCCTGGAAAAGCTCCATCACATTTTAAATGACTTAGACAGAGTGTTGTCTCATGTTTAAATTTTGGACCAAAAAGAGGCCACTCATTTTTGAAAGTCCTGTTTAGTCAGGGAGTAAAACAAACAGCCATAACATATTTATAAGATCAAAGTAAAGTAGATCTATTCTTATGTCCATAATCCTATCTACAAATCACATTCTACAGTGAACTGAACTTGTTAAGATGCTGATGTTCACTACAAAAATAAAAGTTTCTCAAAAATAATTGATAAATCCGTTTACATTTTGCAATTACATTGTAAGTATCAAATAAATGGTGAAAAATTTAACCCAATTTTTATTCATTAAAATAATTGTTCACTTGAACAAACTAGTGCATTATATCCATTTAGAGGAAGGAAATCCTAAAATAACCCTTATTTTCCTTATTGTTAAAGCTACATTGACCCTATGAGCATCATTTGCTGCAACATCATGATAGCCACAATCTCAACAAGAGTCAAAAAGGTTTAACTTAACACGAAATTCCAGAGGGCAGAAATTTAGACATATTTTGATCGAGACTTTTCACCACTGGTTTAAAGACATTAAACTAATTCAAAGCTCATTCTACAGTTAAAAAAGTGTGAAGTTTAGTTCTGCTTAAACAGCACAATGCAGATTGTAGAAATTTTGGCATTCAAAAGTGATTAGAAATCATCCAAAAAAACCAAAAAACCTGAAAGAAAAAAAAAAAAAAAACCCAACAAAAAAAACCCATTGCTTTTATAATGTGTGTGTGTGTGTGTGTGTTTTATATATATATATATATATATATATATATATATATATATATATATATATATATATATATATATATATATATATATATACACACACACACACACACACATACACACACGTACATACAGGATCTCACAAAAATTAGCACACCCCTCCATTTTAGTATATCTTCTCAAGGGACAATACTATACAAATGAAACTTGGATATATTTTAGTGTGCAGCTTGTGCAGCTAATGTGCAGCTTGTATAGATATATAGATTTACTGTCTTCTAAAAATAACTCAACAAACAGCCATTGTTGTCTAAATAGCTGGCCACAAATGTGAGTACATTCAAGTATACTGTGATAACAGTTGTACATAGTGTAACTATGCAAAGCCACATTTCGTATTCATCATGTTCCTGTTTTTCTCTGTTGACAGAATCATGCAAATTTGTGCATCTTGTATTAGAGCAGTTAAAATGTGGTGCTTAGAGTACAATTATCTTATACTGATCACTGGATGTTCAACATGGCACCTAATGGCAGAGAACTCTCTGTGGAGAGCAACAATTCTAATTCTCAAATCCTCATAAATGGTTGAGGCTTTCAGAAGATCGGTAACACACTGAAACTGAGTTACAGTACAGTGGCCAGGTTCATACAGAGGTTTTCCAAGACGGTTCCACTCAGAACACTCCTCGCAAGGGTCAATCAAAGAACACTATTTGTGCTGTGAGTCAGAAACAGAAGCTGGTCAGTGCTCAGACCTTAGCCGCCCACTGCAACAAATCGATTTGCATGGCTGTTGTCTCAAAAGGAAGCCTCGTCTGAAGCTGGCTCAAAAGAAAGCCTGCAAAAAATTTGCTGAAGACAACCTGTCCAAGATCATGAATTACTGGAACCATGTTCTGTGGTCTGATGAGACTAAGATAAACTTGTTGTGTGGCAACGTCTTGGTGAGGAGTACCAAGAAATTTGTATCTGTCAAGCATAGTGTTGGTAGCAATATGGCCTGGGGCTGTATGAGTGCTGCTAGTACTGGGGAGCTGTGGTTCATTGAGGGAAACATGGATTCCAACATGTACTGTGACATTCAAAAGGAGGACATGACACCCTCCCTATAGAAATTTGGCCTAAAACAAGTTTTCCAACCTAATAACGACCGCAAACTCACATGATGACAACTGCTTCGCTGAGGAAGCTAAAGGTGAAAGTGATGGAGTGGCCAAGTATGTCTCCAGACATGAACCCCATTGAGTGGGACATCCTCAAGAGAAAGGAGGAGAAGCACCATGTGTCTAACATCCATCAGCTCTGTGATGTCATCATGAGGGAGTGGAAGAGAATCCCAGCAACAACCTGTACAGTTCTGGTGAATTCCATGCCCATTCGCAGGAATTAAGGCAGTGCTAGATATCAAAGGTGCTCACACAACTGTTGACTACTTTAAAATATATCAGAGTTTCATTGCTATAGTACTGTCCCTTGAGAAGATATACTAAAATGGTTGCTGAAATGGGAGGGGTGTATTTACTTTTGCAAGATACCGTGTGTGTGTGTGTGTGTGTGTGTGTGTGTATATATATATATATATATATATATATATATATATATATATATATATATATATATATATAAAAACACACACATACATACACATATACACACACATACATTAACTTAGTATTTTTAAACAATTTGAAAAATCTTGATTTAGAGTAGTGCTGCAAAATGCACACTGTATTTTTTTTTTGCCAGTTATTAATTTGTTTCTTTCCACTTTTCACAACAGTAAAATATTTTACATTTCTTATTGTCATGTGGAGGATACAAAATAGCTTATTTGCTAGACACACCCCTTACCAATAGTGAGAATGCACAAGGAATGGTTCTTTATGGCACAAAAAGGGGGTCAACAATAAGTCAGTGATTCAGACACTGATGTTCAATGAGCCTTTTATGTTTCTAGGAGAAAGAGTAAAATCAGTCAGTAAAGCGCTGACAGGCTTTCTTCCAGCGGCATGCTGTGCACCACAGATCTTTCTTCTCCATTCCATACACTTTGCGGCACTTCTTTGCTTCTCCTCTGGGTTTTCTGGATAGTAAGGATTACACTAAGAATTAAAAACATTTAAGCTGCCAAAATACTGTGAACCCTTAAATACATTTAAATTACTTACAAAATGAATGTATATATAAAATCTACACTGCCTCACTGTACCTGGTTCCAGGGCTGGGTTTGGGTGTAGATATGGTGGCATTGTGTGTCTTGCTGACTGCATGTGTGACAGGTGGTCTCTTCTCCACTGTGCTCAAAATGCCAACATGAGTTACTTTACCCTGAGAAGTAAATGCGATTGAAGTGTGAAGCAATTCCAACAAAACATTTTACAAAAAGACATTATTCAGTATTAATGTTTTTTATTTATGTAAAGTATTTAACAAAAATATTATTTTAACCTTATATTCTGAATATCTTTTCAAATGTCAAGTAATGTCTGATACAGTAACAGATCAGGTTGTGCAGCTTTGGATCACATTATTCTCACAAAATCAAACATTTCACAAGTCTATTCTCTCACTCTTCATATGGACAACATTACCATTCAGTGATTATGTCAAAACATTGAAATCATTGGACCATTCGATTTACTTATGCTATGGAATTTAGTGGGAAGCTCTTTAAAGATTAATAGCTCAGATCTCTGCCCAGAGCTTAGAACTTGTATAAGATGCTGCAGCTTTTCTCTGCTATAAAATGATCAGGAATTTAGGAAGATCTGAAAGAAGATCTGAAAGAAGGCCCTCAAAATATTTTGCTTGCAGAGATGGATCATGCAGCTCCGTTTGTATCAAAGTTTTACAAGTCCTTTGAAAATGTGCCTGCATATCTGGCACTGCACATCTGGCAGCAGATCCTTAAAATTCTGTGAGTTGGGGCCTCCATTGACAGACTTTTTGTTTGTCTGATTACTGATTAAGGTCGACATGGGCACTATAAATGGTCTGTGGATAAGCAGTCCCATACACAGCAAGTTGCAATGCTCTGTTTTTTTTTACCTTTCTATCAAAGCCAGCATTAATTTTTCAGCAATTTGTGGACAACAGATTGTACCAGAGAGATTGACCTCTGTCAACCAATGAGCCTTGTATACCCAGGACCCAGTCACTAGTCCACTGGTCATCCTTTCTTGAACCACATTTGATGGTACTAAATGGTGCACCAAAGGAAAGACCCATAAAACCTGCCATTTCAGAGATGCTCTGGCTCCAGCCATCTAGTCATTACAATTTTGCCCCTTGTAAAAGTCGCTCAGTTTCTTAAGCCTGCCAAATTTCCCCACTTCAACTTTCACATCAACTTTGAGAACCGACTTCATCTGCTGCACCTATCAGTATTTCAAATGTTTAAATGTTTATAAATAAATAAATAAATCGGATGATATTTTGAAAATATATTACAGTTTTTAAGGCAGAATTTAAATGAAAAAAAAAAAAAACAGCACATGCTTTCTTACTGGTTGGCTTTTAAAGATAATAGAAGGTGACTGCCAAGAAACACTGATGGCACTGTGGCTGTGCATCGGCTCGGAAGAAACAGTAGGAATGCTGACAGGAGCAGTGGCCTAGAGAACAAAATGACACAAAAACTGAGCTATACATTAACAAAGCTCACTAAAGAGTTAAGACACATTGTTGTATTGTTAAACATACTATACAAATGTATACACTGATGTAAACCAATATGTATCATTAGGTTCATGCTTTTAATGTTAGCTCGAGGTGCTACGACCAGGTTAATGTAAAGGCGAGAAAAGCTACCTGGTAGGCATGGTCAGTGTGGATGTGGCACAGTGTAGATGGAGCTGACTGGCTTAGCGGACTGTGAATCACAGTGGCAGACTTGGATTGCGCCATGTCACTGGAAAGTGGAAAGACAGGGGGTGGGCCAAGGGTGGTGGGTGACGTTGGTGTGAGGTTTGATAGCCCTTCAGACAGTGTGTCCATGTTCACCTCAATCTCTGAGTAGTAGAAGTCCTCTTCACCATCACTGTAGTCAGAATCACCATTTCGCCTACATGCACATGCACAAACACAATGCAGACAGAATTTAGATGCTAGTATGAATTTATTTACAATGGTCAAATTCTGGCTAATATACAGCGGGGAAAATAAGTATTTGACACATCAGCTATTTTATCAGTAAGGGGATTTCTAAGAGGGCTATTGACACAGAATTTTCATCAGATGTAGCCATCAAGCCAAATAACCAAGCCATTATGGATGCACAAGCCAGTGCACTCTTAGTGCCGGTCCCAAAGCCCGGGTAAATAGGGAGGGTTGCATTAGAAAGGTCATCCAGCGTAAAACATGTGCCAAATCAAATATGCGGATAACAAATGAGAATTTCATACCGGATCGGTCGAGGCCCAGGTTAACAACGACTGCCACAGGTATCGTTAGCCGACAGGGTACCGGCGGAAATTGGGCTACTGTTGGCCGAAGGAGGAGAAGGAGAGGAGGAAGACGTCTACAGAGACGGCAGGAAAAGGAGAAGTGCAGGGGAGTGGAGGGTCGGGTTGGTACTTTAATTGTTGGTACTATGACGGGTAAAGGAAGAGAGGTAGCTGATAGGATGGTTAGGAGAAAGGTAGATATGCTTTGTGTTCAGGAGACCAAGTGGAAAGGGAGTAAGGCCAGGAACATTGGAGGTGGATTTAAACTGTTTTATCATGGTGTGGATGGAAAGAGAAATGGTGTAGGGGTGATTCTGAAGGAAGAGTACAGTAAGAGTGTAGTGGAGGTGAAGAGAGTTTCTGATAGGGTGATGATCGTGAAGGTGGAAGTTGAAGGGATGATGATAAATGTCATCAGTGCCTATGCTCCACAAGTTGGCTGTGAGATGGAGGAGAAGGAAAGATTCTGGAGTGAATTAGATGAAGTGGTAGATGGTGTACCTAGGAAAGAACGATTGGTGATTGGGGCAGACTTTAATGGACATGTAGGTGAAGGGAACAGAGGTGATGAGGAGGTGATGGGTAGGTATGGTTTTAAGGAGAGGAATGTGGAAGGGCAGATGGTGGTAGATTTTGCTAAAAGGATGGAAATGGCAGTGGTGAACACGTATTTAAAGAAGAAGGAGGATTATGATCCTCCTTCTTCTTAAAATAAGTGTTCACCACTGACGTATAAGAGTGGAGGAAGGTGCACACAGGTGGACAATGTGCTCTGCAGGAGATGCAACCTGAAGGAGATTGGAGACTGTAAGGTGTTAGCAGGGGACAGTGTAGCTAGACAGCATCGGATGCTGGTCTGTAGGATGGTTTTGGAGGCGAAGAAGAAGAGGAGAAGAGTGAGGACTGAAAGAAGAATAAGATGGTGGAAACTGAAGGGGGAAGAGTGTTAAGTGGTGTTAAGGAGGTGTTTTTATGATTAGGCAACTACTGCAGGTGTGATGAGGGAGGCAGCTAGAAAAGTACTTGGTGTAACATCTGGAAATAGAAAGCAAGACAAGGAGACGTGGTGGTGGAATGAGGAAGTGCAGGAGAGCATAAGGAGAAAGAGGTTGGCAAAACAGATGTGGGATAGACAGAGTGATGAGAAAAGTAGGCAGGAGTACAAGGAGATGCGGCAGCAGGTTAAGAGGGATGTGGCGAAAGCCAAGGAAAAGGCATATGAGTAGCTGTATGAGAGGTTGGACACTAAAGAAGGAGAAAAGGACCGAGCTGGGAAGAATGTACTGCAAGTTAGAGCAGTAAAGGATGGAGAGGGAAATGTGTTGACTAGTAAGGAGAGTGTGTTGAGAAGGTGGAGGGAGTATTTTGAGCAGCTGATGAATGAGGAAAATCAGAGAGAGAGAAGGTTGGATGATGTGGAGTTGGTGAAGCAGGAAGTGGATAGGATTAGTAAGGAGGACGTGAGAGCAGCGATTAAGAGGATGAAGAGTGGAAAGTCGGTTGGACCAGATGACATACCGGTAGAAGCGTGTAGATGTTTAGGAGAGATGGCAGTGGAGTTTTTGACCAGATTGTTTAACAGGATTTTGGAAGGTGAGAAGATGCCTGAGGAATGGAGAAGAAGTGTGCTGGTACCGATCTTTAAGCATAAAGGAGATGTGCAGTCTTGCAGTAACTACAGGGGAATTAAGTTGATCAGTCACACCATGAAGTTATGGGAAAGAGTAGTGGAAGCCAGGCTGAGAGAAGAGGTGACCATCTGTGAGCAACAGTATGGTTTCATGCCGAGGAAGAGCACCACAGATGCCTTATTTGCTTTGAGAATGTTGATGGAGTAGTATAGAGATGGACAGAAGGAATTGCATTGTGTATTTGTGGATTTAGAGAAGGCGTACGACAGGGTGCCAAGAGAGGAGTTGTGGTATTGTATGAGGAAGTCAGGTGTGTCAAAGAAGTATGTGAGGGTGGTGCAGGACATGTATGAGGACAGTGTGATGGCAGTGAAGTGTGCAGTAGAAACGACCGACTGGTTCAGGGTGAAGGTTGGACTGCATCAAGGATCGGCCCTGAGCCCTTTCCTGTTTGCAGTGGTGATGGACAGGTTGACGGACAAGGTCAGACAGGAGTCTCCCTGGACTATGATGTTTGCGGATGATATTATGATTTGTTGTGAGAGTAGGGAGCAGGTTGAGAAGAGCCTGGAGAGGTGGAGATATGTGCTGGAGAGAAGGGGAATGAAACTCAGTAGGAGTAAGACAGAATACATGTGTGTGAATGAGAGGGAGGGCAGTGGAGTTGTGCGATTCTAGGGAGAAGAGCTGGAGAAGGTGGAGGAATTCAAGTACCTGGGGGTCAACAGTGCAAAGTAATGGAGATTGTGTTAGAGAAGTGAAGAAAAGAGTGCAGGCAGGGTGGAGTGGGTGGAGAAGAGTGACAGGAGTGATTTGTGATAGTAGGGTATCTGCAAAAATGAAAGAGAAAGTTTATAGGTCTGTGGTGAGACCTGCAACGTTGTATGGATTAGAGACAGTGGCATTGAGTAAAAGACAGGAGGTGGAGCTGGAGGTAGCAGAGCTGAAGATGTTGAGGTTTTCATTGGGAGTGACGAGGATGGATGAGATTAGAAATTAGTTTATTGGAGGGACAGCGCATGTTGGATGTTTTGGTGACAAGGTGAGGGAGGCGAGATTGAGATGGTTTGGACATGTGCAGAGGAGGGACATGAATTATATTGGTAGAAGAATGCTGAGGATGGAGCCACCAGGTAGGAGGGAAAGAGGAAGGCCAAGGAGGAGGTTCATGGATGTGGTGAGGGAAGACATGCAGGTAGTTGGTGTAAAAAAGGGCAGATGTAGAGGACAGGGGGGTATGGAGACAGATGATCCGCTGAGGCGACCTCTAATGGGAGCAGCCAAAAGAAGAAGAAGAAGAAGAAGAAGAAGTAGCCATCAAGCCAAATATTTAATTTATACAAAGAAATCAGAACATTTAAGTATACAAGTTGAGTCATAATAAATAAAGTGAAATGAAACAGGAAATAAGTATTGAACACATGAAGATAACAAGGTGCAAAATGGCATAGAAAGCCAGGAGATCACCTGAAATCTGTCAGTATTGAGAGAGAAACCCTGCCCCCTATCAGTACTAATTGATATCAGCTGCTTTAGTCCTAATTGATGGCCTATAGAGGCTTTTCATTACCCAGGAGGCACACAGGAAAGACTTCATGATGGGTAAAAGCAAAGAACTCTCTGAAGATCTTCATAATCTTATTGTTGAACTGCATTTTGATGGGAATGGTTAGAGAATCAGGAGAGTTCGCCAAGAACCACTCGGGCAGAACTTCAGGAAGACCTTGCATCATCAGGTACTGTTGTTTCAAAGAAAACTATAAGCAATGCACTGAACCGCCATGGCATCCATGCACGCTCACCACGCAAGACTCCATTGCTGAACAAAAAGCATGTTGACGCTCGGTTAAAGTTTGCGAAAAAGCATTTGAAGAAGAATGGGCCAGAATCACTCCTGAGCAATGTAGACGACTGGTCTCTCCATACAAGAGGCGTCTAGAAGCTGTAATCACCAACAAAGGCTTTTCTACAAAGTATTAAATAAAGTGTGTTCAATACTTATTCCCTGTGTCATTTCACTTTATTTATTATGACTCAACTTTGTATACTTAAATGTTCTGATTTCTTTGTATGAATTCAATATTTGGCTTGATGGCTACATCTGATGGAAATTCTGTCAATAGCCCTCTCAAAAATCCCCTTACTAATAAAAATGCTGATGTGTCAAATACTTATTTTTCCCGCTGTATCTTATCTGTAAAGCTTCAGGTAAAAAAGACAATATTAAATATCAGCAAACACAAAGGGTAACTTTTAACTTTCTAGTTGCTGGTTTTAACTAAAATGAAATAGCTTTCCAGCACACCTGACTAGCCATGTAATAATTAATTACAGTAGCAGTAAACTGAATATTTTTAAGATATTCAGATTTCCAAATTTAATTTCCATAATGTTAATAGTTATTTCAATAAACTTGGGCAAAAACATCCATATATAAAATAAATAATACTAATATAATTGTTTGCCAACAATATTACTGAGATGATGATTTTTAAAACAACCTGGACCTGGACAAAATATAGAAAGCTGAAGCTGACTTTGTTTATTTCAGCTTTGATATAGAACAGAAGCAACATAACTAGCCAGCTGCTGTCTAAATGATGCATAGTACAAAAGCTTTGTAACTAAATTGAATGTTTTCACCATAACATGTTGAACATGCAAAGTAGAAAGAAACTTAAAACCTCCATAAAAGTGTGTTCTATGTTTTCACTGTCAGAGCATGTAAAAAGCTTAACACAAAAAAACCTAATTTAGCTGCACTTTTGTCGTTACAAGCCTCAGTGGGTACTGGTATAGAGAACTTTAAACACTTGTGTAACATCTTGACAGAAAATACAATACAGACCATTCTGAGGAAGTAAACAATAGCAAACATGATGCGATGATACTGCGCATGTCTTGTCCTAAAGCATTTCTGGTGGTGCTATTTTTAATTCACTGACCTATCAAAACAAAATGACTAACATGCTTTATATGTTTAGCTAAAATAAAACAGTTAAGATATTTATAAAAGCAAAAAATTGTTCCAGAAACTTTTTTATAAAGTTGTTAAGGTGACTGCAGAGGTTATTAAAGCACATTGCTAACTGAATTCTATTAAATTGTAGGGAGTTAAATTTAAGGGTATAAATGATAATGTACTACAACTTTAAATAAGAGCTGGAGATAATAGCGTGCGAACAGCGATTTAAAATTGCGGAAAAGAACAATCTGTGTGAGAGTTGTGATAGCATAGAGACAGAGCGGAGATGTACTGTTAATTCTAACATACAACACCAAGCTCATTACAAAATGAACTGCTGTGTTCCATTCTAACTTAGGTAAAGTGTGTAGCTATGTTGCTGTGATCATTTTTTGTGGTGGAACAGTGGATGAAAGAGGGTTTGAATGCTGTAAATTTGTGACCCTGTGCGTGGTAACAAAAAAAAAGTAGTTGCTGGCTAACGTGGCTTTTTTGTATCTAATTCATATTGAATTTTAATTCATCATGAGTTGTTGGTTTTATATAACTGTTGATATCCTGGAGTTGCTTTAACTTTTACCTTTTTATTTGCGCAATATCCCTTTGTAGCATTTAGTAATTCTACCACAGGTTGAACGATGGAAATTTCTAATTGTGGTTTTCTCTGCTTTTAACCAGATGTTGACATAGAACATTGGTTATACTTAAGTAACAGTGTGAATTCAGTAGCAGTATTATTTAGCATTTGTTAAATGCAAAGTTGGAATTTAATTCCTTTCCCACAACAAGTAAAAATCATACGAAAATGTCCCCTCAACTCAATAGTTATATTTTACCAGAGTGGCATTGTGAATCTAAACTTTTAAATCTATTAATAGTAATTTAACATTAGAGATAAATAACTAATTTTAACTAGTTGGCTTTATTCGAATGCTACTTTCTTATATCTGCTGAACTGCTTGTCCGATGATGAATCTGTACTACACTTCCATTACAAAATGTTGGACTATAAGTTCATTATATTAAAACAGTGCAGTATCCACTTAGTCCTGTATAGTAAATGTTTGTTTAAAGTGGCTTATGAGATTCATAAGCTTTAAACAAACTTTTACTATACAGGACCAAGTCCTAAGTCCTCCAAGACATGGGAGCATTTTATATTAAACGCAAAGCATTAGAGCATTTTATATTATATGCAAGGCATGGAAAATGTTTATATTAAACACAACAATGAAAACTTTACCTGAAAGTGAGTGGGGTGATTGTGCAACCTGAGTCACGACAGAACAGATCCAGTGTGACTGGATTCGATTAAAACGGTGCGAACAAACACTAAATCGAAAAGCAGCAAATAACAGCAGCAGTAAACGATAAAAAATGTTTGTCACTGTTGTGGTTTTCAGTGAATGCTTATGCATTTGTACACCAATGCATATTTTCATCTTCTTTAATCAAGCCTGTTAGCTTTCTGCGTTCCTCCTCAACAAGCAGCCACTAGAAGCTTTAAAATGTCTAAATTAATGGTAGTTAAACAAAATTTGTGGCTTTTGCATTTTTTTTTATATACACTTTTATACATAAATACCCTAAATTAGGGTTTTATATAGTTATAATATGCAAAACATATACACATATATATATATATATATATAAACTAACTTTCTTTCGGCTTCTCCCGTTAGGGGTCGCCACAGCGGATCATCCGCATGTTTGATTTGGCACGTTTTTACAATGGATGCCCTTCCTAACGCAACCCTCCCCATTTCTCCGGGCTTGGGACTGGCACTAAGAATGGCTGGGGTTGGTTCCCTGACCGGTGATTGAACCCGAGCCGCAGCGGTGAGAGCGGCATATCCTAACCACTAGGGATATATATATATATATATATATATATATATATATATATATATATATATATATATATATATATATATATATATATTATTTATTTATTTATTTAAATTTTCTTATCATATGTTGGGACACTGGCAGGATGTAGTTGGGACACTGGCAGGATGTACCCATCTCCTGCGTTGTGAGATGCCTTACTCTTGCCAGGGGTCTACAATGTTATGTGGTCTCTGTGTTAGCGTGCATATTTTTTACTGTGTTTTTGGCGTGTCAAACCCGAATTTCAGCTCTTGTCTCTCACCTTTTTATCAGCATCAGCGGACACTGAAACAAAACGCTTCCGCCTCTGCCCTCCACTCACAAAACCGGTGCTTTTACACATGCCTGTTGCCAAATACATATATACTATACGTTTATACATCAAGGTACTGTAAATTGCTCTGTTTTGCTAAATTATTTACTATAACTTTTTTATTATTATTATAAATTAATTACAGTATTCTACCCCATACTGATCTCCATTCTATAAGACTCCCGGGTAGGCTAGGTCATGTCTCGACTATCAATATTTTCATGTTATGATAGTCTCATTATAACCCATCTCCATCGTAAGTCAGGGACTACCTATATATATATATATATATATATATATATATATATGGGCTTAAATTAGGGCGGTCATTGGATTAGAAACATTGAGTTGAAATTAAGCGATTTTGATGTTAATTGGTTTATTTAAAAGATTTCTATACATATATTGATTATGTTTATAAGGCAAGTATTCACTGAGATTCTGGTTGTTTAATTCATTTGTCTGTGAAGAGAGATGACAAAGACGGCAGAGCGTGCCCTCTCTCTGTTTTCTTTATTTAAAAGAAAAAGCACAGCGTTTTGTTATTATTACGGTGTTACTTTTACGCCAGACATAATGGGACACGCACCTTCTAAAAAGTTAAACTTTTTTCTCTTCAGTCCACAGAGTATCTTCCCAAAAGTATTGGGGATCATCGCGATGTTTTCTGGCAAAACTGAGACGAGCCTTTATGTAATTTTTGTTTAGCAGCAGTTTTCGTCTTTGAACTCTGCCATGCAGACCATTTTTGCCCAGTCTCTTTCTTATGGTGAAGTCATGAACACTGACCTTAACTAAGGCAAGTGAGGCCTGCAGGTCTTTGGGTGCTGTTGTGGGGTCTTTTGTGATCTCTTGGATGAGTCGTCGCTGTGCTCTTAGGGTAATTTTGGTCAGCCGGCCACTCCTGGGAAGGTTCTCCACAGTTCCATGTTTTTGCCATTTGTGAATAATGGCTCTTACTGTGGTTCACTGGAGTCCCAAAGCTTTAGAAATAGCTTTATAACCGTTTCCAGACGGATAGATCCTAATTATTTTCTTTCTCATTTGTTTCTGAATTTCTTTGGATCTCGACATGATGTCTAGCTTTTGAGGATCTTTTGGTCTACTTCACTTGGTCAGGCAGGTCCTATTTAAGAGATTTCTTGATTGTGAACAGGTGTGGCAGTAATCAGGCCTGAGTGTGGATAGTGAAATTGACACTTTTTCAGACGGGGCCATGTGGTTTTGTTTTTCTCTCAATAATAAAAAACCTTTATTTAAAAACGGCATGTTGTGTTTACTGATGTTATCCTTTACTAATATTTAAATTAGTTTAATGACATGAAACATTAAAGTGTGACAAACCTGCAAAAAAATAAGGAATCAGGAAGGGGCAAACACTTTTTCACTTCTAACTAAAACACTTCAAGATGTACTTCAGCTAATTAAATTAATGCAAATCATTTCCATTGCTGTAGGTAATTTACCATTTATAGTTCATCATAGATCATCATCACAATCATGTGCATAATTTGTATTTTAACTGTTGTAAATTAGTTCAGTGGTTCTCAAACTTTTAGCTATGATGACCCTTTAATAAATAAATAAACAAACAAACAAACAAACAAACAAACAAACAAACAAATAAATGCCACATGTGCATTGCCATCTATATAAAAATAAAGTGAGACTCAACAGACTAGGTAACCTTCTTTCATTGATCCATGGTACAGTTCTCACAAGCCCACTATGGGTGCGTTCAATAATGGACAGTGTTTAGCACAGGGAGTCCGACCAGTCTGCATCTCCACATATGTAACAGTGTGTAATACATAACTCTTGAAACCAACATTCTAAATATCATTAACTTGTATTACCACAGAAAAAATCATTTATTACCACATTAAATATCATTAACTTGTATTACCACAGTAGACCTTATCTCAGTTCTGACAAAAGAAGACAGCCCTTAGTCCCCTTACAAATCAATGAGCCCAACTGCCTGTTGCTCGTTCATGGTTTGTTCCTCTTTGACTCACTTTCAGTAAGTACTCACCGCTATAAAACAAAAGAATCCCACAAGCCTCTCTGAACCAGGCACAACTGGCCAGGCAGGCGCCTGCCTATATCTCCCACATCTAAACATCTTAAACATTTTCTGTTTCATCTCCGTGATCAAAATGTTTTGGCTCGTCAGTTATATATATATATATATATATATATATATATATATATATATATATATATATATATATATGTGTCATCTGAATAAACTGCTTGATGTAATGGTGTGACTGTTTAATATTTTTAGCAAGTAGCTCAACTACATATGCTGCCGCACTCTAAATTTGAACTAAAGTCATTCTAAAGGCCAATCAAATGCACATTGTTTCACAAGGAAACATATTAATCATTAAGTGGTTTGTGTTGGAGAGTTTACCTAGGGACCCCTCCTCTTTTCCTATATAATTCCTCCATTTGTGTGATGTCACCTTATTAACGGATACATACCCTAGGTGTATGGTGCGAATGTGCCGCTGGATCCCTGAGGAAGTGCTAAGTACCTTTTCACAGTTCTTCCACAAACATTTGAACATCATCTTCATGGAGTTCTGGACAACAAAAAACAGAAACAGAAAGGTTAAATGCATAATTCTTTATTTGCTGAACATTAAACTTTATCATACTGTTCTACTCACAGTTTTACTAAACAGTTTAACATTTTTCTTCATATACTGTACAGCTTTGAGAACCCCAAACTGGCTCAATAATATTCAGATATGTTGAATGAAAGATGTTTAACTTCACTTTTATTTTGATCAAATTATAGGTATATTATCATCCTGATACATCACGTCACCTTCAGGGTAAATTGATTAAAACTTTTGGTGCACGTGGTCCTCCAAAATGCTTTGGTGGTCCTTGGCAATTATGCACCTATCTAGCAGAACTACTTTTCCTAGGGAATGCATTGCAGTATTGGAGCCCAAACAATCACTGATCCACCCCCATGCGTCAGTCTGAGTTGTAAAGTTCCTTGAGGTTTCTCCACACAATAACTCTCCCAGATATGAGGAAAGACAGTGCAGGTGGACTCATCAGAGAACAATATACGTTTCACATTGTTCCTAGAACAAGATTTCTGCTGCTGGCACCATTAAAACTGAAGTTTGTCATGTGGCCAAAAATCTTTTTTTACTATAACAGGCCAACCAGGATTAATGACCCTGGGGAGATCAATTAGCGAGGATATATATATATATATATATATATATATATATATATATATACATATACATATACATATATACAGTGAGGAAAATAAGTATTTGAACACCCTGCTATTTTGCAAGTTCTCCCACTTAGAAATAATGGAGGGGTCTGAAATTGTCATCGTGGGTGCATGTCCACTGTGAGAGACATAATCTAAAAAAAAAAAAAAAAAAATCCAGATATCACAATATATGATTTTTTAACTATTTATTTGTATGATACAGCTGCAAATAAGTATTTGAACACCTGAGAAAGTCAATGTTAATATTTGGTACAGTAGAGCCTTTGTTTGCAATTACAGAGGTCAAACGTTTCCTGTAGTTTTTCACCAGGTTTGCACACACTGCAGGAGGGATTTTGGCCCACCCCTCCACACAGATCTTCTCTAGATCAGTCAGGTTTCTGGCCTGTCGCTGAGAAACACGGAGTTTGAGCTCCCTCCAAAGATTCCCTATTGGGTTTAGGTCTGGAGACTGGCTAGGCCACGCCAGAACCTTGATATGCTTCTTACAGAGCCACTCCTTGGTTATCCTGGCTGTGTGCTTCGGGTCATTGTCATGTTGGAAGACCCAGCCTCGACTCATCTTCAATGCTCTAACTGAGGGAAGGAGGTTGTTCCCCAAAATCTCGCAATACATGGCCCCGGTCATCCTCTCCTTAATACAGTGCAGTCGCCCTGTCCCATGTGCAGAAAAACACCCCCAAAGCATGATGCTACCACCCCCATGCTTCACAGTAGGGATGGTGTTCTTGGGATGGTACTCATCGTTCTTCTTCCTCCAAACACGTTTAGTGGAATTATGACCCAAAAGTTCTATTTTGGGCTCATCTGACCACATGACTTTCTCCCATGACTCCTCTGGATCATCCAAATGGTCATTGGCAAACTTAAGACGTGCCTGGACATGTGCTGATTTAAGCAGGGGAACCTTCCGTGCCATGCATGATTTCAAACCATGACGTCTTAGTGTATTACCAACATTAACCTTGGAAACGGTGGTCCCAGCTCTTTTCAGGTCATTGACCAGCTCCTCCAGTGTAGTTCTGGGCTGATTTCTCACCTTCCTTAGGATCATTGAGACCCCACGAGGTGAGATCTTGCATGGAGCCCCAGTCCGAGGGAGATTGACAGTCATGTTTAGCTTCTTCCGTTTTCTAATGATTGCTCCAACAGTGGACCTTTTTTCACCGAGCTGCTTGGCAATTTCCCCGTAGCCCTTTCCAGCCTTGTGGAGGTGTACAATTTTGTCTCTAGTGTCTTTGGACAGTTCTTTGGTCTTGGCCATGTTAGTAGTTGGATTCTTACTGATTGTATGGGGTGGACAGGTGTCTTTATGCAGCTAACAACCTCAAACAGGTGCATCTAATTTAGAATAATAAATGTAGTGGAGGTGGACATTTTAAAGGCGGACTAACAGGTCTTTGAGGGTCAGAATTCTAAAGTTTAAAAATCATACATTGTGATTTCTGGATTTTTTTTTTTAGATTATGTCTCTCACAGTGTACATGCACCTACGATGACAATTTCAGACCCCTCCATGATTTCTAAGTGGGAGAACTTGCAAAATAGCAGGGTGTTCAAATACTTATTTTCCTCACTATATATATATATATATATATATATATATATATATATATATATATATATATATATATATATACAGGGAGTGCAGAATTATTAGGCAAATGAGTATTTTGACCACATCATCCTCGTTATGCATGTTGTCTTACTCCAAGCTGTATAGGCTGGAAAGCCTACTACCAATTAAGCATATTAGGTGATGTGCATCTCTGTAATGAGAAGGGGTGTGGTCTAATGACATCAACACCCTATATCAGGTGTGCATAATTATTAGGCAACTTCCTTTCCTTTGGCAAAATGGGTCAAAAGAAGGACTTGACAGGCTCAGAAAAGTCAAAAATAGTGAGATATATTGCAGAGGGATGCAGCAGTCTTAAAATAGCCAAGCTTCTGAAGCATGATCATCGAACAATCAAGCGTTTCATTCAAAATAGTCAACAGGGTCGCAAGAAGCGTGTGGAAAAACCAAGGCGCAAAATAACTGCCCGTGAACTGAGAAAAGTCAAGCGTGCAGCTGCCAAGATGCCACTTGCCACCAGTTTGGCCATATTTCAGAGCTGCAACATCACTGGAGTGCCCAAAAGCACAAGGTGTGCAATACTCAGAGACATGGCCAAGGTAAGAAAGGCAGAAAGTCGACCACCACTGAACAAGACACACAAGCTGAAACGTCAAGACTGGGCCAAGAAATATCTCAAGACTGATTTTTCTAAGGTTTTATGGACTGATGAAATGAGAGTGAGTCTTGATGGGCCAGATGGATGGGCCCGTAGCTGGATTGGTAAAGGGCAGAGAGCTCCAGTCCGACTCAGATGCCAGCAAGGTGGAGGTGGAGTACTGGTTTGGGCTGGTATCATCAAAGATGAGCTTGTGGGGCCTTTTCGGGTTGAGGATGGAGTCAAGCTGAACTCCCAGTCCTACTGCCAGTTTCTGGAAGACACCTTCTTCAAGCAGTGGTACAGGAAGAAGTCTGCATCCTTCAAGAAAAACATGATTTTCATGCAGGACAATGCTCCATCACACACGTCCAAGTACTCCACAGCGTGGCTGGCAAGAAAGGGTATAAAAGAAGAAAATCGAATGATATGGCCTCCTTGTTCACCTGATCTGAACCCCATTGAGAACCTGTGGTCCATCATCAAATGTGCGATTTACAAGGAGGGAAAACAGTACACCTCTCTGAACAGTGTCTGGGAGGCTGTGGTTGCTGCTGCACGCAATGTTGATGGTGAACAGATCAAAACACTGACAGAATCCATGGATGGCAGGCTTTTGAGTGTCCTTGCAAAGAAAGGTGGCTATATTGGTCACTGATTTGTTTTTGTTTGGTTTTTGAATGTCAGAAATGTATATTTGTGAATGTTGAGATGTTATATTGGTTTCACTGGTAAAAATAAATAATTGAAATGGGTATAAATTTGTTTTTTGTTAAGTTGCCTAATAATTATGCACAGTAATAGTCACCTGCACACACAGATATCCCCCTAAAATAGCTAAAACTAAAAACTACTTCCAGAAATATTCAGCTTTGATATTAATGAGTTTTTTGTGTTCATTGAGAACATGGTTGTTGTTCAAATTAAATCCTCAAATGAAATTAATCCTCAAAAATACAACTTGCCTAATAATTCTGCACTCCCTGTATATATATATATATATATATATATATATATATATATATATATATATATATATATATATATATATACAGTGTGTGTGTGTGTGTGTGTGTTTTTATTTGTAATGTATATATGGAAGCTTGCTTGGAGTTTGACAAACTAAATCTAATAGTCCTATACAGTGGAACCCTGTTGTACGAGCATAATTCGTTCTTGAAAATTGCTTGTGTGTCCATTTGCTCGTATGTTCGAACTACTTTTCTCCATAGGAATGAATGTAAAAGTGATTTCATCCGTTTCGAGATCTCATCCGATCGCTTATTTCTGCACTTAAAAAGTGTAGCCTATTTTTAAAAACAAATACACTGCAAATTACCGTAATGTAAACATAATTTAACACTTACTCGTGTGATAGTGGTTAATTGCGAGTGTGAGACGCGCACCACGCTCGTAACCTCCTCGGTTTCCATGGTAATTCTATTTACTTTCATTTTCACAGCACCATCACTGATTTTCTTGGGAGACATTTTTAAAGACTTCTAGTGAAATAAAAATATAAAACTAAAAAAAGTTACTGTGGGAGAGCGTATAAATACGGGAGCCACTTTTATTTGTTTTGTTATTTTGTGTCAGTCTACACACACACACACACACACACACACACACGCTCTCCTCCTTAAATGCACCCTCCGATCACTTAAAAAGAGAGAACAATCATTAGGTCACATTAACTTCAGGTGAGGCAATTACCCTGCCTATCTGCTACCGGATCCACCCTCCATTCACAAACCGCCGCTCGGCCACGCCCCCGCTGCCACAGTTACGTTTTTGCTGCACTGAACAATGAGAGCGACCGAGTGATACGTCATCAACTAAGCGACTGATGCGACCCTCCGCCGAAAACGGGGAACCGGCAGCGTGGGTTTGCTCGTGCCTTCGAAATTTGCTCGTGAAACAGGGTAAAATTTTGCGAGCGAGTTTGCTCGTACTATAGGTTGCTCGTACAACGGGGTTTCACTTATATATATATATATATATATATATATATATATATATATATATATATATATATATATATTATGTAAGCCCATGGAAGTCCACTTGTAATTTGGCAACCGGCACCTGAAGGACTATCAGACTTAGTTTGCCAAACTCCAAGCAAGCTTCCATAAATACATTAAAAATAAACACACACACACACACACACACACACACACACACACACACACACACACACACACACAGGGTAGACTTTTGTTTTGTATGCTACCATAGCTGCTGCCACCTAGTGTATATAGAGTGCTACAGCTCATATTAAATATTAGTGAAAATATTGCAATATACTTTACTATACGTTCAAATTCTTTTTTCAGTGTTTGCATATTTAATTTATGCAATTATCTTTCATATTATTTAATTAATTATATATTCTAGAGGCTTTCACAACTGGCTGTGTATTTTTTTATTGTCAAAAAAAAATGTTGATTTACACAAATTGCTTCACCTTGAATACTCAAATGCTGAGTTAATTATTATTAACACTTGTGATTAAATACAGTTTTCATTTTTAAAACAATTTTAAATAAATTGCCTGCTAGGCTAAATAATATATAAAATAATATTTTATAAAAATTAAAAGGAATAAATCAAATTGATGCAATACACTTTTTATTATATTGATTAAATTGAGTAATCAATTAAATTGACAAACTAAATTGATGCAATCAAATAACTACATGGAAAAATAAAAATAATTGTTTACATTCATTTTACATTTAATGCTTTATTTTCTAAAGATAGGATCTACTTAACTGTTCTACTTATTTCAGCATACTTTAACAAATGTCTTAATTTCTTCCACCCTATATTCATTTACTCCCTTGATATGTGAAATTGTCAGAATATTCTCATTTTAATAGAAATTCTTGAAGCTAGACATAAAAAACGCTAACGAATCCATAGTGCTAGCTATATATATTACACACATTTTTTTTTATGTCTTTTTATCATCAAAACTTAATATTTCCCCAGCTGACCAGAAAAGGAAAGGCAGAATGAGGCAATTTCCTTGCTTTCTCAAAGGGCACATAAACATGTTCCCAGCACAAGGGAAAAAGTGTGTGTGTGTGTGTGTGTGTGTGTGTGTGTGTGTGTGTGTGTGTGTGTGTGTGTGTGTGTGTGTGTGTGTGTGTTATCTTTGAAGAGCAAAATAAAAAAAAAAAATAGACAGAAACTGGTTTTCTTAGATTGATCAACTAACCATTAGACACTTCACTGCAAGTCAACGCAAAGTGTTTAGCCAAGCATTCATTAAACAAAACTTGGTTCTCAGGGGTTGCCCAAACAGGGAAATTCCTCTTCTCTGTTTACAAAGCCCCATGTCTATACACGAATAATGTACATGTGCGTACTTAAGTAAAAACACTGATTGTAGAAAATCTTACACGAGTCAATAAAACAGATTTATAATAAAATTAGTAATAAATTAAACTTAATGCAACTGTTGCCACAAAATGTCTGCCTGTCTTTTATCCTCATCATATTCATGGGAGAAGCCGAAAGAAAGTTTTTATATTCAAGTGTTTGCACCTGGTCCACAGGTAATATATTTTATAGAAGAGCGTTTATTTGTCACATATACATTACAGCACAGTGAAATTCTTTTCTCCACAAATCCCAGCTGGTTTGAGACCTTAGTTCAGAGCGTTGGGTCAGGGTCAGCCATGATACAGCGCCCCTGGAGCACAGAGGGTTAAGGGCCTTGCTCAAGGGCCCAAGAGTGGCAGCTTGGTGATACCAGGGCTTGAACCCCAGACCTTTCGACCAGTAACCCAGAACCTTAACCACTTAGCTACCACCTCCCCCAAAAAGGCTTTCCTGTTACATGCATCAAAACATACAATGTATTTTATTCTAGAAATTGAGATAAGCTGGGTAAGAGATGCCGGTAGCAGCACACATTCTTTGAATGTCTTTACATGCCTTTGGATTGATGCTACTTCTTACTATATGGATATAACCCTCACCCAGGGAGGAATACTGTTCCTGCTGGGATCATTTCCAGGGAGTGGATTTTATAGCATGAGGATAAGCACACGGCAGACTTGTGCAGGTGAGGGAGATCTCTCTAAAAACATTGACTTTTGTATATACTGTGCACAAAGACTGTTTACACACACACACACACACACACACACACACACACACACACACACACACACACACACACAAGAATCCAAACTGATTGTAGCCAGTGCCTTACTGAGGTGAGCATTACAAGGCTATTTATAAGCCTATCTTTATATATACCAAACATCATGATACTTAATATGAGCAGCAGATTTATTTTGGCATTGCAAATTTTAAGACAACAAATAAGTTGGTGGGGTGTTGGAAACCATTTGTAAATATTGTATGTTGCAAATTTTTTATAATTGTTGTCACCCTACAAAACACTGGGTTTTTTCTGGCTTCTATTTTCTACAGACAATCCAAATCTATTCACACTGATATTGTGTAGTTCCCCTTCTGCTGCCAAAAATGCTCAAGACCTTTAAAAAAGTATGCTGTGGTACCTGGCACAAAGTCATTAGCAGCAGGTTCTTTAAGTCCTCCTGTTCATCCTACACAAGCCACAAGTGCCCGAGTTGATCTGCAAAAGTTGCTGCCTTAATTAACACCTTGAACTTTTTGTCATTTTCCCCCAACCATTTTTGCAATGTGGCACAGCCCATTATCCTGCATAAAGAGGCCAATGCCATTAGGGAATAAAGCATTTTGTGTTGTTTGCCCCAATAATTAGGACTGCTTAACGCTCTTACCTTTCGTTTACGGGGAATAGGGTCCTCAAACAGGAAGTGGGTGCTCTCTGTCTCCTCAATGTTGTCCTCTCCTTGTGAGTAGATCAGAAAGCTCTTGTTGACATCATTAGAAAGGGGTGGTGATGGTGTAGAGGGCACTGACTGGTCACTGGCATCCCAGCTCCAGTTCCCACTTGTGGAGCTGCTGTAGCTGGCTGAGAGACACTCCTTCCATCCTAGGTTCAAAAGTAGAGCAGAATTTATATTATGAAGTGTAAGGTTCCCTTATTAGTAAAATGCTACTTGGACCTTTTTAGAGCCATAACTGTAATTTACTGCAACATTAATAATATGAAAAGATTCTTTGATATTAGACTGTGAGATGATTAAGCTAAATAAAACATTTAAGATCAAAACATTGTCATCACAACTAGTACTGCTGTCTGACAGCCACCTGAAACTCAACAGCACACTTTCCAACTTAGTTGAACAGATAACAATAACATTTATTTAGTATTTTTTTAGGGCTGCAAAAAACTAATCGATGTAATCGATAATAATCAATAATGAAATTCATTTTCAACATATGCAGTTATCGATAAGTTGAGCTGCTCAAGTTACGGGTTAGCATGGCGGCAAGATAACAGCCACTTGCGAAATGGCGGAGAGTACAGGGTCAACCGGCAGCAGGAAAAAATGTCCCAGATCACAGATGATGGCGAAACATCAGTACAGTACTGTAAAATCCTGATCATGTGAAAATGGTGTAGTTTAATAAAGTGCTATTATGTAAACTGTTTGCTAACTTCGGGACAGTCGCACTGGATCTGTTCTGTTGTGATTCGCGAGTAGCAGGTTGTGCAATCAGCTCCCTCACGACGTGATGCGATTGCATTAAAACTGTGCAAACATTAAATCTAAATCAGCAAATAACAGCAGCAGTAAACAATTCTGTTTTAGTCACTGTAGTGGTTTTTAGCAATTGTTTATGCTTTTGTACACCAATGCATATTTTTTCCTTTCTTTTAATAAGGCATGTTGGCTTGCTGCGTTTCATTCCATTCTCTTTTTATAGCATTTGTCTACTACAGTGAACGGTTAACTTATCCGTTTTTAAACTGCGGCTTTACCATACGTTCAAATGCTTGGTTTTAATGTTTTTATATTTCATTTAGGCATATATTTGAGTTTTATACAAAATAAAATTAATTATATATTCTACAAGCTTATTTTCTCAAAACTGAACAAAATGTCTTTTTTTTTTTTTTTCCCCAAAAAGAAAAGAGGTGTTGTAGGCATTTTATCTCATGTTTCAGAACGCCATCAAGCTGAAAGTTGTTAAACGGTAGTGTACTATGAGGCAAATATTTTTGAGTATTAATTATATTACTTGTTGTTTGCTGCATTGGTTGATACATGCCCAACTTTACTGATTAGATAATTTAATTAAACATGGACACTGTTCCCAATCCTCATGCTCTGCATGCAACTACCTTTGTTGCATGCAGAGTAAACACAGTTAGAGCTGATCTTGAATACCAAACAGTACAAACATATGAGCAGCAAATTCATTTTGATTGTATTTTGCATTGCAATTTCTGCAAAAAAATAAGCATTACCTAACTATTACCGCTAAAAGGCACATAAAAAGGTGTACATGTCATGTATATACATATACTGTCCTATAAACACTGCTGTATTTTAATATGATACACAAGGCAAAATCAAGACCAATACAGTTGAGCATCAAATATGAATTAATAATAAGTTTAATAATAATAAAAACTGCTACATGCATATTTCACTTTATTAAATAATGTAATGTTATTTATTATTTTATTATTCTGTGTTTGTCTCATTATTAAAAATTACATTATAAAAAAACTTATGTAGTTATTTTTGAAACATATGAATGTTTTTTTTTCTGTTTATATGTAAGCAAACTAGGTAAAAGGCAAAAACACACAGGATTTAAACAGTAAATGACCAAAAGAAAGTTCTGTGGATAGAGGAGTCAAAATTTGAGTCCACGTTGACAGGATAGAAAATATTAGCAGACTGCCCCAAACCCACAGTCAAACATGATGGTGGAAGTCTAATGGCTTAGGGTTGTTTGGAGCAGGGAAGGTTAGAAACTTCAGGTAAAAGGAATACTGAACCAACATGGGTACCATTCCATACAGTCTGGACTGCAGGTAACTGGAACCAGTTCTACCATGCAACAAGAAAATGACCCAAAGCTCTGTAAGTGTTAAAGAGCAGCATTTTCTATTAGAAATGGCCTGCATTGTCCACGAACTATATACTACTGAACTGTTCTTGGATGAAATGGATCGCAAGGTCAGAAAGAAATACCCGACTAGCGAGGAACACCTTTGTCAGGTTTAATACAAGGCAGGGCAAAGTATTTCTTCTAAATGTCTGGAGAAATTAACTGTCTGGATGTGAAGAGTGTGTAAAGCTGGTATTAATGCTAAACGAGGATTTTTCAATGAAAATTAAATACAACTGTTTATTATGTTCTGTATTGAATCTGTAAATTTACACATATGTTTGATCAAAGCAAAAGTTGCATATAAACAAAAGGAACACCCATGTGTCTCTCAAACAATAAAAGACAAGGTGTTCCCAAACTTTTGACAGACACAGTATTCGTGTTATTCCATTTTATGCCTGATGTGTAAACATGTTATTACATAATGTAAACACTGTTTGCAAAATGTTGACTATTGTTTGGAGCCCAACAAAAGATATCTGTTTGGTGATGAAGGCAAAAATATTTCTGTTGTATCTATAATCTAAAAACAAACAAACGAAAAAAAAAAAACCCCACCATAATCACATTCAACATTCAGTGATGAAATTAAGCTTGTTATGCAATGGCTTAGTACTTACCTGAGGCAGCAGGTGAGGGGTTGAGCACCAGAGGATTTGTGGACAGTGTGGTCAAGACTGTGGCTGCCATTACCTCTTTATCAGCATGGCAGGGCTTCCTATAGATAAGAGCAAAATATTATTATAACAAAATGTCAATCACAGAGTGGTTTGGTATGGCTTGGCATAGCAGCTTTAGTATTTGCAATTTCAATATTTTTATAGGCTCTCAGCACTCACTTCCGAGTCGGCGGCCATCTTGCCTTTTTTCCCGGTATTTATGGCTAACAATGACATTAACTCGGGCCAGATTATCTGACCTGTTTGCATTTCCCTGAGAGCACTCCTGCCACCCTGCCTGTTCCTGTTCCTCATCCTGATCCCTGCTCTGCCCTGACTTGTTATGGATTTTGGCCTTTGGTTCGTGTTTTTTGCTCTGCCTATGTTGCTCTGTTTGCCAGCTCTTGGATTTTTGGACTGTTCCCGGCATTGCTCTTGGTTGCCTGTTCTCAGATTAAGGACTGTTTTCTGGACTGTGTTTTTGCTCACTTTCTCCATTAAAGACTGCTTTTTTCTGCTTTTGTACCCCTGTTGCATGCTGTATTTGGGTCCTTCCAACTTAACGCCTCTGACCGAATAATCTGGTCCTGTATAGTGATTCCTGACCAAATAATCATGCCATAAACATGGACCCAGTGAATGCACCAAAGCATTGGAGTTGCCCCTCCTCCAGCTGGCAAATCAAGGACACACCAGAGGTCCAGAGAACACCAGAGAACAGAGTATATTTGGGTACATCTTCTGGTTGTAGATAACCTCTTAAGACGGCTGTCCCTCTGGCCCCTGATCCCGGGCCTGCCGAGATCATCAATCTGCCTGTCTGCCCTGCCATGAACGCTCCCTGGACCTGCTGCATGACAGAGAATGTTTCCAAGTCTGCCTGTCATGCTGTCGCTCTGGCCCTGAGCCCCAACAAGTTGTTCCTTAAACCTCCTCCGAGGGCGCCGCTCCACTCCGGAGTCCTGCCGAGGGCGCCACTCTGAGCCTAATCCTTGTTGACTATGTCTCTCCACCCCCGGGTTTCAACAAGGTGTTCACTTGGACACTGGGTTTCACACTGCACTCCGATGAGGGCTTTGCCCCACCTCAGACCTCCGCAAGTGGGTCTCCGGCTCATCATATCGACCAGAAAGCCTCTGTGTTGTGGCAGCCACCTGGAGGCTCGCTCCATGCTTCGTCTGGCCTTTCCCTACCTCCAAGGTGTTCTACACAGTGGTGGTCCACCTCAAGTGCCACAGTTGCCCCAGACCTTTCCTATGTCCCGGCTCAAGGACATGATTGCCTTTTTACTCTTTTTCCACTCCCTCCATTAAAGACTGCTTTCTCCATACCCCTGTTGTGGCTTGCATTTGGGTCATTCCACTCATCGACTCTGACAGAATAATCAGACCCTGCATAGTGAAATTTTTTTTCCCTAATTTGCCTGACTGAATTTGATAACTTGTGCTGCTGTCTAAAATGCTTTTTGCAGCTGATACCATCTTCTGAAGCTTAGATTAACTGATACTGACCATGGGCTATCCTCAAAAAGGACAAAAAGTCCGAATAAAGACTATAAAGTCAGTGGCCAAATTTACAATGCAACATAAACCACTGTGTCAAAAGGCATTAGAACTGTACTAAATTGTGCCAATAATTTTATTGCAGACTTAAATAGGGTTAACAGAGAGTGGGGTCTGCTGGGGGAAAAGGAAAGAACTTCTTAATTCTTTTATTAAAACTACCATCTTTCGTAGGAAACAGAGAGCTATAAAAATTGCAAACTGTGAGAGATCACTGAAGTGGCATGTTTGTTATAACAAAAACAATGCAGTTTCTGTGGCAAGCCCCAGGACTAGTTTGTTTCTATGGGAAAAAAAATTTATGTAATTCATTTTTATTCAAGATTTCCTCCTTCTACCTGCAAACGTGCCCCTCCTCTGCATTACACATAACACAGCCAGTCTATCTTTCATGCTACTTTCCCTTGAGCATACTTTAGCACAGAGACAACTGAATGTGTGTAATGGAAAATTCCACCACAATAAGCATGCAGCCAGAGTCTCTGGTGTATATTCACACAGCACAGCAAGATTATCGGGTTTATTTGCCCAGTGTGTGTTTATCCATGTTAGTAAATCAATAGCAGGGTTTCTGTGATTATGCTTCATGAATAACGAAGATTAGGGGTCAGATGATTGTGTGTCTGTTGTAACTAAAGGTTTTATAGTGTCCTATCTAGTGTTAATAGTGTTCTAGTTTACTTGATCAGGGCTATCAATAATATTAAAAAAAAAACAAAACAAACAAAAAAAACCCTAATCATTCATTAATGACAAAACATGTACATACACACTGTACAAAGCATTGATCTGTACAAACGTCAGAAAAATTCAGAACAAAAGAGCTTCTTCAGGTGAAAGTCAGTATTTTAGTGTAAACTCCCTTTGCACTTCTTGAACTCTTTTGCAGAGACTGTCCTGAACTCTTCTGATATACTAGGTTTCTAGTAAATTACTAGACAATATTCAGGACTTTGAAGGCTAGTTCAAGACTGTCAATGTTTTATCAGCTTTATTTCTCTTCCAAATATGATTTTACTGTACTTGAGATCATTATAATGCTAAAATATAAAACCAGATGCTATCAGGTGCTTTCCAGAAGGAATGGCATGATGAATTACTGGTGGAAAATATTTAGCCTCTAACAACCTGTGTGTGGGTGAGTGGATGACTGAAGTTAGTGGGTGAGTTTGAGTGTGTGAATTAGTGAATGGCCTACAAGCCAGGTTTATGAGGTACTTCACAACAACAAAGAGAAGAAAGAAAAATTAACAGCCATATACAAATATGCAGTAATATAAAAGGAACAGAATTAAAATTAATTAACCAGAATTGAGATGACGCATTCATACAAAAACACACATCAAGGCTTCCTGTGTCCACTCAGACAATTCATCCAGATCAGCAGTAATCTAATAAAAGAACACTGAGCTATGTCTGTGTTACATAATCAGAAATCCCCCAACCACTACCTCATGACTCCCCCCACCCCTTCCTCTCATCTCTGCACTTATCTCTGAAGCTTTCTTCTCTGCCTTGCTGTCTAAGACTGTATTTAAAAGAAAAACTGGATATGAGGAAAAGAAGGGAAATGTGTTGCACACAACTCTCACAAAACAACTGCACAGTGGCAACAGCGCACACACACACACACACACACACACACACACACACACACACACACACACACACACACACACACACACACACACACACACACACACTGCTTCTTTAAGAGTTGTAGCAGAAGTTTCAACTCCTCCCTGTGCTCAACTGCTTGGCTACATAACCAGAGCAAACTGGTTTAAGGCTGTTGTGCAAGCCAAGCCCAAACTGTACTTTTCCCCCTTAAATTGGGTCAAGCTGGAGAGGGGGCAAGCAGCTCAAATAAAATACGAAGAAATAACCTCTATTTCAATTAAGTAAAACAGACAAAGTACAAGAAGAAGACAAATGAAAAAATAAAAAGGGAACAAACAGTACTCCATGTCTAGCTTTCATTAGAGTGATGAAAAACTCCTGGGAGAAAGAGGGAGGTAACTGAGGAGTTTTCTGGTTCCTGGACTTCAGCATCACGCCAGTGAGATTTTATTTCTCGATCCTTCTTCTCAAGTGCTTTTAACAAAAACCCAACCTTTCCTGTCAACAGAGAATTTGGAAATCATGCAGGTGGGGCAAGTCCACATGCACCACCTGTATGCTTTCCAAATTCTCTGTTGGACAGACTCCAGGTTGAGTGCCTACTATGCAGCTCTGGAGCACCACAGGGAATGAGCCTTCCTTTTCACTGTGTACACTGCAGACTTTCAGTACAGGTCAGAACGCTGCCAACCTCAGAAACTGTCTGGTGGTCAGTGTAATAAGGATGGACAGGACAGGGAATGTACTAAATAAATGGGATATACTATCACAAGGCCCTGACCTTAGGCAGAGATTTGACACTCCTGTCTCAGACAAAACATTAATTAAATCTTTGGATTGAAATAAATGTTGTATTGTCTAAATAATTCCACAAATGTTTTATAAATGAGGTGCAAAAAAGTGTATGCTTTCTTGGCTAGAGGTATAATTACAATTATATACTGTATACCTACATACAGAATAATAAGTCATAAAATTAAACTTTCTGCCCAATATTGTGTAGCCAACAAAACAGTGTGGGATTGCCACTGCCAATACAGAACACAGATGCCACAAAGAGCTGTTCTTAGTCGGCAACAATATTTTCTTTGGTAGAAAAAGTAAAAGTAACATCTACATGAATGCCAGGATGCAACAGAACAGAGCTTGTCTCCTTCCCATAGTGGCAAACTGGTGTCATCTCTTCCCCAAATATGGCAGACACGTACCCAGCTATTCACGAGATGCAGCAGGCTGCAATACACTGTGTGTATTGACACTTTCTGCAATAAGTGCCACAGTATTTCTTCTGTGGAATTGGACCTGACAGGATATGCTTAGTTGCCCACACACATCAATTAACACTGGGTAAAGAGTTCTAGAATATAAAATTATAAGGTGAATATAAGTTTTCACTGGTTATTTTTTTTTATCTTATTTTCTTTACCCAACAGTTGCAGGTGGGTGATTACATAACATTTTTGGCATTTGACAGAAACTCTGATCCAGTACAAGCTAGTATATTTATGTCATTTATACAACTGAGAAGTTGAGGACTAAGGGGAGTGTCAATGTGTAGCAGCTTAGTAGTGCTGGGATTTAAACTCACACCCATCTACTTGTAACCCAAGAAGTTACAACTTTGCCTTAAATGCAGAATTAGCCCCCACCCAAGCGGCACATGTGCGAGTATGTGCTCCGTATCTGTGTTTCTGCATGGCCTGACCCTGACAGCACACATGAGCCAATAGCATTTTAAGTAAACAGAACAGGCTGTGGCTGATAACAATGCAGAGACCGAGTATGTTTGTGTGCAAGCACACAAATTAAAACTATAAACTATAGAAACTATGATATTGTATGGAACAACCAAATAAAAGAAAACTCATCCATAATTTTGCTTTATGAAGTAGGGATGTGCCTTCTGCCTCATTCAGAGAGGTCAATATCCATATAAGTTTAAAGATATTTAACCACAAATTTTAAATAAACTTCATACATAAACTTCACTGTAGATTATATTTATGATATTTACATAACTAACAAAAACACAAACATATATGTGCATTGGTTTTGATATCTGGTGAAGGGTAATCAAGTCAAAAAACAGGTTGACTGCTCAGATTATCTTCTTCTTCTTTTCTTCTTCTTTCGGGTGCTCCCATTAGGTTTACTATAGTCAAAAATAGTTGACCAAAGTAAACCTTATAACAACCATAAGAGTTTGGTAGATATATAACAAAAGATTGAGTCAGCTGCTTTCTGGAGGAATAAGTGAGAAAATAAATTTAATAAGTATCACCATCAGTTTGCTCTTTATTTTTTTTTCAATAATCCTCATACTGTCATACTGTAAAACTGCACCAATGCCCACGCCAGCACTACAGAAATGATCACATACTGCATAGATTAAACTTTTATAAAGGGTGGCAAGCTATGTTAAAACTGGCAGTATAAGTGCCACTTAGTGCCTTTATAACCTAATTTTTTTATAAAGGTTTGTTACAGCACCAGATTATATTAATCTTAATAAAGATATTTGCATGTATATTTAAATAAACAAGTGAATACAAACCAATGCTTCATGTGAGGACAGCGTCTAATATACAACAGAAATTGTTGCAGAGTGCTATGAATTGGACTTCATCTTCACAGCAGCTGACTAGTTTCAATAGTTTCGGATTTAATAAACAACATTTTAAAAACTTTATCCCTACATAAATGAGTTTTTTTTTAGATTTTACATTATCATGACAAGCTTAATTGCACACTTGCATAATTGGGCCATAAAAATGTCCTGTCTACCTACCCCCCAAGTTAGCATTCTATCTCAAATCTCTCATTTACTGCATGCACTACTATAGAACATTACTATGTATTAAACAACTGCTTTTCCTAATATAGTTACTTATAGTTAAACATCCTCATGTATCTTTGCAACTTCCTGAAAAACCTGTTTGGTGCACCAGTCTTCAAAAATTTCTAGATTACTAAATACAAATCAAGTATATCAGCCAAATACTCACTGAGGGCTTGTCTGGTCCAATCTCTGGGCCAATGTTTTTGCTACTTTAGCACAAACTGTTAAAAAAGTTAATGCTGGGTGTGATAGAAAGGTGTCAAAACACACATTGCATTGCAGCAGAGTGATGCTCTGGACAATGTTCTGCTGGAAAACTACCTAAAGACTGTTGCAGACCATGCACACCCCTTCAAGTAATCCTCTTTCAGCAGAATAATGTACCCTGCCACAATGTCTTTTTCTTCTTCTTCTTTCAGCTGCTCCCATTAGGGGTCGCCACAGCGGAATTATCCGTCTCCATACCCCCGTCCTCTACATCTGCTTCTTCATTACTTTGCACTGTTGACCCCAGGTACCTAAACTCCTCCACCTTCACCACCTCTTCTCTCTGCAAGCGCAACACTCCACTGCCCTCCCTCTCATTCACACACATGTGCTCTGTCTTAATCCTACTGACTTTCATTCCCCTTCTCTCCAGCACCTCCAGCTCTCCAGGCTCTTCTCAACCTGTTCCTTACTCTCACCACAAATCACAATATCATAGTCCATGGAGACTCCTGTCTGACCTCGTCCGTCAACCTGTCCGTCACCACTGCAAACAGGAAGGGGCTCAGAGCCTATCCTTGATGCAATGCCCTGCCACACGGTCTGCCATGTGTAATTCAAGATGTTGAGATGGCTTAAAATAATCCTGATTTCAATCCATTCAAGCATCTGTGGAGTGTGGTGGACAAACACACAGTCCATAAAAAGCCTATGTCAACAAAAGGCAAACCTACACAATATACACAATATTAGAAAGGTTTTATTCTTAGGGCTGGTTGATGTAAACCATGCTCCACTGCTTAGTTTTGGGCTGAATAATACCACCCTGGCATGGACTTACATGACACATTCACATGCCACTAACAATCAAATATTTAAATGTGGTCACATACAATTACTAAATTACATTCTTTGGTATTATTTGACCAAAAAGATTAGGAACTCATTAGCCAGAAAAATAAACGTGTATGTGTGTTGATTTATCCCATATGTGTACCAATCATCAGACAGGTTTATAGATTCTAATAAATTCTAACGGGTCCCTCCTCCACCTTCTATTCCCTTGCCACCACTCTGCATCTTACTTGCTCAGGCCAGATACATGAGTGCAAGTGCAAACACACACACAACCACAACCACACACACACAGGAGTAGCATGGTTATCCTTAGTGTTTATGACAGCAAAACAGTCCCCAGTGTGCAGGATTGATAAATAGCTGGAGTTAAATAGTATTCAACATGGGCACGTACACCACTTTTCGTTATGTCATTCTGAGTCCCTTAAGATCATAGACCAAAACAACACAACCTGTGCACTCCTCTTTACAGAAACTGCATGAAGCTAAACTTCTGCCTAAACTTTCAACGCTGTTTAATCTGTTACAGCTGTTTGACATGAGTCGGCACTCAGGAGCCACCAAACTGAGACTGTGTCTGTCCCCCGAGCGAAACCAAAATGTAGTAATTCTTAAAAGGTCTTTTCAAGTAACCTGATTACCGTAATTTCCGGACTATTAAGCGCACCCATATATAAGCCGCACCCACTGAATTTGACAAAGATTTTTATTTTGAACATAAATAAGCAGCACCTGTCTATAAGCCTGTCTATATAATGCCTACACTGAAACTAATGAACTTTACACAGGCTTTAACAAAAGACAGAGTCTGTTACACACGGTGTAACGGGTGAAATATGTTGTGGCTCCTTTAAGAGCAGAGAGGTATTTTGGGAATAGCCTGCCGCCGCATTTTTACGGTATTACTGCATGTGTGCAAGACCGAGGAATATGTCCTTATTTTTTTCTGATGCTCATTTCCAAGTTTCTTTGACTAACCCGTAACCTGTCTGTGCTTATATGATTTCTGTTGCAACTGGAGTTAGTGAGCTATCCCATGACCTAGACTCAACGCGTTACAATGGCTTGTATCTAAACAGTAGCCTACCAAGAAAGTCATTGTTCACTGTCTTCCTCCTTCCTTTCACAACTATTTCTCTCGGGAGTTTTTCTTTTGGCATCGTCGTGCGTTTAAAAATCACCACCGGTGGAAGTTTTTTTCTCCCGATGCCGTGCAGCTCAGAACACAATCATTTCCATTCGGAAATTTAATTGGTCTAATGTTATGTCGCTCAGTTTTATTGGCTTGAAGTTTGTGAAACCGGAAAAAACCCAGGAAAAATCCATAAA
Source organism: Silurus lanzhouensis (assembly GCA_039877035.1). Classification (NCBI taxonomy): domain Eukaryota; kingdom Metazoa; phylum Chordata; class Actinopteri; order Siluriformes; family Siluridae; genus Silurus; species Silurus lanzhouensis. Next base: position 111,255 of record JBCEWE010000506.1, read on the forward strand.
TTAGCCGCTTCGTTGTTTAAGCCGCGGGGTTCAAAACATGGGAAAAAAGTAGCGGCTTGTAGTCCGAAAAATACGGTAACATTAAATTAAATAGGACTGAACGCACAGCCAGCACCTCTGATCTAAAGATAGGATTGTTGAATATTAGATCTCTCACGTCAAATTATTACCGACCAGGAGTTTAAAATAATGTGTTTGACAGAAATGTGGATTAAACTGAATGAATATGTAGCATTAAATGAAGTGAGTCCTCCTGGGTATAGTTATTATATTGTAGATATATTTGGCCCGCAAGATCATTTTAAATGTGTATTAGTGCTGGCCCTCCAGTATATAGCGCATACACCGCTAATACTACAAATCCCAGAATGCACCGCTAATACTACAAATCCCAGAATGCTTTGTTAGTGCGTTGGCGCGTCAGTCGAGACCGCTGAAAAACTCTGTGTACTCAGCGCTGAATTTACCCGGCGATTTACTGACTTTGAAGCCCAGAAATGCAGATTTGAACTGCTCAGTAATCCGTTTGTGTTTGACGTGGAAAGCACACCAACCAACCTCCAAATGGAGCTGATTGAACTCCAGTGTAGAGACACGCTCAAGTCAAAGTACGACTCTGTGTGTGCTGCACAGTTTCCATGTTTCTCCCCGACGCACTGCTCCAACTCCGTGTCCAAGCTGCTCAAATCCTCTCTGTGTTCAGCAGCACATATCTGTGTGTGTAACTGTTCTCTTTAATGAAGATGAACAAAACACCACTCAGGAGTCTCACTGATGAACACCTTCACTCAATCCTGAGGATTTCCTCAGTTTAGAGCCTAAAGCCAGACATGATGCATTTGTATCTAAGAAGAGATGCAGGTATCTGTCTTCAACCAATGAATGAATGTTGTCTTTATGCACTTTTCTTACTCCAAGGCATGGACTGTTAATGGTTGAAAGATTGCTTTTTTTTAATTGAAGGAAATTATTATTTTTGGTTTTGTTGTTGGCCTGTGAAAAATGATTTACATTATAAACGAATTTGAAAGTCTATAGATAGAGCGAGGCAGACATAATAAGAAACGAATACCACTGATGTTTGTTTTATTTCAAATTTAATTTCTCATGTGTTTATAATATTAAACTTTGGTTGTTCCAGATTTAATGTTTATGCAAAACTAAAGTTTGTTTCCATATGAAAAGGTTCAACATTACACATCTAGAGAGAAGGGAAAACATGCACAATTGCAATCATTTTTTCAATAAATATTGAGTTTGGCCTACGACTTCGTCCCAGTTTTAAAATTTTGGCCCACTGTGAATTTGAGTTTGACACCCCTGCTCTAGATGATGTAGCTCCCCTTAAGACCAAAATGATCAGGGAGAAAAAATTAGCACAGTTGTATAATGATCATACGCGCACCTTAAAACAGACCACTCGAAAATTAGAACGTAAATGGCGTCAAACAAAATTAACAGTATTTCAAATAGCATGGAAGGAGAGCCTCCTAAATTATAGAAAATCTCTTAGTGCTGCTAGATCAGCATTTTTCTCCACCCTCATAGAAAATAACAAGCATAATCCTAGATTTGTATTCAGCACGGTAGCAAAATTACAAGGAAATAAATGCACTGCACTAACATGCACACCATCAATAGGTAGTAATGATTTCATTAACTTTTTTATTAATAAACTTAAAAACATCAGGCAAGAAATCCAGACAATTAATTTAATTCAATTTTCAATTCATTTTTTTTGTATAGCGCTTTTAACAATGAACATTGTCTCAAAGCAGCTTTACAGAGATAATTTGGTAATTAAAAGTGAATATGTTCTTTATAATTAAGTTTGTCCCTGATAAGCAAGCCGGTGGCAACTGTGGCAAGGAAAAACTCCCCGAGATGGCATAAGGAAGAAACTTTGAGAGGAACCAGACTCAAGAGGGAACCCATCCTCATCTGGGTTCTCCGAATGTCCATTTGTAGCAGATATACGATGTTGCAGGGTACAGTGATGATGAGAAGCGAAAAGTAGTCCTGAGTCAGTGTAGGAGACTCAGGCTCAGGTCTTATTTGACTGATTAATATAAATCCAAATTATTTTAAAAGTAACCCTGTAGACAGCAGTGTAATTATAACAGACAATCAATTACAAAGCTTTACTCCCATTCATGAGAATGACTTAATTTCATTAATTTCCTTTTCAAAATCATTAACCTGCATTCTCGATCCCTCGCCTACAAGTTTGCTCAAACAGATAATTCCAGAGGTAATTGAACCTGTTTTAAAAATAATAAACTCTTCCATTAGCACTGGATATGTACCTAAATCCTTCAAACTGTTATCAACCCCCTAATTAAGAAACCTGACCTTGACCCATGTCAGCTGTCCAACTACAGGCCAATATCAAACCTAAATCATGACTGATGCATTTAAGAATTTTTATTCATAAGTAGATGTGAGCATAACTGCTGTGCTACAAAGTTTTCTAAAATTTTGGATATAAAGGGGAGCCTTTATATCCAAAATTTTAGAAAACTTTGTAGCACAGCAGTTATGCTCACATCTACTTATGAATAAAATTTTTTAAATGCATCAGTCATGATTTAGGCCTCATCATAGCACAGAGACAGCATTAGTTAAGGTGGTAAATGTCCTGCTATTAGCCTCTGATCAGGGTTTTGTCTCTTTACTTGTTTTGCTCAACCTTAGTGCAGCTTTTGACACCATTAATTACACTATACTGCTTGCTAGACTTGAGAATGTTGTTGGAATAAAGGGAACAGCTCTCTCTTGGCTCAGGTCTTATTTGACTAAGCGCTATCAGTTTGTTGATGTAAATGGTGAGTTCTCCACACTCTCTGAGGTAAAGTTTGGTGTTCCGCAAGGATCTGTCTTAGGCCCACTGCTTTTCTCTTTATATATGCTGCCTCTGGGGGAAATTATTCATAAACATGGTATTTGCTTCCATTGCAATGCTTATGATACACAGTTGTATATTTCAGCAAAGCCAGATGAGAGAGATCAGCTTACAATGTTGAGGAGTGTGTAAAGGACATTAGACAGTGGATGCTTAATAACTTTCTTCTGCTCAACTCAGATAAGACGGAAGTACTTTTAATAGGACCACATGCAGCTACAAGCAATCTTTCTGATTACGTAGCATCTCTGGATGGTGTTTATATCTTAGTGTGTACAGCAGTCAAAAACCTTGGTGTGATTTTTGACCCTAGTCTTTCCTTTAAGGCTCACGTGAATAATATTACCAGGATCGCCTTTCTTTCATCTTAGAAATATTGCTTGAAATATGTTACAGGATGCAGAAAAACTAGTTCATGCTTTTGTTACATCTAGATTAGACTACTGTAACGCTTTACTGTCTGGGTGTGCGAGTAAGTGCAGAAATAAGCTTCTGTTAGTTCAGAATGCAGCAGCAACAGTCCTCACTAGATCTAGAAATAGCTATTTGTTGGTACCGCAAATAATGAAAACTACAGCAGGGGGCAGATCTTTCTCTTCTAAAGCCCCACAGTTATAGAACAGCCTTCCAATCAGTGTTCCGGACTCAGACACAGTCTCAGTGTTCAAGTCGAGGTATTTATTTAGTCAAGTCTTTTATCAGTAGATTTCTTTTCTTAGGTAAAGGTAGCTAAAAGGTTTTCCCTCATAGCTATGCTGCCATAGCGAGTCTTGCCGGAGTCCAAACTGCACAGTGACATTAACTTTCATACAACAATAAAGACACACAATAATCCAAATCCTTCTCCTCCTGTCACCCCTCTTCTCTCTCTCACTCTCTCTCTCTCTCTCAGTTGAGTTAAACATGCTCCTGAGGCTCCTTTGACCACTGTTCCTGCCCCTCTCCCCTCCGTGGATCTTCCCACTTCGTCCAGGCCTGCCTCTGGATAGTGTTCTCTTTAACTGGAGGCCACTCTGTGCAGCTGGGCACGGTTTCTCATCAACGCCTTGGGTGGTTACATGAAATTCTGGATGGATTGGACTGTAGCTAATGTCAAGAATCTGCTACATCGACTCAGGACTTCTTTTCGCTTCTGATCATCATCACTGTACCCCGCAACATTGTATATCTGCTATAAATGGACATTCAGTGCAACCCAGATGAGGATGGGTTCCCTCTTGAGTCTGGTTCCTCTCAAGGTTTCTTCCTTATGCCATCTCGGGGAGTTTTTCCTTGCCACAGCTGCCACCGGCTTGCTCATCAGGGACAAACTTCCTTATAAAGAACATATTCATTTTTAATCACCACATTTTTTGTGTAAAGCTGCTTTGAGACAATGTTTATTGTTAAAAGCGCTATACAAATAAAAATGAATTGAATTTTACAAATATGATAATTAAAATACATAAGATTAAAGATTGAAAATGTGGTGAATTCTGGAGAAGTTTTTTTAAAGTTACAAACACAGTAAATGCCTGCATTCAAGGTTCTGCCTGCTCACAACACTCAACACTCACAACCTTTCTTGTATCGTAAACTGCTTACAAAACACAGTTATGCAGTCACTAGTATGGTGACAACTATACCAACCCTTACCTGCGAGACACCTTTCCCACTACTCGCTTCAAAAGAAAAGCTGACAAAAGAAAAAAAAAAAAAACAGTGTGACAGGTCAATCACAACATTCCTATTCAAATGATTGTACCCCTTTTCAGTCATCAAGTTGCCCTCATATAAGTACATGTTGCATAAAGCCAAAACTCATTTAATAAACATTTTGAGCTAGCTTAGTGATGCTAGCTAGGGATGTCTGTTTATTCCCAGGGAGATGACAAAGAAGTTCAACCAGAAGTACACACTATCTACCAGGGACAGCTTGTCTAATGTCTTAACAACTGCATAGTACATGGTGGTAAAGGCAAACCTAATAAAGATCAATTGTGTAGGTAAAGTTGCCCTGACCAGCAATAGCTGGACAAGCCTCTGCCATGGTCATTATCAGAACTAGAATCAGAAATAGCTTTATTACCATGTATGCTTAGACACACAAGGAATTTGACTTGGCGTCAGGAGCTTCCAGTGCAGAAGAAGTACAGACATAGTGTAACAGAATAGTAAACCAGACAGTTAAATAATGCAAAGTGACAAAACACTATATTCATTATGGGGAAACCTGACAAAAAGTTCTAATAAAATTCTATACAAAGCACAGACACGGCTAGTTGATGATGAAAAATTAAGCAACACTTTAAAAGAAAAGTCTAATATTCAGATGTTTTTTTTTTTAAGGTTTAAGCATTGGTGCCAACACTATAGACCCCTATATTTGCAGATGAGCTGCTTAAATGAATCTTTTGGGGGTTTTTTGGGTTGCAGCTAACTTCTTCTTCTTCTTTCGGCTGCTCCCATTAGAGGTCGCCACAGCGGATCATCCGTCTCCATACCCCCTGTCCTCAACATCTGCCTCTTTTACACCAACTACCTGCATGTCTTCCCTCACCACATCCATGAACCTCCTTCTTGGCCTTCCTCTTTTCCTCCTACCTGGTGGCTCCATCCTCAGCATTCTTCTACCAATATAATTCATGTCCCTCCTCTGCACATGTCCAAACCATCTCAATCTCGCCTCCCTCACCTTGTCACCAAAACATCCAACATGCGCTGTCCCTCTAATAAACTCATTTCTAATCTTATCCATCCTCGTCACTCCCAACGAAAACCTCAACATCTTCAGCTCTGCTACCTCCAGCTTCACCTCCTGTCTTTTACTCAATGCCACTGTCTCTAATCCATACAACATCGCAGGTCTCACCACAGACCTATAAACTTTCCCTTTCATTTTTGCAGATACCCTACTATCACAAATCACTCCTGTCACTCTTCTCCACCCACTCCACCCTGCCTGCACTCTTTTCTTTACTTCCCTGACACACTCTCCATTACTTTGCACTGTTGACCCCAGGTACCTGAACTCCTCCACCTTCTCCAGCTCTTCTTCCTGCAACCGCACCACTTCACTGCCCTCCCTCTCATTCACACACATGTATTCTGTCTTACTCCTACTGAGTTTCATTCCCCTTCTCTCCAGCGCATACCTCCACCTCTCCAGGCTCTTCTCAACCTGCTCCCTACTCTCACCACAAATCACAATATCATCCGCAAACATCATAGTCCAGGGAGACTCCTGTCTGACCTCGTCCGTCAACCTGTCCATCACCACTGCAAACAGGAAAGGGCTCAGGGCCGATCCTTGATGCAGTCCAACCTTCACCCTTAACCAGTCTGTCGTACCTACTGCACACTTCACTGCCGTCACACTGTCCTCATACTTGTCCTGCACCACCCTCACATACTTCTCCGACACACCTGACTTCCTCATACAATACCACAACTCCTCTCTTGGCACCCTATCGTACGCCTTCTCTAAATCCACAAATACACAATGCAATTTCTTCTGTCCTTCTTTATACTTCTCCATCAACATTCTCAAAGCAAATAAGGCATCTGTGGTGCTCTTCCTCGGCATGAAACCATACTGTTGCTCACAGATGGTCACCTCTTCTCTCAGCCTGGCTTCCACTACTCTTTCCCATAACTTCATGGTGTGACTGATCAATTCACTGATCAAGACTGCACATCTCCTTTATGCTTAAAGATCGGTACCAGCACACTTCTTCTCCATTCCTCAGGCATCTTCTCACCTTCCAAAATCCTGTTAAACAATCTGGTCAAAAACTCCACTGCCATCTCTCCTAAACATCTACACGCTTCTACCGGTATGTCATCTGGTCCAACCGACTTTCCACTCTTCATCCTCTTAATCGCTGCTCTCACTTCCTCCTTACTAATCCTATCCACTTCCTGCTTCACCAACTCCACACCATCCAACCTTCTCTCTCTCTGATTTTCCTCATTCATCAGCTGCTCAAAATACTCCCTCCACCTTCTCAACACACTCTCCTCACTAGTCAACACATTTCCCTCTCCATCCTTTACTGCTCTAACTTGCAGTACATCCTTCCCAGCTCGGTCCCTCTGTCTGGCCAATCGGAATAAATCCTTTTCTCCTTCTTTAGTGTCCAACCTCTCATACAGCTCCTCTTACTCCTTTTCCTTGGCTTTCGCCACATCCCTCTTAACCTGCTGCCGCATCTCCTTGTACTCCTGCCTACTTTTCTCATCACTCTGTCTATCCCACTTCTGTTTTGCCAACCTCTTTCTCCTTATGCTCTCCTGCACTTCCTCATTCCACCACCACGTCTCCTTGTCTTGCTTTCTATTTTCAGATTTAACACCAAGTACTTTTCTAGCTGCCTCCCTTATCACTTCAGCAGTAGTTGCCCAATCATCCAACACCTCCTTAACACCACTGAGCCTCTGTCTGACCTCTTCCCTGAACCTCACACTACACTCTTCCTCCATTTAGTTTCCACCATCTTATTCTTCTTTCAGTCCTCACTCTCCTCCTCTTCTTCTTCGCCTCCAAAACCATCCTACAGACCAGCATCCGATGCTGTCTAGCTACACTGTCCCCTGCCAACACCTTACAGTCTCCAATCTCCTTCAGGTTGCATCTCCTGCATAGCACATTGTCCACCTGTGTGCACTTTCCTCCACTCTTATACGTCACCCTATGATCCTCCTTCTTCTTAAAATAAGTGTTCACCACTGCCATTTCCATCCTTTTAGCAAAATCTACCACCATCTGCCCTTCCACATTCCTCTCCTTAAAGCCATACCTACCCATCACCTCCTTATCACCTCTGTTCCCTTCACCTACATGCCCATTAAAGTCTGCCCCAATCACCAATCGTTCTTTCCTAGGTACACCATCTACCACTGCATCTAATTCACTCCAGAATCTTTCCTTCTCCTCCATCTCACAGCCCACTTGTGGAGCATAGGCACTGATGACATTTATCATCATCCCTTCAACTTCCACCTTCATGATCATCACCCTATCAGAAACTCTCTTCACCTCCACTACACTCTTACTGTACTCTTCCTTCAGAATCACCCCTACACCATTTCTCTTTCCATCCACACCATGATAAAACAGTTTAAACCCACCTCCAATGTTCCTGGCCTTACTCCCTTTCCACTTGGTCTCCTGAACACACAGCATATCTACCTTTCTTCTCTCCATCATATCAGCTACCTCTCTCCCTTTACCCCTCATAGTACCAACATTTAAAGTACCAACCCGAACCTCCACTCTCCTGCACTGCTCCTTTCCCTGCCGTCTCTGTAGACGTCTTCCTCCTCTCCTTCTCCTCCTTCGGCCAACAGTAGCCCAATTTCCACCGGTACCCTGTCGGCTAACGATACCTGTGGCGGTCGTTGTTAACCCGGGCCTCGACCGATCCGGTATGAAATTCTCATTTGTGATCCGCATATTTGATTTGGCACATATTTTACGCTGGATGCCCTTCCTAACGCAACCCTCCCCATTTACCCGGGCTTGGGACCGGCACTAAGAGTGCACTGGCTTGTGCATCCATAATAGCTGGGTTTTTGGGTTGCAGCTAACAAGCGATTAAAAATAATTTAATTTAACAGCTTTGCACACATTCATCTCAATCGAGTCCTTAGTTTTAAAATTTTATACAGCTTGCCATACATTGCATAAAGTTCTGTGCTAAAATTATAGACAGGCCTGAAAAATTGCTGTTAAGGAAGAATGATCTCAAAAATAGAAATGTTAATAAATTATTTGTTTATCAATTATCAATTAGAAAATGAAAAGTGGAAATTATAAAATGAAGAGAAACGAAATCAGATCAATATTTGGTAACCACCATTTTTTTTATACTGCAAAACAGCATCAATTCTTCTTATTACATTTGCACACAGCTTTTGAAGGAACTCAGCAAGTAGACTGTTTTAACAATATTGGAGAACTAACCACAAATCTTTTGTGGATGAAGGCTGCCTCAAATCCTTCATTCTCTTCATGCTTTCCCAGACAGACATGATGTTGAAATCAGGGCTCTGTGGGGGCCAAACTAATATCTCCAAGACTCCTTGTTTTTCTTTACAATGAAGATAGTTCTGTGACATTGACTATGTTTGGGGTTGATGTCCTGCTGCAGAATAAATTTGGGGCCAATCAGATGCCTCCCTGATGGACCTGCAATTCTTCAATCAAGACCACTGTACCTGGGTCCCACTGTATTCCAGCAGGTCTTTGGAAGATGTCCAGCAGAGCCAGCAGCAATGTCGAAGAGAAGTAAGCATGATGGGTCTTTCATGTGCTGCATTAAGTATGTTTCACTAACAAATGCCTCTATAGTCCTCAACATGGAGCATAGTTCTTTGTGTTTCTTCAAAATATCTTAAACAGCACATTCTGAAACCCCAGTCTATTTTGAAATCCTTGCCTCAGAGAGACTTGCTGACACGTCTTGTTGCTATGCTCAATCTTGCCATTGTGTATGACCTGTGACATGAAACTGTCTTTCACAACCTCACCTTAGTAGCAGAGTGTTGCTGTTTCTCATTTAGATTTAAACCTCATACACAGCTGTTTCTGTGACAGTTAATGACTTTGTTTTACATTTAACTTACAGATAAAATTGATGATTATTTTCACCTGCTTGGTATAACTGGTTAAACATAATCCTGACTCTGAAGTATTATCACAACAAATATTGATTAGATTTTTTTTATCTGTTAGCTAACTTTGCCACTTGTAAAATAATAAATAAATTAACAATTAAAATGTATATTTTTGAAAGCATTATTACTTTACAGCATTTCTTCACACCTGCCTAAAATGTTTACACAGTATTGTACATGTACAACTTACAACAATTATTTCACAGCTTTATGTATGAACTTTTTAAGGAAGTAAGATTTTGGACAATTTTGGAACCAGCACAATACTTTACATATCTCTGGGGGAAAAACAAACAATACAATTAATATATGGGGTGTTACACATTTAATTGATTTCTTAATTCCAGACCTGCAAAACCTCAATTTTCCGTTTCACTTGATTGCTGAACTACAGAGGATGCAATGTTAGAAATTGTCCAATGTGTTTTCTAGAAGATTTATAAATTTGTTTAAAAGATGGGTAAATTCTTCTACATATAAACTGAGTGTCACTTACTTAAATCTCCTTTAATTCAAAGGAAGACCAACAAAGAAAATATATTATATTATTTAAAGCAAAAAATAATCTTATTACTGCTACTTTAAGCACCGTATTTTCCGGACTATAAGCCGCTATTTTTTTCCCACGCTTTAAACCACGCGGCTTAAACAACAAAGCAGCTAATTTATGGATTTTTCTGGGGTTTTTCCCGGTTTCACAAGCTTCAAAGCCAAAAAACTGAGACCCATAACATTAGACCAATGAAATTGATCAGATGCGCTTCCACTGAATCGGGCCGCACCACATCATAAATATGAATGAGGTTCCTCTGGTGTTTGACCTGCCGCTCACTCAGACTGTCAGGAAATGCGAATCATTCGTCACGCTGAAATCAACCGGGCATGAAAAAACGCACTTCACTTGTGTTCTGAGCTGCACAGCATCGGGAGAAAAGCTTCACCGATGGTGATTTTTAAACGCACGACGATGCCAAAAGATAAACTCGCAAGAGAAATTGTTGTGAAAGGAAGGAGGAAGACAGTGAACAATGACTTTCTTGGTAGGCTACTGTTTAGATACAAGCCGTGTAACAGACACTGTCTTTCGTTAAAGCCTGTGTAAAGTTCATTAGTTTTCATTAGTTATAGACAGGTGCAGCTTATTTATGTTCAAAATAAAAATCTTTGTAAAACTCAGTGGGTGCAGCTTATATTAGGGTGCGCTTAATAGTCCGTAAATTACGGTAGTCTTGAAGGATCTGAACTCAGACATACTGTCTCACAACAGCTGCCTCAACTTAAGATGTGTTGTGTCTGCATCTGAGGTTTGTCATGGGATCATAGTGGACCACTGTAGAGTCAACTACTTCCCAGAGAGACTTGGTATCCTAAATGTTCACTGCTACCCCTTACCCAAGTTATATTTATTTTTTCTAATTATTTATTGTAGGATCGTGTCTTCTTGCTTTTGTTGGTTAGATAATATTGGCGATAAGGGCCCTCTCCTAGCTTAAATCTTATCTGACTGACCATTATATGTTTGTAACTGTAAATGGTTAGTTTTCTACATTTATGAAGGTAAAGTTTGGTGTTCCACAAGGATCTGCCTTAGGCCCTTTGCCTTCATCTTCATATATGCTAGCTCTTGATAAAAAGATCTGTTACACTGAGCACGCACTTAGTTTTAAACTTTTCTGGTATCTACTTACCACAAACATACAGTTCAGCATTAGTTGAACAGCAAGCAGAACATTTTACACAGTTATATCTTACAACAAAGCCAGATGAGAGAAATCAGCTTAATAATTTTAAGGAATGTATAAAGGACATTAGACAGTAAATGTTTGTTAACTATTTAATTCTGATAAAGTGAACACTTAATTAAGCCCACATGCAGCTCGAAATAAGCTTTCAGATTACATAGTATCCCTGGATGGCAGGGGTGGACAAACTACACAAACCATGTACTATATTTAAAGTATATCTCTAATATGCCTGGTAAAATATTACTTTAGTTAAAGTGCTCCCTTTAAACTTTCACTTGAGTAAAAGTACAAAAGTATTTGCCCTCAAATGTACTTAAGTATTTAAAGTAATATGATTTATTATGGCTATAATGTTCCTACTATCATTTTTATCACAAGACTCTTGCTTAATCAACTTAGTTTAGTTGAAAATACTCTGAGCACAACAATCTATTAATAAAATAATATTAATTAGTCACTGACTGATATCTATTAAAATTATGAGCCCTAACCCTTCTTTTCAACTATTTAAAAAATATATATAAATCACCCAAATAAGGCTACTGGTGTTGTGTTGGGCAAGTTAGAGTCAGGAATTTCTTCATTATTTATTCCTTTTAAAATGTTCTGATTGCTGTTAAACTAATGCTGAACTGTATGTTTGTGCTAAGTAGATACCAGAAAAGTTTAAAAGTGAGTGCGTGCTCAACCCTGATGTTGGCTTGCTGCCTGCTTGACCAATTGACCAAATGACGTAAATAAAAAGGAAAACAAATGATTTCACAAAGTGCACTTGAGCAAAAAGTAAACTATTTGAATTTGAAATGTATTAATGTTAAAGTAAAAGTATCCCCAAATAGAAATACTTCAGTAAAGTACAGATACACCTAAGTACAATAACAAATTACATTTACCTTTTTACTCTCCACCACTGGTGGATGGTCTTTTTGATGAACCATGTGCAGCAGAAAAAGACCTTTGTGTGATTGGCTCTAGTCTTTCTTTTGCAGCTCATGTAGCTAATATTACTTGGATAACCTTCTTTCATTTCATAAATACTGCGTGGATGCCCTGCCACATGCGCAGGATTTCTCCACTGTCCTTAGAAGTGGTCGTGGATTCTCATAGTGTGTGTGCGCTTTGTCTTTCTAAAGGCTAAGGACAGTTTGGCCCTTGCTGTTCTTAAGGCCATCTTGTCCACTGCTTTGAAGACGGAGCCTCTAGCCTTTAGTAGCGCATGCACCTTGAGGTTAACCACAACTTCTGGTTGGAGCGTGTGGTGATGGTCATGTCATCATTGCACTTGCTGATGTAGCTGGTCACTGACGATGTGTACTTCTCCAAGAATGCCGGAGTCCGGATCTCTGTCGCTCGGCCAGGTCTCCGTGAAAACAAAGGCGCAGCAGTTTCTTAGACTCAGACTATTATAACGATTTACTGTCTGCAAGCTCCAGATAGTCCAGAATGCAACAGCAAGAGTCAAAACCGGAACCAGGAAATATGACATTATCTATATATTAAGCAGTCTACACTGGCTCCCAAATAAATCTCACATTTATTATAAATACTACTACTGAGTATAAACTAAGTACTACTACTGGGTATAAAGCACTAAATGGTTTTATGCCGCAGTATCTGAGCAAAGTTTTTACATTACGATCCCCAACACCCACTTGGATCAAAAGGTGCAGGCTATTTGTTGGTACCTTAAATAACGAAACTACAGAAGGGGCACCGCTTTCTCTTACAAAGACTCACAATTATGGAACAGCTTTTCAGTTAGTGTTCTGAGACACTTAGAAACTCAGACACAGTTCAAGACTAGGCTGAAAATACATTTGTTTAGTCAAGACTTTTGTCAGTAATTTTTTCTTAGGTAAAGGAGCAGATCTCAAGCGATCATGGATATAAAGTGATTTGGTAAATTGTTATTTGTATTCTGTCAACCCCCCACCCTCACGCATTCACTCGGGTTCGTTGACAGTGGTGTGGAGGGCCGTCTCTTGTCCCAGAGATCCCTGATGGCTGTGTTACCTTCTGGCTCTCTCTTTTAGTTATGCTGCCACAGCTAGTATTGCCTGAGTCCTACAATGTACAATGTCTTTAATTTTTAAATAATAATAAAAAAAAACGATACTTAATAATCCTTATTTCTCTCTTATTGTCACCCCTCTTCTCTCTCTTTCTCTCTCTCTCTCTCTCTCTTTCTCTCTCTCTCTCTCTCTCTCTCTCTCTCTCTCTCTGTGTGTTGAGTTACACATGCTCCTGAGTTACCAGTGACTTTGGATCTGCCTGATTCATCCAGACACCAACCTCTGGATGGAGTTCTCTTCAATTGGAGACCACTCTGTGCAGCTGGGACTAGTTCCACATCAACAACCTAAAGTTCCATGAAATTACTAAGCAACACAAAAACTTTGAGAATGGATTTGGACTGTAATTAATATTAACAGTCTACAATATCTCAGAACCGCAGGTTGCATTTAATTGCACACCATAACAATGATTAACTGTAATAAATGGACATTCGCTGCCACCCAGATGAGGATGGGTGGATACTATAGATATATAAAGGTGAGGGAGTATACTATATTTTCCTTGTTATTGTAAGTTTGTCCCTAATGGCAAAGGGGATTTTGAGTTCCCTTTTCTCTCATGGTTTCTTCCTCATAACATCTCAGGGAGTTTTAACTTGCCATTAGGGACAAACCTATGCTTTCAGACAATGTCCACTGTTAAAAGTGCTATACAAAAATGAATTTAATTGAAAAGAATGTAGCTGTAAACATTCTACTCAGTAAAAGTGCAGGCAGACCCACAAACCCATTGTTTTTCTGGAATCGAGTGCTCTTCTTACTTCCCAGGTTATATGATTTCTGGCCTGCTGGAAAAAACAATACACAGTTCTCAGAGTATCCTCAGAACCCCTAGGTTGGACACTGGTCTGAAAGTAAGAAGATATGGACACCTGTCTGTTGTCCTCATTGGAGCTAAAACTGATGCACCTAGTCAAACATGAAATTAAGACCCTGCTGATAGAGGTAGTCTAATAGCAGATAATCCCATCTACTGTTGGGATCATAGAGAGATAGTTGTGGTAAATGTGATGACGGGCTCCTAGATCTGATGTGCACCAAGTGATATACTCTTCACACAACTGCCAACAGGATATTGAACATGCAGCAAAGCTAACCACCTGTGCTGCACAACAGCTCACTTGCCCATTTTCTCATCCCGGATTCTCCATGCTACTATCTGCCAGCCAAAGCTGCAATGCCAATAACACAGACACCTCTCCCTTGTGCCTCTATTTACCAGCAACCTGCTACACCACCACCCACCACCCTGTCAAATAGAAAAAAAATTAAGTGCCTGGTTTGCACCTATCCAGCCTCTAATGTGCCTGTGCTCTGCCCATCTTTTACAACAAAGACTACAGGACATGACATTAAAATGTCACAAAAATGAACATACACAAATGTTTAAAAAAAGCATTTTAAATGTTCCAGAATATGCTGTTTTCTGGACCTTAATAAATACACAAATAAGGCTCAACAGTGGGTGATGAGAGCTAAACAAACCTTTGCTCAAACCTTACCAACAATGGAGAGAAACTGTCATCATGAAACATCAGGACAGAAACACTCCTACCATCATGCACTACCAGAGTAGTAAAAGAAGAAGGCAGCCAGACAGAAAAAGGATTGCATAAAAAACATTATTGCCCACAGGGCATCCAGGTTTGTGAAGAACACCTATTCACTGCCTCACCAACCCATTTTTGCATATTTGCTACTTAACGTCGGTTATGTCAGGAATCCCCCTGCCACGCCCCCTTTGGCGGCGGCATTCCCCGAAGCACACTGCTTCTTCTCCCGTGCGGGCGGGGAGCTCGTCGCAGTCATGCTGATCACACACACTCGACTCTCATTCACTCACTCATCCCATCTCCTATTTAAGCCCCTTACCTCCATGCACTCGCGGTCCGTTATTGTTTGTGCATGATTGTATGTGTTGGTTCATGGCGGTCTGTGTAAACGCGTATATGTATCCAGCAAGCTTCCACTGTTATGCTGATGGTACCCAGCCATATATCTCATCAAAACCAGACAATACAGCTCAATTGGCTCGGTTAACTGAGTATATTAGAGAATCAAAAGATTGGATAAAGCATACGTTTCTATTATTACATTTTAATAAGACAGATATTTTGCTCATCGGCCCACAGTACAGAGAAAAAAGGAGACAACGTTCCTCCGGAACCCTGGTGCTACACTAAACAACAACATAGAGCTACAACAACACAAGCTACATAAAGTGCATCGAGTGAAACCTAGTGCAAACAGTGCAGATGAAAAACAGTACAGACAGAAAGTGTAGACAGACAACACAAGACAACACAATACAAGACTCAAAATCCAATATAGCCCCAATCTTATCGTCCCTACACTGACTAGCTATTAATTTTTTAAATCGTTTACAAACTATTTCTACTTACCTACAAAACCCTAAATTGTTTGGCTCCCATTTTGTTTAGCATGACCTACACATAACACATATGATCATACATCATACACAATACATCTGATCAAATGCACATTATCAACTTGTGATTATTATTATGAACAGCAGATATGCTAATTCCTCTCCACTGCTTCTCTTTCTCTACCCATCCCATGGCATCCTGAGGTTGCGCCAGCTTAAGTCGTTTTCAACCTCATGAAGATCATGGACCTTTAAAGAAGTAGATGCGGACCCTGCAAACATCCTGAACCATTTGGATTCCACTTCATGTGGAGTTTGGACATTGGGCCTCTTTAATGTTTATAGGCTCTGGCATGGAGAAGCTGGTGTTGGATCTATGATGATCGCAAATGTTGAGCTATTTTATGAGTTGCTCAGTAGCTCATGGTTCCATAAACTCAACTGACTGTATAAGACTATAGAACGGACATTACTCATAATCTTACATTCCGGTGCTCATGTTAGTTCTCACCCTCCGGTGTTTAGTATTAATTTAAGATTTATAATCACACACTTGATGTCACCTAAATGAGGATGGGGTCCCCTTTTGAGTCTGGTTCCTCTCAAGGTTTCTTCCTCATAACATCTAATCTCTCTCTCTCTCTCTCTCTCTCTCTCTCTCTCTCTCTCTCTCTCATATATATATATATATATATATATATATATATATATATATATATATATATAATTGTTTCTTTTTTTAATTATTATTATTTTTTTTTTTTTTTTTGTATTGCATGAATTTGATTTGTTAAATTGTATTTTTAATTTAAACTCAGCAGACATTTTATTAAAAAAAAATTTTTCAAAAGTTTTAACTGTTGAAGTTCAGAAATGTTAATAATAATAATAATAATAACAACAATAAACAACATTAATAAAAAAAGGACAAGCATTGCATTTCTTACCCCTAACCGTACCGAAATTAAACCGAACCGTGACTTAAAACCCGAGTGTGCCATAACACCCTTAGAAAAAGGCAGAACTTTTTGAACAAATACCTTTTACATAACCTAGGTGTGTGTTTGGGGTTATTGTCTTTTTGGAAAACAAATTATGTTCCCACTATGTGCAAACCAGATGGGTGGCACGTCTCTGCCACTGTGGTACTGCTGGTTGCCAAGTGTGCCCTCAATTTTGGATAAATCAAAAATAAGGTTACCAGCAAAGCACCCCCACACCATCATACTTTCTCCACCATGCTTCACAAAGGGAACTTTAGAGCTTTTTTAAAAGTGTTTGGTGGTTTGAGAAGTGCATTTGAAGATACATTTAAAGTTCTTAAAGGTTTTTTTTGGATTGATTGACCTTCATTTCTTAAAGAAATCTTTCTTTTCTCTTTACATAACTCTGTGTTTCTTGCCATAATATTGATGCATACAGTAGTTATAGTAACATGAATAGGGCTATTGACTCTGTACTTGTTTTTTATCTGCAAAAGACGGCTGATGGTCTAATGCACATTAAAATGGTCTAATGCACACCTGTGAACTGAAAACCTTTCCAGTTGACTACCTTGTGAATCTCATGTGAGAATTCCAGGAGTTTGCCAGGTTTTCATTAAAACTAAATGTAGCTATGTTGGACAATCTAAAATATAAAAAAGTTGTTCAAGTTGTATTAATGTTCAATGAAAAAAAAAGACAAATAAAGAAAAAACACAGGAGACGGGGTGTCCAAACTTTTGACTGGTACTATATATTCTTTACATTTAATTTAAATTTACATTATAAATCTTTAGAACAAAACGAGAAATGCCAAATGTTAAATTGGAAATTAAATTTTGAGTCAATGGCACACCCGCATGGCATCAAAAGGTGCACAACACTCAGGTTTAAATGGTGAAACGGTGAAAAATAAATGTAAGCTAAATAGCCGCGGTTTAACTTTTGACTGTTTTTAAATAGAATATTTACACGAATTGTGTATTGTCAAATAAGGAGTAGTAGTAGCATTAATTTTAATGCCATGTCAGCATCTGAAGCTAACTTCATGGCAAAACAGAATGGGCTAATATTAGAATGGCAAAATATTTCGTTTTTTTTTCAGGTTTTAACAACTAATAACAGTTCAGATTGAACAAATTCACTGCTGAGACTTCATGTGACTATTTGCTCTTCATTTGCTCAAGTGTACTGTTTGATGAAAAGCAAGAAACAAAGATAATCAAGTATACAGCTTTTTTTCTAGGTCTACAGTATTTAATGGAACCAGAAAGAGAGGTCTACAGTATTTAAAAAAATCTCTGCTAATTACCTAACTAATGATTTCTTGGTAAACTTAACATTTTGCAATTTTTTGCATTTTGCCCATATATTTTACATATAAATGCATATACAGTATGTAACTAGGGATGAAATGATTCCTTAAATAACTTAATTACAAAGAAATTCATTGAGGCAAATAATTTGTTTTTTTGTTTAGTCCATTTAACTGCAGACAGAACACTGTTTCCCACAGACCAACCACTAAACTCTGGAGTGCTCTGGACAGGTAAACACAGAAGACACTGCAGAAAGAAAAATGGAGGAACGGGAAGAAAACAGCAAGGGGCGAGGGAAAAATTAATATGAAAGCCGGCTTCCGCCACATTAAAAAAAAAAACAGTTTCAATTCTGACTTTTTTTCTCGCAATTCCAACTGTGTTTCTGGCAATTAAGCAGGCAGGGTGGAGTGGGTGGAGAGGAGTGGCAGGAGTGATTTGTGATAGAAGAGTATCTGCAAGAGTGATAGGGAAAGTTTATAGGACTGTGGTGAGACCTGCAATGTTGTATGGATTAGAGAAAGTGGCATTAAGTAAAAGACAGGAGGCGGAGCTGGAGGTAGCAGAGCTAAAAATGTTGAGGTATTTGTTAAGAGTGACGAGGATGGACAAGATTAGAAATTAGTTTATTAGAGGGACAGCGCATGTAAGACTTTTTGAGGACAAGGTGAGGGAGGCGAGATTGAGACGGCTTGGACATGTGCAGAGGAGGGACATGGGGTATATCGGTAGAAGAATGCTGAGGATGGAGCCACCTGGAAGGAGGAAAAAAAGGAAGACCAAAGAGGAGGTTTATGGATGTGGTGAGGGAAGACATGCAGGTAGTTGGTTTGAAAGAGGCAGATGTAGAGGACAGGTGGGTATGGAGACGGATGATCCGCTGTGGCGGATTTATTTATTTAAATTAAAAATGTCCAAACAGAAATGCACACTGCATTAATCACACATTAATAAAATTAGTGCTGTTAAAATGAACTTGCGTTAACGTGTTATTAAGGCATTAATTAATGATTACGCCAAATGTATTGCGTTTAGTGAAAACTAAACCTATTCAGTGCATTTAATAGCCATAATATCAAAATACAAATACAGTTCTGTTCAAAAAGTCCCTCTGCAGTGACCAGGTAGGTGTCCGTTTATCATGGGCAGTTTTGGAACTTTTTGGTTCCTTTTTGGAACCTTTATAAGGTTATTATTGATGCTTCTGTGAGAGATGAAGTGTGCTAGAGATGATGTAACCCTTCTGTAAAAATGTGAGCCTGATGTATCACGGGACTGTCATCACGGAATATGGTAATACTAATAATAAATGATATACAATCAGCTGTGTAGGATGAAAAATATATTTTTAAACACATTTCATTTTCACACTTGCTTGTAAAGTAGTTAAAATTCATGTTCATGTTAAATGTGTTAATTACTCATTATAGCCTTGGAAACATATGCGGTTGATTTAATTATATTTGAATTCACCACAAAGTTGACAGTTAATAACCCAATTCTAGTGTTTTCAGCGATCGTCCTAGATGTTTTGTTTGCTTAATGCAGGCCAATAAATTTGTACTTTATGAAACACAGTAACATGAACATCTTTTCCACTACCATTAGATACGTCGTCCAAAGTGGCTGTTTAATAAATGAGCTGCTACAAACTGTGTCATTTAGGGTTAAAAGAACTACTGCCAGATAAAACATATTGATCACCGCTATATATACACATTATGCATAGCAGTATAGCAGGATTTCTTTAAATTATGCCACTGTGTTAATGTGGAATAGCACTGTTTATAAAAACCTCACCTGTTGCTAGGGACAGGGATGTGAGAAGATGTAGAGATCTCTGCAGAAATATTTGTAACACGCAGTGGCAGCATGCCTCTCAATGAAATTATGGACTCTGCTTGCGTGTGGTCCTCTTGTCTTGGCCTGTTTAGGATAAAACGATGAAAACTGCTGCACTTCAGGACTTCTGCTGGCCCAATGTCCCTCTCGTCCTCCTCAGTTGCATAGGTAGTCTAAAACAAATATGATAAAGCAGTCACATTAGTTTAAGATCTTTGTCAGACATGAGTCGTATGGAATTTACACATTACATTTTATTTAGAGTAACAATGCATATATAATATATATACTATATAATAATATATATTATTATTAAACTTGAAAACATAAACAAAAATTAGACTAAACAAACTGCTACTTAATGTGTCAGTAAGGTGACTGATTGCATTCGGTACACATGTGCACCAAACTGAAAGCCCTGTACCGAATACATACACCCCTAATACATACACACATACATACATACAGTGTGGAAAATAAGTATTTGAACACCCTGCTATTTTGCAAGTTCTCCCACTTAGAAATCATGGAGGGGTCTGAAATTGTCATCGTAGGTGCATGTCCACGGTGAGAGACATAATCTAAAAAAAAAAATCCAGAAATCACAATATATGATTTTTAAACTATTTATTTGTATGATACAGCTGCAAATAAGTATTTGAACACCTGTCTATCAGCTAGAATTCTGACCCTCAAAGACCTGTTAGTCTGCCTTTAAAATGTCTACCTCCACTACATTTATTATTCTAAATTAGATGCACCTGTTTGAGGTTGTTAGCTGCATAAAGACACCTGTCCACCCCATACAATCAGTAAGAATCCAAATAATAACATGGCCAAGACCAAAGAGCTGTCCAAAGACACTAGAGACAAAATTGTACACTTCTACAAGGCTGGAAAGGGCTACAGGAAAATTGCCAAGCAGCTTGGTGAAAAAAGGTCCACTGTTGGAGCAATCATTAGAAAATGGAAGAAGCTGAACATGACTGTTAATCTCCCTCGGACTGGGGCTCCATGCAAGATCTCACCTCGTGGGGTCTCAATGATCCTAAGGAAGGTGAGAAATCAGCCCAGAACTACACGGGAGGAGCTGGTCAATGACCTGAAAATAGCTGGGACCACCGTTTCCAAGGTTACTGTTGGTAATACACTAAGACGTCATGGTTTGAAATCATGCATGGCACGGAAGGTTCCCCTGCTTAAACCAGCACATGTCCAGGCACGTCTTAAGTTTGCCAATGACCATTTGGATGATCCAGAGGAGTCATGGGAGAAAGTCATGTGGTCAGATGAGACCAAAATAGAACTTTTGGGTCATAATTCCACTAAACGTGTTTGGAGGAAGAAGAATGATGAGTACCATCCCAAGAACACCATCCCTACTGTGAAGCATGGGGGTGGTAGCATCATTCTTTGGGGGTGTTTTTCTGCACATGGG
Source organism: Silurus lanzhouensis (assembly GCA_039877035.1). Lineage (NCBI taxonomy): Eukaryota > Metazoa > Chordata > Actinopteri > Siluriformes > Siluridae > Silurus > Silurus lanzhouensis. Next base: position 132,605 of record JBCEWE010000506.1, read on the forward strand.
ACAGGGCGACTGCACTGTATTAAGGAGAGGATGACCGGGGCCATGTATTGCGAGATTTTGGGGAACAACCTTCTTCCCTCAGTTAGAGCATTGAAGATGAGTCGAGGCTGGGTCTTCCAACATGACAATGACCCGAAGCACACAGCCAGGATAACCAAGGAGTGGCTCTGTAAGAAGCATATCAAGGTTTTGGCATGGCCTAGCCAGTCTCCAGACCTAAACCCAATAGAGAATCTTTGGAGGGAGCTCAAACTCCGTGTTTCTCAGCGACAGGCCAGAAACCTGACTGATCTAGAGAAGATCTGTGTAGAGGAGTGGGCCAAAATCCCTCCTGCAGTGTGTGCAAACCTGGTGAAAAACTACAGGAAACGTTTGACCTCTGTAATTGCAAACAAAGGCTCTACTGTACCAAATATTAACATTGACTTTCTCAGGTGTTCAAATACTTATTTGCAGCTGTATCATACAAATAAATAGTTAAAAAATCATATATTGTGATTTCTGGATATTTTTTTTTAGATTATGTCTCTCACAGTGGACATGCACCTACAATGACAATTTCTGACCCCTCCATGATTTCTAAGTGGGAGAACTTGCAAAATAGCAGGGTGTTCAAATACAGTGAAACCCGGTTATGTCGATGTCCTAGGGGGTCGCCAAAAAGCATCGAGGTAACCGATGATCGAGATAAACGAAAATCAAAATGGCGGCAATATATTAACGTGCTTGAAATTTCTTTATGTACATGATGTGCGTTAATAAATGAGAATGTGCATGCACGTGTTTTTGAAGGGTTTTTTTACACAACAGCGTTGCCGCGATTTGTTTGATGAAGGCATGCTATAAAAATACATACAGTACATGTTTATCTGTCAGGAATCCACCTGCCACACCCCTTTCGGCCCCCTTCAGCGTGTCAGGTGCTTTCTCGGCCGCTTTCTCTGAAGCTCCCGGCTTCAATCGCGCACATATGGGGCTGGTTTATCATCATCACCAGCTCCTATTTAAACTTCCACACTCTCACCGTCCGTTATTGTTGGTATATGTTGGTTCACGGCGGTCGTTGTTATCGCACATGCGTATCCCGGTACGTGTCTTCCCACCGGCACTCTCTCAACGGCTGCTCTTTTCTTCCCAAAGCGCACCGCGGATTCCCCCCCGATCCTGCCGGTGTTCATTCTACGATTTTGCTGCTCATCCCACGTTCCGCGTCGCGCTCCTACTAAAGGCTTTCGCCTCCCGTTCATCGCATAACATTTAACAACAAAAGGCATGTGTGCACTAACTAACAGCAGAGATTCACCAGTATACAATACAACACCTGTAGCAGCTGTAAGACTTGATTTTTCCAACACTTTCGCGAGTTCTTCTGCGGCTGCACCGAGATAATCGACGTTAAATGGCAAATTCCCCCCTGTGCTCGAGATATTAGGGTTCGGCGACATAACCGATAAAAAAATGCTTAGAAAAAGCGAGAATTTGGCGGTTCCACTTCAAAAACGTCGACTTAATAGGGTTGTCGAGGTAACCGAGGGCGAGATAACCGGGTTCCACTGTACTTATTTTCCTCACTGTATATTAGGGATGCACCGGAATGAAAATTCTTGGCCGAAACCGAAAACCGAAAAAGGAGGAAAGCAAGGCCGTGTATATGTGTGTGTGTATATATATATATATATACACATATATATACATATATATATATATATATATATATATATATATATATATATATATATGTATATATATATATATATATATATATATATATATATATATATATAAAGAGAGCGAGAGAGAGGGAGGGCGAGAGCGAGAGCACAAGAGAGCGAGAGAGCGAGAGCTAATATTGCAATACCGACATTTTTCCTGGCAATTGTTACTTTTTTAAACCAATTAGGCAGTGCCTGTGGTGCCAGAAAGCTTTACATATTAAAAATAAAAAATAAAATAGAATCGCATGGTATCAAACTAAGCCTCCGATCCCTGGAGAGAACTGTGACTAACAATAAGCTCTGGAGGAGACAAAACAAGGCAGATAAAGCAGAGGAGCCTCGTTTACACACCAACAGCTTTAAACTTCCGTCTGACAACATGGTTACCAGTGGATGCACCAGAAATGTTGGATGTTTACAAGAAATATGTTGGAATTGCGAGAAATTAAGTTGGAATTAGGCAAAAAGATTTTAAACACAGATGATGCTGCAGAATGAAAAATGGAAAAGCAGGGACAAAACAGTGAGGGGTGAGGAGAAGATTCAGACCAAAGAATTTAAATACTGTATTTTGCATTTTGATGTAATATGGCAATTAAAGGCATTAAATGGCTTTATCCTTCACAAATATCCTTGTACCGGTATGTAATTTCTGCAATAAAAATAAAAAAGACCAGTCTTAATTTCTCTTGTATATCTTGTATTGCTCTTTAATAAAGAAAAAGTACTTTTTATCCGATTAGAAATCGAGTATTTTACCGATTATTCCATTGAATAATCAATCTATGGAATAATCGGTATAATACTTGATTACTAAAACGATCGATAGCTGCAGCCCTACTAAAAACTCTTCTAATACACACTCCTTGAGTTTGTCTTCACCTGGAGAGTTTTAAAATAGTTTAGCATATAAATCCCATGTCTACTTGACATACAGTCTTCCCCAGAAGGACACAGCAGTCAGCATTTCCTGGAAGAGCTGCTACAAATAATTCTGCAATTTAATGGTACTGCCACACACTGCCAGAATGCATCCCATAGGCAGTAACAAGAACACACCATTTTGTGGACATGGCCCATCATTTTTATTATTATGGAGGTATTCAAAATGCATTTTTTAAGTTTATATGCCATGATTGTTTTTTGTTTATGATAAAAACCTTCACAGACTTTTTTTTTTTTTTAGGGCGCATTCTTAAATATTATTCACTGGAAAAAAAACTCCTTCTTTGACAGCAGAATCTAACTGTCTGCTTTTGATGTCATCTGGATCAAACAATATGTCTTCCTCATTTGCCTTGAAGCCTTGGCTGATATTAAGCCACACATAATTGCTGTATGACTTTTTCTCTGTTTTACCACAAACAGCAAAAATAATTGGTCACAAGTATTGATTTGATTTGGATTTTACTTCTGTTCATTTATGGTCCAATATGTTAAGTGATAATAATAAAAAAAAAAATCTATTAAAACTTTTTTTTTTTTTTTTTTTTAAAGCATTATTACTTTACAGCATTTTACATCACACCTGCATAAAACTTTGACATAGTACTCTGTTTTATATAAAATGTACACACACAAAATTATAAATTATATTTTTTGGATGACCTACTTCAGCATCTTGCATAGACTCATAATTAAGGGACTCTAAAACAAGATGTAAATCCCATGCCTAGCTCTTGGGGAATTATGGGAAATAAAAGAGTGCCCCATTTATAATAAAACACTGGTTATAAGCAATGAATATTCGCTGCTCATCATTCAGGGGTGTTTTCTGGATTGGTTGTATGTTTGGTTCCAAAGGGCCAAGCTAGAGTTGAGCACTCCTCATTTAAACAAAGACAAATCCCTGCCTGTGGTATTTGGCAAACCAGCTTTGTGCACATTAACCATTTCTAAATGTCCTTCAGTTCCAGCAAGTCCAAGATAACGACTAGAGTTCGACCGATATGGGTTTTTCTCTGGCTGCTGCCGATATTTAGAAATCAGAACAGCCGATGGCCTATATATGATGGCGATTTTTTTGGCCGATTTTCTTTTTTTTCTTCCTTCATTTCATAAAATCTAACACTTTTATGGAGAAAAAAATTAGACAGAAATTTGCTTAAATTAGTACCCGTGTTGATTAAATTTTGTACCTGTGCCTACCTGTAGCCTAAACTATAGTTGGCTGAAGGATAGCTAACAATACAGTTTCAAAAAGGCAGCAGAATATCTAATCGATAAAATATATAAGGCTAGATTTTAAAGCCCGGTATAGACCAAGTGGACGGTCAGCTTCAGTTTTTTAGGCTCTAACTGGATGTCATCAACTGTTTTTCGGCTGATTCTGCATGACAAATCCGCGGCAGAGTTTGTCAGTAAGAAAGAGAACTCTGAGTGGCTATTCACAAACAAACGAAACACGCTTTTTGTCATTCTTGCTCTTGTCTTTGTAACTGAGCAGACATGATTGAATCCTTCAGTATAAACAAGTAGAGCACATAGAAAGTAGCCTGGTTAAACGGTTGAACTGAATTGGTAAGTGCAATAATGTTTATATCCAAATATTAAGATGACACTTGTGTGTGCATTATCAATAAATGTACCATCACAGGGATGAATTGTGTGACCTGCTTCAGAATTAAGGGCACTTCTCTTTGTTCACCTTTAAGATGAACACAATTATTTAATATTAGCAAGGTTGGATGGATTATGAAGGTAACAGTATCATGATGTCTCTTGCCATTAAAGAAGCCGAGGCCACCTATACATACATTAAAACTAAAGCAAAGTTAAAACCTTCATCTGTACAAAGCTATTAGCAAATAAAATTCGGAGTCTATATTGTCACAAAATGATCAGATTAAATTTACCAAAAGATAGCAAAGCTACTCTGTAAACCCCTGTTAGTTTGTTGTCTGAAAACTGCACTCTCTTTCTCAAGGGTTTGGCACCAAGGAAAACCAACCAATATGAAACCAGAGTGCCACTGGTTTCCCACTTCTTGAAACATGTTCATCTCCTCTCTTACACTGAGATCAAGATTAAATTGTTTATTATAATTTTATTAGTAGTGCATACCACATGCAAGGCGAGATCAGATCAAGATCATCTCCTGAGACCACTAACAACATAAAAAATCAACAGGCTGACCTGCTTGTTATCTGCCAAACAAGCTCAAGAATGTGAGACCAAGCTACAGCCTGTGTAGGTGAGTCATCTGAGCAAAGCCTCTTTAAAAAAATGTTAAATGTAGCCTAGTAAACTCACAACCAATGCTGTGCAAAAGAGCATATTCGATGCTGCACATCACATTTTAATCCCACTCAGGTCATTGCCAGGTCAATGAGAGTGGCTGTCAAAGTTATTTTAGAAACAGTCAGCATTGCATGCAAGGTAACAAGTCCAATCAGCACTATTTAGCCTGCTATTGAGACAAAATTTAACATGCCAGTTTATCTTCTGGTCATTATCAGCCTTAATAATAAAAATCACCAAGGGGTGATTAGTGTGAATCCTCATAAAAAATGGCATGATAAGAGAAGAATGTACTGCAAGCAATTAAAGATAATGAAACTAGCACTACTTACTAGGAAAATGAACCTAGCAGGTACAAAGGACCTCACAGCAGCAGAAAAAAACAGAAGATAGCTTAAGAAAAATCTATGGAGACTGATTCCCAGTGATTGGTCATTCATGAGCAATTTGTTCATTTTGAACGAGTCTTTAATGTGATTTAGAAGAACGAGTAGTCTTAGAGTGATTCGTTCATTTTTTACTGTACACGACTTAGCAAAACATCCAGAATCTCTGTAGGTTATGTACAGGAAACTAAATTGAGTAGTTTACCTCTCGACTCTTCTAGTCCAAATCGTGTGTTCTTTAAATAATAGAAGAAGAAGAATAGAATAGCCTTTATTTGAATAGAATAGAAGAAGAATAGCCTTTATTTGTCACATATACATTACAGCACAGTGAAATTTGTTCTTCGCAAATCCCAGCTTGCTTAGAAGCTGGGGTCAGAGTGCAGGGTCGGCCATGATACGGCGCACCTGAAGCATAGAGGGTTAAGGGCCTTGCTCAAGGACCCAAGAGTGGCAGCTTGGCGATACCGGGGCTTGAACCCCTGATCTTCCGATCAGTAACCTAGCACCTTAACGGCTGGAGCTACCACTCCCCCCCCACTTATTTTGCTACCACTTATTTTGTAACATAACTCCCATATATGAAATGCAGTTATATAAAAATATAAAAATGACTGGAACTATAGTCAAAGCTGGGGGATCTGCTTATTATCCGTTATAGATTAGTTGATTAGGCTTTTTATTTTATTTTTAAGTTAGCATGCTGCATCCCTTTTTTTTTTTTTTTTTTAGCATTTGTCTACTACAATAGTTAACTTCAAGCGTGATTTACTGCAGCTTTACTACGTTCAAATGCTTGTTTTCAATGGTTTTATATTTAATTTAAGAATATATCATTTAATTATTATAAAAAATATATTACAATTATATCTATGCAAATAAACAATATACAGTGGAACCCGGTTATGTCGATGTCCTAGGGGGTCGCCAAAAATCATCGAGGTAAACGATGATCGAGATAAACGAAAATCTTGATCATCGGTTACCTCGATGCTTTTTGTCGACCCCCAAAAAAAAAATCTATATCCATTTTTATGTACATGATGTGCGTTAATAAATGAGAATGTGCATGCACATGTTTTTGGAGGTTTTTTTACACAACAGCGTTGCCGCGATTTGTTTGATGAAGGCATACTATAAAAATTTACATACGTTTGTTAACAACAAAAGGCATAAGTGCACCTACTAACAGCGGAGATTTACCAGTATACAATACAAACCACCGTCCATTCTCCATACAAACCTCAAAAAAAAAAAAAAAACACAGCGGCTGCACAGTGCCGTCTCACATTTAGTCCACATGTGGGAAAAAAAAAAGAAAAATAAACAGTAACTAAGTTTCTGAAAACTTATGACCATCAGGCTGAAGTAATCCGCACAAACACACAAAGCAAAGTGTCCGAAAAAACTTACGTCCGCGATGCCGAGGGGGAGATAAGCCGAGCGAGCGAGCGAGAGAGAGAGAGAGAGAGAGAGAGAGAGAGAGAGAGAGAGAGAGAGAGAGAGAGAGAGTTTGTGAATGGAAAAATAAGGAAATTCAGAAATACCGCGACCGGCGGCACGGCGCGAAGCCGGAAAAAAAAGCCGGAAGATCCAAAACCAAACCCAAAACCAAAAACGAGGGACAGAAAAGTCTCAAACGTGAACGGCCGAAGAGGGCGTGGCAGGTGCTTTCTCGGCCGCTTTCTCTGAAGCTCCCGGTTTCAACTCCTTACCGAGAGAGCCGTGCTCCTTACCGAGCGCGCGCGCGTCGCTCCTTACCGAGAGAGCCGTGCTCCTTACCCTGCTTGCGCGCGCGCTCGGTAAGGAGTTGAAGCCGGGAGCGCCGCGCTCCCATTCATCGCATAACATTTAACAACAAAATGCATATGTGCACTTACTAACAGCAGAGATTCACCAGTATACAATAACACCTGTAGTATCTGTAAGGTTTGATTTTTCCGCCACTTTCGCGAGTTCTTCTGCGGCTGCACAGTGCCGATCGACATAACTGACGTTAAAATTCTTATTTTTCCCCCCTTGTGCTCGAGATATTAGGGTTCCGCGACATAAAAAAGTCGACATAACCGATAAAAAATGCTTAGAAAAAGCGAGAATTTGGCGGTTCCACTTCAAAAACGTCGACTTAATAGGGTTGTCGAGTTAACCGAGGTCGAGATAAGCGGATTCCACTGTATCTGTTTTTAAAACAATGTTGTATAATATTTTATATTGATTTTTTTAAGCATGTTTGTCAACTTACCATCTGCAAAATACAATACAAATGTTAATTTACCCGAATTCCTTCACCTTGCATACTCAAATGCTGTTGTTTTGTTTTTTTTACTTTACAGAAAGAAACTACCCAGCATGAGTAAATTTGTTCGAAGGCGAAATCCCCCATGTACTCAACAAGCAGCCACTATAAACTTTAAAATGTCTACATTTTAAGTACAACTTTGTACTTAAATACCCGGAATGAGATTTATATGGTTATAATAAGCAAATTATCAGTTTTAAAATATAGATTTTTACCTGATTATTTGAAGAAGAAAGCTCTTCCGATTAATCAATAATAAAAAATGTAAAAACTTTAGTTGTAGCCTTATTTCTGATTAAAGGAACAAAATGACCTGAATGGCTCATTAATTGAAAAGAAGCCACTAAATATCACTACTGATTACTGTAACTGTAACAAACAGTTACTACACAGAACTCCATATGGTCTACAAGTGGAGCAAGAGCACAAGGAATAACGAATGTATGACAGAAATGCATTGTTATAGGGAGCCCATTTCAGAAACACCCTGTGGATGGGATTGTATGAGTCATGCCCTCACATAGGTTTTCTTACCACAGATATGCTGATGACACTCAACTCGTCATTTCTTTCCCTCACCTCAGATACCACAGCTTTCCGCTCGGATCTCAGCATGCTTGACGGACATATCTTTGTGGATGACTGCTCATCAACTAAAACGCAACCCCAGCAAACCTGAAATGCTGGTCATCCTAGGTGATTCATCTCCGAGTCAGGATCTCAGAATAACTCTTCATGACTCTCTTCTCTCCCCTTCAACCACTGCTCGCAACCTTGGGGTAACTATAGACAATCAACTGTCCTTCTCATCACATGTTGCTAATGTGGCTCATTCCTGTTGACTCCTTCCTTACAACATCAGAAGGATTCGACCATTTCTGTCCACACAGGCTGCCCAGGTGCTTGTTCAGTCTATTGTCATTTCCAGACTGGACTACTGCAACTCTCTGCTGGCAGGTCTTCCTCTGAACGCTATTCGTCCACTGCAAATGATCCAAAACGCAGCTGCACGACTTGTGTTCAACCTACCCAAGTTCTCCCACACCACCCCACTGCTCCCTCCACTGGCTTCCAGTGAAAGGACCTGCACGTATCAGATTCAAAACACTGGTGCTTGAATACAAGGCCATAAATGGACCAGCACCATCTCAACTCGGAGACCTCATCACACCTCGCACTCCACCACACTGTCTGAGATCCTCCAGCACTGCTCGACTGGTACCACCTTCTCTCAGCGGAAGAGGTAAGTAAACCTCAAGGCTCTTCTCTGTTCTGGCACCGTTCTGCAATGAACTTACCCTAGATGTCTGAACATCCGAGTCTCTGGCTATCTTCCAGCAACGGGTGAAGAACCAGCTCTTCCTGAAACACTAACACTTTTCAAGTTTACTTTTTTTTTTTTATAAACAGAGTTTTAGACTGATTTATCTTAAGTTTGTAATATAGCATAGCAGTGTAGATTTATTTATTTGCTAGAGACTCAAAACACTTTTGTATGTCGCCCTGGACAAGGGCGTCTGCTAAATGCGGCCAATGTAAATGATAATTATTTGTTGTAAATACCACATCATACGTCATTTTATGACTTCGGTTGGTAGGTTTTGTCATGCGTGAGCGTTTTTACAGTAGGATAAAAAGCCGATTCGCAGCGCCCCTGGCGGTTATAGCGGGCAAGACAAGAAGCCGCATTCGGTCTGAGGGGGCGTGACGCTTACAGAAGCTACTGTACAAAACCAAACAGCAAACAAACTTGAAACGGCAAAGTAACTTTTAAATCAAAAAGTTAAACACGCAGGCAATTATTTATTCGCTGCTTAGTTTCAAATCTGTTAACACAAATGTATAATATTGCCTTTCAGTTATACGTGTGCAAGCAGAAGATTCCGGCATTGAGTTGAGCATGGGGGAGGGGAGTGGCTGTCCGGCCCTCTTTTCCTCTCCTTAAACTTTGAACAAGTATAAGTCGCCATCTTAAAACAAACGCATATCACCTGCAACTGTGCTTTAGAAAGAGGAATAATTATAAACGTCATTTTTGACAAACAAACGGTGACCTTTTTACTACTTTGTGACAATATTTTGAATTCAATGAGAAATGTTGATGTTTTTTGTACGGTTTTCTGTATAACAAATACGTGCACGACCCTACAGCAACAGCCGGGCATGTTTCAGTGTATCGCATTAAGCTGCATAATATTACTCACCTTTTTTTTGGTGTAGTGCTTCTCTCGACCTGTAGCCAACTGGTTAACATTAGGACAGGGTTCTTTGATAGGCTCGTGAGGGGAGCACGTATCCACTATTTCGCTATCAAACCCGTTTAATGTCACGAGTGATTTCTTTTTTGCTACAAATCCGAATGTTTTCGTTGGAAAATGCTCACTGTGTTTAGTAAAGTAGTTTCCCCCATACAAGACGGTACCGGCGCAGGTCCCTCTCACACCGGCTGGGTTCTTATCGAGGAGGCGCTTCGAAGTCATTTTCAAACAGGCCAAGTACATCTAACGAAGAATAAGATGTCGATAGATTTTACACCCTAACAAGGTAAGATGCATTTAAAAAAAAGAGTGCGGGTCCTGACTACCAAAGACTTTCGACTGAAACCCTAAAACTGCACGATTAGTCGAAAGCAATACAAAATGTAGCCGTTTAAAGGGAATAGCTGAAATTATTGTTTTGCTTCTCTCCCTGCTCGGACCAACGCCACGCCCACTTTCCGCTGCGCATGCAGCCGGGCGAGTTTTCACATCGCCCCGCCTCCTGTTGATTCCAATTGGCTTTTGACGTAGATAAATAATCTATTTTGGCACGCGGCCACTGAACAGCCGTCGCTGATTGGACGATTCGGAAACTGTCAGTCTTCTTCATTTCAGCGAGGGCCGGGGGGTGTGTCTCTCTGTTTGCCGGCCGGTGCCGACTGTTGGGAGAGAACAAGCATTGACACAATCCCTCTGTTGCGTACAGAAGCTTGAATTATATATTATAATTTTATATTATATCATTATATAAATATGATTAATAAGAGCTTATTTCCAGCACATTTCTGCACACAATGTCATAGTAAAATTAATGTATTAATGCACGGAAGGTGCAAGAAATAAATAATACAACGAGCTTTTCGAATTAATGTTATTTTTTCAATTCTATTCAGCTTTAATTGTATAGTGTTTTTAACAACAGGTATTGTCCCAAAACAGCTCTACGTGTTATGAAGTTGGAATGTATAAGTTAAGTGCCTGTAAATTTGTTCCTTAAATTTAAGTTTATCCCTAATGAGCAAGTCAGTGGCGACTCTGGCATCCTCGTCTGGGTGGCAAAATGTCCAATCGTTATAATTCCATCATTGTTGAGGTGCACTGTTTAGCGATAGACGCTTAAATGCAGAAGATGCAAACTGCGACTAAACAGCTATGTAACGTTAAGATAACTGTGATAGAAACTTAAGCTGTGTAATCAATGTGTAACCTTAAGAAAGCCTTGAAACAACACTTATCAGTGAGGATTCAAATTGCTAGGGGGCATAAAGATTAGACTTTGGAGCAATGGAAAAAAAAAAGGTCATGTCTGATGAGTCCAGATTTACCTTGTTCCAGGGTTATGGGCGAATCAGGGTAAGAAAAAAGGCAGATTAGGTGATGTAACCAACATGCCTATTGTCTACTGTGTGGAAGGTGTTGTGATCTGGGGTTGGTTCAGTTACATCACATGCCCAAAAATAGAACATATTTATGATGACAATGCCAGGATTCTTAGAGATCAAATTGTGAAAGTGTAGGTCAGGATTTTCCACACATGGTTTGCCCACCAGACTCTAGACCCTAACTCCATTGAGAATCCTTGAGATGTGCAGGAAGTAGTAGTGACAGAAAGAAATGCTGCATATGCAAAGAATAAGCTTATCGAAACAATGGCATGCAGTTATTAAACAAAATAAAGCGGTCCAACAAAACAGTAGTGTATGATTTTATATATAATATATATATATATATATATATATATATATATATATATATATATATATATATATATGTATATCCTTTTTATGCAACATGCAATTATCGCAGACAGCACAATAGTCCTAGTAGACCTAATATGCATGTTTGTTCAGAGTAACCTATTTAGACAAGAACATAATTACATGATTTGATAATCCTGGATGTGTCATTTGATCTCAAATGTAGTTAGTTATATGAAGAACGTGCTGAAGAATGTATCTTTCAAACAGATTCACTTACAAATTATAGGGATGTCGGTTGGGTGTTTTTGTTGTACATTTTTTTTTTGATCCACCATACTAGGGCTGTAGCTATCGATTATTTTTGTAATCGAGTATTCTACTGATTATTGATTAATCTTTATGAAAGAGCAATACTAAATACAAGAGAAAATAAGTCAGGTCTCTTAAAATGAACAAGTAATTTGTTACCATTTTAGATACAAATATTTCTGAAATTGCAGACAAGAATATTTGTGAAAACTAAACCCATTTAGTGCATTTGAATTGTCATGTTACATCAAAATGCGAATACAAATAGCTAAATAAATCATAAATAAAAATATTTAAATACATATCAGAGTATTCCAAAAAAAAAAAAAAGGAAACGCACAAGGCACATTGTTAGACAGAGTTCCCTCCAGGAGGCTTAGTTTGTTTGATACCATGCGTTTCTATCGATTGTTTAATGTGTAAAACACTCTGGCGCTACAGAGGGAGTGACGCGGTGTTTTTTTAAAACTGTTTTTCATTCTGCAGTCTTCTGTGTTTACCTGGTTACCTGGTGGTCTAGTGGTTAGGATGCGGCGCTCTCACCGCTGCGGCCTGGGTTCGATCCCTGGTCAGGGAACCAACCCCAGCCCCTTTCAGTGCTGGTCCCAAGCCCGGATAAATGGGAAGGGTTGCGTTAGGAAGGGCATCTAGCGTAAAAACGTGCCAAATCAAACATGCGGAGGATCTGCTGTGGCGACCCCTAACGGGAGAAGCCGAAAGAAAGTTTAGTCTTCTGTGTTTACCTGTCCAGAGCGCTCCAGAGTTTAGCGGGTGGTGCATCAGTAATAAAGGTCTGTTGGAAACACAGTGCTCTGTGTGTAGTTAAATGGACTAAACTAATTATTTGCCTCGATTACTTTTTTTTTTAATTCAAATTACTCGTGTTATTTAAGGAATCGTTTCAGCCCTACACCATACAAACATTTTACAATTATTGTACATATTGCTTTAAGATGCAACTTATTACAAAACATTATTAACAAATTAATACATTATTATATAGAAAGGAGTACAATTATTGTTCATACAGTTTTTAACGTTTTTTCAAAAGTTAATACTAAACTCTATTTCAACATTCAGGTGCACTAAAGTGATCCTGTGCTATTTTATAAGACAAGAATTTCAAAACTTTTGCACACAGCACTGAAGTTTAGAACTGAAGGACTGTAATACAGTGGTACCCCGCTTATCGACTGGCTCGGACATCAACCTTTTCGCTTAGCGAACAGTTTTTCGACCGAAATTTGCACCCGCTGAACGACCAAATGCCCACTTATCGACCTTTTTTTTACCCCGACCCACGTGAAGCGAGGGAAAGGATCTTCCCAGTCTCGCCACAGCCTTCGTGGAGAGAGCATCTATCATAAATTAAACTTCGGTTTGTGAACAATAAAGTGTTATTTAGCGGTCAATATAACAATTTAGTGCGTGCATATTGCTTGTACATTCGCTCTTCGACCTTTCCGCATTTCAACGGTTTTAAGGTCGATAAGCGGGGTACCACTGTACATATATATACAAAGTATATCTTTGATCAGCTCATGAAGCAGCAATACATGGGGAGTTCACTATCTTTAAATCATACACTGGGATAATTTATATATTAAATCTTTCTTTCGGCTTCTCCCGTTAGGGGTCGCCACAGCGGATCCTCCGCATGTTTGATTTTGCACATGTTTTTCAGTGGATGCCCTTCCTAACGCAACCCTCCCCATTTATCCGGGCTTGGGACCGGCACTAAGAGCGGCTAGGGTTGGTTCCCTGACCAGGGCTCGAACCCGGGCCGCAGCGGTGAGAGCGCCTATCCTGACCACCAGGGAAACTGGATAATTTATATATTTATATATATATATATATATACACACACACACACAAATGCATTTAAGTTCCATTCTGATTCATTGCAATATTTGTTGATACAAGGCCCATGCTTTTGATAATTGGGTGGGATTCATGGTAAAGTGACTGAAATCTTAAAACTGTTGAGTCGCATGCATGCATTTGGGTTTGCACATCCATATTGTTATGAAAAACCCATGCTGATGTGTACTTTGTGATTCAACACTGAAGACAATATTGTATGAAGTTCCCTTATGGCCTGCTCTTTAGTTTGCAATACAAACTATTTTCTGAAAGACTCAAGTCTGAACATATATCAGGAACACATTATTTTATATAAAGGTTATTTTCCTTCAGAAGGAATACCAAGTAAAATAAATTTATGTTTTATAAAATGCATGCACACACAAGTAAGATTGAACAATTTAAGAACAAACATGGCATGACAGTGGTGCTATAACTCTTAACAAAATCTAGAAAATAATTATACATTTTATTTTTGAAAATCCAGAAAAGCTCAGAATATTTAAATTCATATTTCAGTTCCTAAAGAATTTAAAGAAAATGTAACATTTTGCACTATATTTTGCCCTGGACTTGATCCCTGAGCTAATTATTAAATTATTATACCTTCTCAGCTGCACAGAATTTTCACTTAGCCAAATTTTTTTTATATATTTATGAATTATTTTAAAGTTTATTAAGACACACAGTGTTTTACCTCCAAGACCCAATTCTAAATCCTAAATTATGTCTCAGATGTGCCATGCTAACATGCAGAAAGACTACAACAGGAGTCTTTCTCCTCAAAGACTGTTAACAGTGACCAGGGCTGGTGCTAGATTTACCATATTCTGTGTTTAGGCCAGCACCCACATGTTGTACATTTCCAGATTTGGCACCAAACAAAAAGTGGAAGCTGCAAGATACTTAGCACTTACAGACTTCAGCTCTATGCAAAGGTTATTATAGTTAACACACAAACTATCATGAAAAACATCAGTTTTAGGAAAATAGAAGTTAACCATAATAAAAATAAATTTTCATATAAATTCAAACTAAACTGCAATTATAATGACCAGAAATACAAGATGAAATATAAATAAAATATTACAAAATAGAGCCTAGGTTTTTATATTTTAAATGTTGACCCGTATACTATACAGTATAAGACAGGCTTTTTTTTTATTTAAATGTATAGTTCCTACATATGTGTGTGTACACACACACACACACACACACACACACACACATACATACACATATACATATATATATATATATATATATATATATATATATATATATATATATATATATATATATATATATATATATATATATACACACACACACACACACACACACACACACACACACACACACAGTGGTGTGAAAAAGTGTTTGCCGAGCATGAACCGCCTTTTTAAGGTTCATGCCACAGAATCAATAGGATTTAGGTCAGGACTTTGACTAGGCCACTCCAAAGTCTTCATTTTGTTTTTCTTTAGTCATTCAGCGGTGGATGTGTTTTGGATTGCTGGTGTGTTTTGGATCATTGTCCTACTGCAGAACCCAAGCTCGCTTCAGCTTGGGGTCACAAACAGATGGACAGAAAATTCTCCTTTAGGATTTTTCAGTAAACATCAGAATTCATGGTTCCATTTATCACAGCAAGTCTTTCAGGTCCTGAAGCAGCAAAACAGCCCCAGACCATCACACTACCACCACCATATTTTACTGTTGGTATGATGTTCTTTTTCTGAAATACGGTGTTACTTTTATGCCAGACGTAATGGGATACACACCTTCTAAAAAGTTCAACTTTTGTCTCGTCAGTCCACAGAGTATTTTCCCAAAAGTCTTGGGATCAAGATGTTTTCTGGCAAAACTGAGATTAGCCTTTATGTTCTTTTTGCTCAGCTGCGGAACTCTGCCATGCAGACCATTTTTGCCCGTTTTTCGGAGTCATGAACACTGACCTAAACTGAGGCAAGTGAAGCCTGCAGTTCTTTGGATGTTGTTGTGGGGTCTTTTGTGATCTCTTGGATGAGTCGTCACTGTGCTCTTAGGGTAATTTTGGTCAGCCGGCCACTCCTCTGGCTCTCACTGTGGTTCGCTGGAGTCCCAAAGCTTTAGAAATGGCTTTAGAACCTTTTCCACACTGATAGATCTCAATTACTTTTTTTCTCATTTGTTTTCAAATTTCTTTGGATCTCGGCATGATGTCTAGCTTTTAAGGATATTTTGGTCTACTTCACTTTGTCGGGCAGGTCCTATTTAAGAGATTTCTTGATTGCGAACAGGTGTGGCAGTAATCAGGCCTGGGTGTGGCTGGTGAAATTGAACTCAGGTGTGATAAACCACAGTTTTAACAGCGGGCAAACACTTTTTTACACAGGGCCATGTAGTTTTGGATTTTGTTCTCCCTTAATAATAAAAACCTTCATTTAAAAACTGCATGTTGTGTTCACTTGTTATCTTTTACTAATATTTAAATTAGTTTGATGATCTAAAACATTAAAGTGTGACAAACATGTGTGACAAAAACTTTGGATTTTTTCACACCAATGTATATATAACATAAAATGGGTAGAAATTAAACATTGAAATAAAAAAAGAAAAAGCATTTTCAATGTTTAATTCCTCCCAATTAATATGGTGGCTATAATAAATGTCTAAACAGCTTAATTATGCATTCATGCATTCAATGATTTTGATAGCTTGATATTAACAAATCATGTATTTTACGTTGCAAAATACAGCCCCAAGTCCAAAAACATTGGGACCCTGTGTAAAATTTAAATTAAAACAATGAAATGAATGCAATCTTATAAACCCATATTTTATTCATATTTACAGTAGAAAACATAGAAAACATATCAAAGGTTTAGAAAATATGCAATAAGGAAATAGTAAGGAAAAAATTAATAAATTAATTTGGTTGGGACTGGGCCATGTTTACTACTGTTTACGATCCTGTATACATGTGGGAACACTGAACAGTTATAATCTAAATATCTTCTATAACTTCTTAAAGAGACTCTGTCTTTCTAAGATTTTTATACCCAAACATGATACGGATCTGTTGCCAGTTAACCTAATTAGTTGCAAAATGTTTCTTTTTAGTCACCCCTATTTTTCTAGCCTTTTGTTTCCCCCTTCCCAACCTTTTTGTAACGTGTTGTGGCCATCAAATTCCAAGTTACCTTATTTTTTCCCCACTTAAACATAATTTCTCCAGTTTAAACATTAATGTTCTCTATGTTCTTTTGTGAATAAAATATGGGGTTATGAGTTTTGCAAATCATTGCATTCTGTTTTTAGTTAAATTTTACACTGCATCTAAACCTTTTTAGAATTGGGGTTGTAAAAATATCAAGTCTTTTACCATATTGTATAATAAAAACTAAAACGATACTAAAACGATACTATATAAAAAAAATAAAATAAAAAAAATAAAACTTAAAAACTAGTAACCTTTAAAAAAAAAAACTATGATAACCCCATCAAAAAAAGAACACCCCACCACCACCACCACCACCCTGACCACCGCTATAATACAGTCTTCCCCATCTATCGCGGTTGTTCCGTGATAAATGAACGCCACCCCAAAAATGCTTTTATTTTTAATCCATAAATCATCCTCCCACATGCTTTAAACACATAGCAGAAACATTTGCACCAATATAGTGTGATGAATTTTGTGTAAATTCGTAGAAATATCACATTTATAGAGTACTGTAGTACAGTATAGTACTGTAGCATAGCCTATGCATTGTTTCTCTGCTTGTTTATTGGTCGAGGAGTCTTATGACATCAAAAAAGGGGCAGAGTCAAAGATACACGTTACTGCATTCTTTATTTTTATTAACTAAATCTGTTGACGTATGTCTTTAACGCCACCTTTTTTTTTTTTTTTTTTTTTTTTTTTTTTACGTCAGAGGATACTACAACCAATAAATAAGCGGAAACCTAGGTTTCTTGTAGCGCTACTCATTTCTTATGATGAACTGAATTCGGGACCATTAATGAAACAAATTAGTTCTGTGCCAAATTGAGAATCGCGATTAAGTGGGACCGCGAGTTTCGAACCGCGATAAATCGAGGGACGACTGTATTTTTTATTACCTTTATAATTTTTTGGTCTGTAGAAAACCCCAATAGATACATATACATCAATCTATATCATCTAAAAATTTGCATACAACACAAATACCCTTTAGAAATAAAACAAATTTAATAAAAAATTTAATAAAAAATTTAAAAATTTAAATTAAATAAAATTTCTAAATTGGTGCAAATAGTAAATAAAGATGACTAATGGTAAAAAAAAGATTCTTGATGAGCCTGTTGATTAGCCCATTGCAGAAAAGCAAGATTTGATGCTTTGCTTATCTACAGCCCTGTGATATACATCTCCATGCCATCATTAAAGGTGAAAATAGTTGTGCTGCTGCTGGTGTTGGTGCTGTGCTTCACATCTCCAATGCTCTCATAAAAATTCTCGCAGTTCATGGTCTTTTCTGGTCCCTGCATAGGCCCACAAGACATGTTTGGCTTCACTGTACTGCTGCACAGCATCTCTCTTTTCTGCATGGGATTAATGGTGGCATAGGGCGGGTCCGAATCAAGCACTTTAGACCAAGCATTCTCTCTCACTGGCTCATAGCAGTGCTCCTCTGATGGCATTGAAATTGGTCCCATAGAACTCTCTTCTCCACATTCTATTTCCTCACTGATCTGCTGTGTTGACCTCACAAGTTTCTTCTTCAAAGGTTTACAGATGGTGGAGTATGTTTCAGTGATCTGGTGAGAGAGAAAGCATAGGCTAAGAAACCCAAAATTCTGTCAGAATTTTGTCAAAGATATTTTAAAATCATCCTGTGAAGCAAAGTGCTTGTGCACAAGAAAGGGAATAATATTTTAAAACAAAGAGGACATTTCATTATCATAAATAGAATGATAGCAGAGGAAGTGTACATCTTTTCATTAATAAAATTGTTTGCGTAATTAGTTATTTGCTCAATCCCCTCTAGACCTGTCTAAACATGTACTGTGGTTTGCGTGCATGTGTGTTTGCTTTGAGTTTGCAGGGGAATGCGTGCTAAAACAATGTGCTTGCATACAGCAAAATTATGACCCACTTTAACACTGAGAGGTAGTGCCAATGTAAACAGTCTTATCTTCTGGGACTGGCTACAGTGTTATCTAACTGCCAGATAATCCTGTTAAACTTTTACCACAATAGCTGACCAGAGAGGACACGCATCTCAAATTGGGTTAGCTGTAGAAAGATAGACACATGCACACATAAATGGAGAGATGCTAATATTAAAAAGGATCTTGTGTATGAGGGATGTTTACCACTTAAATTCAAATGGCATGTAGATGTGTAAATAAAATATATATTAAGGAATTGAATTCAGTCACAGTGACCATAATGGCCTTTTTTGTCAGTACAAGGAGGATCTTCTATGAACTCCAGATAATAGCCAGGGGTGGTGTTTTACCTTTGGAATACTATCTTGTACCACAAAGTGAAACAGTAACCTTATGACCTTATAAAATGCCATTATCAATGGTCATTGTTCCCTTTGATACAAATTAATTCAAAAAATAAAAAACCCTGAGTGTTTCCCTCACCAAAAAAAAAAATCTTACGACTGGCTCTTCCTCAAATGTGCATTTGTTCTTGGTTCATTTGAAAAAAGATGCGGTTCCATCGGACACAAAGCCATGTGCACTCCGGAATGAAAACTGGTTAATGTGAGGTGGATGAGAGAAAACAGTACGGTAAGTTGAAAATAAAACTTTTTATTATTATTATTTGTACAAGCGTCTTAACTAGTAAATATTTTTTAAGTACCAAATAGAATGTTATTAATATTATGCAAAACAAATGTTTATTAAGTTTCACCAATTTTCTGCATGTCTCCCACTTACTGTGATTACATGTATTATTTTGGCCCTATATTGGTATCCGCTAGATTGCTTTCTCAAAATCGGCAAT
Organism: Silurus lanzhouensis; assembly: GCA_039877035.1. Lineage (NCBI taxonomy): Eukaryota > Metazoa > Chordata > Actinopteri > Siluriformes > Siluridae > Silurus > Silurus lanzhouensis. The sequence goes on from JBCEWE010000506.1 coordinate 152,364, forward strand.
TAAAAATCCTATATCGGTTTACCACTACTGATGACCCCTCATACGGTGGCCCAAAAATTTAAGTAGATAACAATTGGATGCTTCAATAGCTGATTCTCTGACCAAATACCTACATTGTAACTCAAAAAGCACTGAAGCGTGTGTATTTACCATGTATTAAAATGTTCTGCAACATGATCCTTCTATTGCACTGATGTCAGTCTACAGCCCCAATAATAAAAAAAATTTGTATGCACAGATCAGACATAACATTATGACATTATAACATTATGGCTGGTAAAGTGAATATACTGATTATCTCTGGCACCTGTTAGTGTGTAGGATATATTCGGCAGCAAGTAAACATTTTGCCCTCAAAGTTGATGTGTTAGAAGCAAGAAAAATGGGCAAGGCGTAAGGATTTGAGCGAGTTTGACAAGGGCCATGTTGTGATGCCTAGACGTCTGGGTCAGAGCATCTCCAAATCTGCAGCTCTTGTGGGCTGTTCCCAGTCTGCAGTGGTCAGTATCTAACAACATAAGTGGTCCAAGGACGTAACAGTGGTGAACTGGCAACAGGGTCATGGGTGGCCAAGACACATTGATGCTCGTGTGGAGCAAAGGCTGGTCCATCCAACAGACGATCTACCGTAGCTCTCATTGCTGAAAAAGTTAATGCTGTTAATAGTCGACAGGCCAGCACTGTTTTGGTTGGGGACCAACACAATTTTAGGCAGGTGGTCATAATGTTATGCCTGATTGGTGTAAGTAAAAACAGAATGCAATAATTTGCAAATCTGATAAATCCACATTTTATACACAATAAAACTTAGAAAACATAAAATGTTTAAACTAAGAAAATATACAATTATTTTAATAGAAAAAATAAGTAATTTATTTAATTTGATCGCACAAAACATCTCAAAAAAGTTAAGACAGGGTCAGGTTTGCCTATGTAGCATCCCCTCTTGAAGAGACTAGTTGCTGGAGGTTTGGGAGAGTAGAGTTGTCCTATTCGTGTCTTATAGAAAATTCTAATTGCTTAACAGTTTTAGGTTGTCTTTGTCAGATTTTTCATTTCATGAGTTACCATATACCAGTCTGGACTGCAGGCAGGCCAAGTTTAGCACCTGGACTCTTCTACTTTGAAGCCATGCTGTCTTAATAGATGCATTATGCAGTTTAGCATTGTTGTGCGGAAATTGATTGGTGAACCTCTGCCCATCTTTACTTCTAAGAGACTCATACTCTTTTTATACCCAAGCATGTTACTAATCTGTTGACAATAACCTAATAGTTGCAAAATGTTGTATGTATGTAAATCATTGCATTCTGTTTTTATTTTACACAGTAACCTAAATTTTGGAATTGGGGTTATACATGTAATCAGGGTCAGAAGACATAACCTTTAGCAGGAACTTAGTTTTGAGCCACAGTGTCAGTCTGATCATCAGTGTACACAGGACCAGCATATTTGCTTGCATCCTCTCCTTTAGAGAGATGATTGAGGATGTTGATAGGACATTGGCTTGGAATGCAGTCACTTGAAACAGGCCAACCAAAAGGAACTGAGTTTCAGAGCAATGAGCGCACTAACAGTGAATGTCACAGGCTCACTACTTCTTCACTACAGAACTCAAGTTTGCACTCAATGACCACTAAATTACACCTATACACCTGCTTATTCATGCAGTTATCAAAGCTTCAGAATTATTCTGCTTCTCTGCTGGTGGGCCTGAACTCTGATCTCTTGCTGTATATAAAATAGAATAGCCTTTTTTTGTCATATATACATTACAGCACAGTGAAATTCTTGTTCGGAAGCTGGGGTCAGCCATTAAACAGTCCCCCTGGAGCACAGAGGGTTAGGGGCTTTGCTCAAGGGCCCAAGAGTGGCAGCTTGGCGATACTGGGGCTTGAACCCCCAACCTTCTGATCAGTAACCCAGAGCCTTAACCACAGAACCACTGGTGTATGGCTTCTGTCTTAGCATCAAAGATTTCAGGTAAGCCATATCTAACAATAGGTCAGTCATCCACTTGAAACTGCCCTTTTTCTGTTTTTTGAAGAGCCCAGACACAGTTCTCCCGAGCATATATTGATGTATTTTTAAACTTAATCTCGATTATGTTGCAAAGCTTATGGAAACTGGAATTATTAACTCCATATTCCTGTTCCCTGGAGGCAGAGGGTCAACTATATAAAGACTCAGTGGAGACAATGATTACATGATGTAGATCAGCTATAAGTGACCTAAGCCACAGCCAGCCAGGTAAAAGGACCTAAGGTTAAAACCTGTGAGAAACTCAACTAAAGAAATCTAAACTAAACTATACTAAACCATTAGCCTCTGTGTAAGATAGCTTCACCTATAGCTGGAGTCACAGGCTGTTAGATCAGAAAAATGTCTAAGCACACATTAAAGAAGATAATATATAATGACTTGGAGTAAATATGAATTACTAAAAACTGATATTTGATAACAATATGGCAAAAAAAACATGGTCAACACACAGTATGCCATCCCACTACTAAAGTGACTGGACCAAAGTGATGGGGCTAAATTGCAAGTGTGTATAAATGTTTAATATCTGTGTGAAAGACATGTTGATAGTTGATAACAGCTTATTTTACAATAACAGCTATTGTTCATGATCACTTACATGGATTTGCATAAAACCTGAAGGATAAACAGTATACAAAACAATATTGTGACGCCATATGCAGTTTGCAGCATTGACATGAATAGGAGCAGAGCTAAGGTCAAATAAGTGCATCTGATTTAGCTGATAAAGCTGAAATTTTATATGCTCCATTTCTGTGCACATTTTAAGGATATTTTTCATGATGACATAATTAATGAAAAAATGTAGCAAGCATTTGACAAGGATCCCATTTCTCAATAATGTTTAATAATTTTACTACTGATCAAAAACCTGTTGAAATTTCCAAACAACTTAACTGCCACATATCAATCATTTTGAAGAAGCCAATCTATCTTACTTAAATATCCATAATTCATATTTATCTGTATCTTTTTCTTATACTGTATGTATTTGAACCAAACTGGAAATACTTGTTCAGTACAAATTTATAAAAACATCTACACAGGCTGTTGGGTGGTCATATGTATGTTATTAAGTTTAAACTGAAATTTTATTTGGTGCATATTTGTGTTAATCTGTAATCGTTTTTAATTACTGAAAAAATCAAGGTTGTTATTAGCCAGACAAGTTTTACAGGCATTTGACAAGGTTCCCATTAAGCTATAGTCATGAAATTGAAACACCTGCTAGCAGCTGATGGAGTCTCACCCACTGCAGCCACTAAAGAGCATTATTTGTGCTTGTGCATACAAATTCATGAGGATGTTCAGTTACATTGTTTTTTGCCTGAATTGGTACAAAATTAACTCTTACCCAAAATGATCAAATCAGTGATAATTTTAACTCACTTTTGCAGGCCACTTAATAATTTTGTTTCTTAAAACAAAAATTGTTGTCAAGCTGTCATTACTGGGAATGTGTGAGAATGTAAAATAATTATCATGCCAATCATTTCTTATAAGTCGTACTTTAAATTACTCTGACATCTGTAAATTATAATGAATTGAATTGCGCAAAATCTGACATATATGCAGAATATACAGAAAACACTAAGGTCATATGCATAAATTGTAGTGATAACATTAAAGTATGGTCCTACTAAACTAATATTTGGTAGACTGCATTTCTGCACTAATCTGTAAGTCAGATTTGATGATCTGATTACCGTACAAAAAAAAAAAACCCACTGCTATTCAGATTTTAGCAGGCGATCATTTTCTAGCAGGCAAAGCTATTCATGGTTTTTTAAACAGACCCACTGCCACAGATAAATTCAAGCACCTAGCCACGTACTTAGTCTGCATTTACAAACATCTGTGAAAAAAGCTACAAGAAAAGAATGAAAGTGTGGAACTGGGTTCTTTTTAAAAGTGACCATTTCCACATATGCCAATTTCCTGCACTTGTTTTAGTCACAGTTTTTTTTTTCTATGCAACGATAAATTGGGCTTCTACTGTGACATAAATATGTATATATATGTGTACATTATGGAAAGTTGAGATACATTTTCATTATATGTATAATAATTAAATTAGTAATTAAATCATAAAACTTGTATATTAGTTACATGATATGTATGTTACTGTGGTTAGTTATGCGCGAGACCTTCTAGCCCGTGGAAAAAAATCTTGTGTGAAACTGGTCCGTGGTGCAAGAGTCATCAGTGTAATGTGATAAATTACTCAGCAAGATCTAATCAATTATTATGAAAAATCATGTTGAAATTTGACCTAAACATGGCAATCTATAAAAGTAAAAGCTTGATTTACACAAACAGCTTTAAGTTTGGACTGTTTGTACGGATCAGTCCATTGTTATAAGGTATGCAAAATTTGAGGTATGAATGCTGATAGGGGCCAGCGTTAATTTAAAATAGCGTTCATTCCTCAGTATCCAAAAGTCAGACTAAGCTGAGCAATTCTGCAAGGGCAAGGGCATTATTTTTTAAAGGTGCTGGACTGCTACAAGTGGGTATATTTATTATTATTATCAGTAGTGATAGTTATAGTAGCAGCAGTGCAGTTATTGTTATAGTTATTATTTAGAAATGAAAAAGCATCTATAAATTAGTGACATTTCTTTTCTCACCTCCTCCCTACAATACCATTAATTCCATTTATTTTCTGTTCAAGTAAACAATCTCTGACAAAAAATAAACTCTGTAAATGAACCCTGTGGAGATAGTGGTCAAGAATGTCAGCAGTCTAAATAGATGAAAATGGGTCAAAATTTAAAGCCCTTTGCTTAGCATGATTCTGACGCAGTTGTTGGAAAAGCATTGTTCTTTTACCTCTGTTTTGCTAGCAATGATTTGGCCATTCTCCAACAACAGACCCTTCCAGACGACAATATTGCTATCTTCCGGAGGCTTCCATATGTACTCCTCTCCATTACCCATGGGCATTGCCTCCTAATGGACACAAAGACATTTTGTGTGTGTGTGTGTGTGTGTGTGTGTGTGTGTGTGTGTGTGTGTGTGTGTGTGTGTGTGTGTGTGTATATATATATATATATATATATATATATATATATATATATATATATATATATATATATATATATATATATTTTTTTTTTTTTTTTTTTTTTTTTTTTTTTTTTTTGGGTCTTTTTGTTTTTTTTGTTGTTGTTTTTTTGCATGCACCCTGCTCCTCCAGACCTGTACACATATTTGCATTGAAACAACCTGTAGTGACAAGTCGGGCATGATGCAAAACAACGACACAGACTTGCAAGGCTTTCAACATCCATCCCAATAAAGCCACTGATAAAACCAAGGGTGCATTGTCTGTAATAACGAATTTGCATACCATCAAAGCAGTTCTAGCCTGAAATACCATCTGAACTCAAAGCATGTTTTAGCAAGCTTCTACAGTCAACAAGCCCGGCCAAACCACGCTGACTGAGATGAGTCACCACAAATTAAGCAAGTCTAAATCAGAAACATTAACAAATGCGATATCTAAATGTATTGCTATTGTCTGTAGGCCGATTAATATTGTGGAAGGATTTATGGATGCATTTTAAATTGTGTCCTGTGATACAAACTACAAACTACTTACAATATGTACATTACTTTCGAGAATATATCAGTTGAAAGACACTGGAAAAAATAATAAAAAGAGGACAAATTAGCTAAATGCTTATGGACTGGAAATCATAAGAAGAAGACAATCTACCTGCTGGGTTCAGATTCAGATTCAAAGGAGGATGATCGTTTACAAAATGTTTACCTTTGATCATAAGGAAAAATCATTAAACAATTTCTCTAGGGGTCAATAAAGTACACTGATTGTGATTAGCAATGCTCTACAGAACACATCCATCAGGGTTGCACAAGCGAGTGCACTCTTAGTGCTGGTCCCAAGCCCGGGGAAATGGGGAGGGTTGCATTAGTAAGGGCATCCAGAGTCAAACGTTTTAAAACAAATATGCGGATCACGAACCAGAATTTTATACTGATCGGTCGAGGTGATAGAGAGTGAACCTAGGAATGAAAGATCGGTGATTTGTGCAGGCTTCAATGGACAATGCACACTCTGTTTCAGTGTCTGGTGATGCTGATAAAAAGGAGAGTGACTAATATTATTAGTTAGCTAATATTGAGCTGAAAAAAATAAGGGCTTTAACAGAAATGCGTACATCCTGGTAGTGTGCTAATGTATCGTATTAAATGCATCGCAAAAATGTTTATATTTAAAAAAGATTAATATTGCTATCATAATCATAAGATTACATTTTTTTAAATTCATTTAACTTTATTAACTAAAATAAAAAACATACACAGCAATGCTAGGGGTATGGAAAAGAAAGTAAAGTTTGCGCCGATGTCACTGCGGCTTCTCACTCCATACCAGAAATATGATTTGTAGTGCGCTGTTTTGCAACTCCCGGTTTTATGACAGTTTAGCAATATGGATTCTTTAGCATTTGCTTCAAGAACTTATTTTAAAAGGAGAATCTCCTGACAATTCCACATATCAATGGAGTGAATGAATAAATGAAGGATGGAAAGAATGAAAACATTTGTTATAGTATGCTGAAATAAGTAGTACAGTTAAGTAGAACATATTAAAATTCAATATTAAATGTAAAACACACACACACACACACACACACACACACACACACACACACACACACACACACATCTGTATTACCCAAAATGGGTATAACAAATGCAAAATATTTAGTTAATATTCTAATGCAAAACATGAAAAGAAATCTTGGGTGGGATATTATAAACATAATCCCTTTATTCTGTAACTAATTGACTCTTGGCACTCTGTATCTGTGCGTTTACCTTAGAGGAGTTGGGTATGTGAAAGGGCTCCATTTGAAAAGCTCTGTTGGATGACTCTAATGATGAATTTTCCTCCTCTTCCTTTCTCCTTCCTTGCTCCAGCTTTCTCACCTTCCTGACAGAGGCATATTCAGGCATAACTTCTGCTTGCTGGGCCTCATTCAGCCTGCTACCCTCCAGTTCACCTTCTGCTCTTTCTCTGTTCTCAGAAATTGTTTGACTTTTTAAGGAATTCAGAAATGGAGCTGGTGGGGGAGCTCTGAACACACCAACTCTTTCATACAGTCCATCATCCTCTGGAAAGAGATTCTCATGCTTCTCACTCTCAGGGCCAGTGGGGGTGTGGGGCAGGTGGCAGCTTTGGATTGGAGGGTGAAGGTTAAAGGTTAAGTCGTGACTCTGCAGCAATAGTAGGTCCATGCTGGCTGGCCGAACTTTAGGGACACCTATCAAAAACAAATTTGATATTCACTAAAATATGTAAATAACCTTGTGTTTGTACTCAATTTGTAATTTAGCACATTTTGCATCCTCATTTAAGCATTTTATACAGACCTGGAAACAGTTCTTCTGTGCTAACTTGTGCATATAACATTTTATGTGATGTTTATGTATAGGACAAGCTGACATGTGGTAGCACAACAACCCGGCTGGCTGGCAGCACAAGAAGTTGTATTTTTACCAATCTGTCTGCAGGCTCTGAGTGTAATGATAGCAGAAACCTATACCTGTTTGTGACGAGAGTATATAGTACTGGAAAATCGGGAAAGACTGAATTAGTCAACAGAAATAGAGGTAGCACAGGGTGAGTGTATATTGTGTTAAACTGTTGCACAGTTTTTAAGAAATTAACATAAATGAAGCTTGTATTGCCTAATCTTTATATGCTGTCTGAACATTACACCGATAACCTTCGATTTGTGAGGTAGCAATGCTACCTGCTACATCACTGGTCCATGTGACATAATGAAAATTTAAGTGGAATATTTTTTATTTTTTATACTACAGTGGCTAAAGAAGAAGAAGAAGAAGAAGAATATTAATAATAATAATAAGTATTATTATCAATGAAGAGTACAGTAAGAGTGTAGTGGAGGTGAAGAGAGTTTCTGATAGGGTGTTGAACGTGAAGCTGGAAGTTAAATGTCATCAGTGCTGATGCTCCACAAGTGGGCTGTGAGATGGAGGAGAAGGAAAAATTCTGGAGTGAGTTAGATGAAGTGGTGGAGAGTGAACCTAGGAATAAAAGATTGGTCATTGGGGCAGACTTTATTGGGAATGTAGGGGAAGGAACAGAGGTGATGAGGAAGTAATGGGTAGGTATGGCCTTAAGGAGAGGAATGTGGAAGGGCAGTTGGTGGTAGATTTTGTTAAAAGGAAGGAAATGGCGGTGGTTATTTTAAGAAGAAGGAGGATCATAGGGTGACGTATAAGAGTGGAGAAAGTTGCACACAGGTGGACTATGTTCTATGTAGGAGATGCAACCTGATAGAGATTGAAGACTGTAAGGTGTTGACAGGGGACAGTGTAGCTAGACAGCATTGGATGGTGGTCTGTAGGATGGTTTCGGAGGTGAAGAAGAAGAGGAGGCAAGTGAGGACTGTAAGAAGATTAAGATGGTGGAAACTAAAGGAAGAAGACTGTAGTGTGAGATTCAGGGAAGAGGTCAGACCGTGAATTTGGTGGTGCTGAAGAGGTGCAGGATGATTAGGCAACTACTGCAGAAGTGATAAGGGAGACAGCTAGAAAGGTACTTGGTGTGACATCTGAAAATCGAAAGGAAGACAAAGAGATGTGGTGGTGGAATGAGGAAGTGCAGGAGAGCATAAAGAGAGGTTGGTGAAACAGGATTAGGATCGACAGAGTGATGAGAAAAGTAGGCAGGAGTACAAGGACATGCAGCAGCAGGTAAAGAGGGATGTGGCTAAAGCCAAGGAAAAGGCATATGAGGAGCTGTATGAGAAGTTGGACACTAAGGAAGGAGAAAAGGATTTATACCAATTGGCCAGGCAGAGGGACCAAGCTGGGAAGGATGTGCTGCAATAAAGGATGGAGATGGAAATGTGACATGTCATGATGTTTTTTTGGAGGAGGAGATCTGAGCCACGGCCCAGGATGAACCTTCCCCAGCAGGGTGCCCAGAGGAAAGGACATTCATCCCGGAGTCCTGCCGGCAGGCCTTGTTTAAATCCATCCATGAAAGCCCTGGTTCCGGTCACCCGGGGAGAAGACGAACTCTCCTCCTGGCCCAAGCACGCTACTGGAGGCCTGAAATAAGCGGGGAGATCGCTCGGTTCGTCCAAGGCTGCCCAGTCTGCGCCATGTCGGAGAGACCCCACAACACCTACCCGCAGGGAAGCTGGTTTTCCTGCCGATCCCGCAGCGGCCGTTGTCACACCTGGGGATTGACTTTGTCACCGATCTGCCTCGATTGGACCGTCACACGTGCATCCTTTTAGCAGTGGACCATTTCTCCAAGGCCTGTTAGCTGGTTCCCCGAGCCTTTGTTCCCCGACGTTTTTCTGGAACTTCAGCCTCCCTGAGAAAATAGTTTTGGACCGGGGATCCCAGTTTACATCCCACGTGTAGAGGGTTTTCTTCCGGATGCTTGGGGTGACCGTCAATCTGTCCTTGGGATAACACCCTCAGACTAATGGACAGACAGAATGCAAAATTTAGGAGCTGGGACGCTACCTGCGGTCATACTGCCACCAGAACCAAACAGATTAGAACTGCTTTCTCCCCTGGGCTGAGTATGTGCAGAACTGCTTGCGCCAGGACACCACCGGCCTGACCCCATTCCAGTCCATGCTGTGCTTCCAACCACCCTTGTTTCCTTGGTCGGGTGAACCGTCCCACGTTCCCGCGCTAGATTACTGGTTCCGGGAGAGCGTGCGGGTGTGGGAATCAGCACACACGCAACTTCGACGTGCCCTCAGAGGTTTGCGGACTCTCGTAGGTCGGAGGCCCCTCCCTACCACCTGGGGGATCGGGTCTGGTTGTCCACCCGAGACCTGAGACTCCGGCTTCCCTGTAAGAAACTCAGCCCTCGTTTCATTGGGCCGTTCCGGATCATCCGACAGGTCAATAATGTGGCCTATCGGCTCAACCTGCCCCCAGGTAACGCATCCAACTTACCTTCCAAGTGTCTTTCCTGAAACCCCCTTCCACCGAGTACCCCAAAGCTGCCAAACTTCAGCCAGACAATATGGTGGATGCACCAAAAATGTTGGATGTTTACGAGAAAAAAGTAGGAATTGTGAGAAAAACGTCAAAAATGTGAGAAAAAAGTAATCAGGCAAAAAAAATTTTTCATGTGGCAGGAACGGGCTTCCATAGGATTCAGGTCAAAGAAAACGACAGAAAGTTTTTTTACAGTTTGGGATCATAAAGAAACACAGTACAGTGTACGTATTTACTTTTTATCTCTTTTTTTTAAAGAGTAATCTGATTTATTTTTATACTTTTACTTATGATTTCTTTATTTATATATTTGTATTTGCATTTTGATGTAATATGACATTAAATGGGTTTAGTTTTCACAGATATTGTATTCAATTTGAGCAATAAAATGAAAATTTTTCAAAAAAGTCAAAAATTACTTGTTCATTTTAAGAGACCCATCTTATTTCCTCTTGTATATTTAGTATTGCTCTTTAATTTAAAAAAGTACTTCTTTTATACCAGTAACAGAGTACTCGATTAATCGATGAAATAATCGGTAGAATACTTGTTTACTAAAATAATCAATAGTTACAGCCTTATAAGCAATTAACATAATCTGTTAAATACAAGTGCAATAACTCTTCAAATTATAATTTGAAGCCAATGCATCGAGATTACACAAATTACACTTCCTATATGTATATTTACATACACTCATAAGCATTAGTAAATTATACGTAAAAAAAAATATATATATATTTTAAATAAAAGGATTATCATAAATGTTATTTATCATAATAACATTTCTTTGTGTAAATGCCAAATGACTTTTGAGACCTAATGACTGATTTGTCCCTAGTTTACTCAAGCAAATATGATATGATACTAAACTTTACTCACAGAGCATCTGGTTGTTACGAGTTATAAACTCAAGAAAAGTAGCTGAGTAACTGTACAAATTTGGTTATGCTATGTACACGTTTTCATTGTTTAAAAAAAAAAAAAAAAAGCAAACAAATAATTAAAAGAAAATTTATCACAGTACACCCTATTTCTGATGCACACATACATCAATACAAATACGAACACACTTTGCACTCACCATTTGCAGTGTAGGGCAGTCGGCACATCTCATGCAGGCGTGTGTCTGATTTACTCATGGATTTTATCTTGGACTGTTGAAGAACACCCTGAAACACAAACATATTCAATGTGTGCATGTACATGCTTTGACATGTGTCTGTTATCAACATAAATCAACAACTCACCCTGTCCCTCTTTTGGCTCTCCACACTAGAATGATTGTGTTTACTTTTGGTTTTCCTGCAAGAGCAAATTACATAGTTAACGGTAGAGAAAGAAAAGTAGAGTGTAACATGCACATTATAGCTGGAAACATTTGCTTCTTTTCTTTTCTTTCATTTATCTCTCCATCTTTCTTATATGCACATGTCCCTCCTGGCATCAATCAAAGCCTCTGCCATTCTATATTATGGATTTACACCACACATTGATCTTTTGTACTGCCTTTTGTTATCTCATTCTCATTCCATTTTGGCTTCTTCACCTTTATTTTGTGTGTATTTGATGATGCTTGCATGTGAACATTAAAAGACTGTATACAGTTAATCTTAATCATAGTAAATTTTTTATATTGCCTCATGCATAAAATATACAACCATATTAAATACTTCAATGGATAATAATTTTTGTTGACAATATAACATAAAAAGGCTATTAAGCAAAAAAAAAAAGAGATGTTCTGTTAGGAGTGAACCTAACAATCATATGTTAAATGTCATCAAAGATATCTCACAAGTAATTAAATTGTAAGCATTAGCTAGCTTAGTCTAACAGCCCTGATGCGTAGACCTTGAATTCAGCCTGCAGCCCAGTGCATGCAGTATCTTTTTGCTAGAACTTACATTTTAAGATTAATAATAATACTTTTCTAACTAACCTGTCAGGTGGCAAGTTTGTTCTGTAGTATACTTACATTTTAAGATTAATAATAATAATAATACTTTTCTAACTAACCTAGGTGGCAAGTTTGTTCTGTAGTATACATTTTGTTTATGATGCATGTTTATATTCCCTTAAATGAGCACAGTTTCAGCTTGATCAGGTAACAAATGTGTGGCAGCGGTTCACGAGTGGAGGGGGAGCCGGACTGAACGAGCAGTAAGACTACACTTAGCTCAGGCTGAACGGTTCACTGGCCCGTGTCAGGCATTGGGTGTATGTGGCAGCGTTGCACGAGTGGAGGGCGGAAAGACTACAATTGTAACTGATGAGACTAATCAGTGCGCTCTGTTGCAGTCCGGCAATGCCAATAAAAAGGAGAGACACCAGCTTCTGCGGGAGAGAGCCACCATGCAGAGGAGAGCGGAAGGGTCGCCAAATGGTGACTCAGTGTGGGTGGATGCTGAGAGAAAGGCATGCCGATCCGCAAAGGAGCTCAGGCGGGTGCTAAAGAGTGAAAGCGTGCCAATACCGGAGTAAGACGGGCGGACGCCGAAGAAAGACAGACCGATCTGCAAGTGGGTTAAGGCGAACCCTGAGGAAACGTGTCCGAAACTGTGAGAGTGTGGGTGAGCCCTGGCATGAGTACGGGAAGGCAAAGCCCCGGGCGGAAATAAAAGTAAATTAAAAACGCTTGGTTAGCTATTGCCTGTCTCTCTCTCGTCCAGTGCAGAACAAGTAAATTTGTTAAAAACAGTATGAGCTAGATTTCTCTCTCTCTCTCTCAGGTGAAACATGCTACTAAGATAGCAGTGATCTGGACCTCTTCTGCTCTCTTTACAAGCCTGATACATCCTAATGCCCTACTTCTAAATGGTTCTCAGCCCAAAAAAACACTTGCGATTTCCATGGATAGTACAACTTGGATTGGAATGGACACAAACAAAATTGCACTCAAGTCTCCATTAGTTAACAGGTGATGTGAACAACCTCAACGAAGGTGAAACTATAATGAATGTATATGTCATGTAACTCAGATGAGGATGAGTTCCCATTTGAGGTTTCTTGACAGGGTTTTTACTAATATTGTATTCTTTGTATATCATTAGGGATTCATTTTGAGGGACTTTAAATGATCTATTTTAAGGATACATTAATACATTTTATTGAGAAAGCTAAATAATAATAATTAAAAAAAAAAACTCCTGTGAGAGATTTTTGTCCTTACTTTTGGTACCCCAACAAGGTCACATTTATGAACATGCCCTCACAACTGTGAGATTGAAATATGGAATATTTCTCTCAGGTACCTTGCAATAGCATTTTCTGCCAGGGAGGGCAAAAAACAACCCAGAGAGGCAGATTTCTAAAAATCACTTCCAACACATGACTCCCCATCCAATAAATCCGAGTTTTACTATGCACACATAATTTCTCACTTATGATATGACCATATTTTAACGTTAAAGCTTAGTCTCTCCACCATGATGCCAAAATGAAGGACATGAAGGAAGAATCTGATAGCACCAAGAAAGCCGTCATACTAGGTGAGATCCTCAAACCCTTCACTCTCCTTTACCAAACCCAGCAACAAGAGCTCCTTCACATCTCCAGCTGTGTCCCCTGCACCTGTCTTACAAGTGAGGTTTATAAAGATGGTGTCTGAAAAAGGAATGACATCAAAGTCTCCTCTCATTGTTATTAAGTAAAGTTCAGTCAGCTGGTACACAGTAGCTGCCATAAAGGAAGAACTTTTTGGGTCAGTAAGACGTGATGGGGGAGGGGGGTTCTCCACCGTTTTTTTTTTTTCTTGAATGAGCAGTCTTTCACTATTGTTGACAGTTTTATATATTAATGCATGTATAGAAAGCAATAATTTTGTGGTTATTTCAATATATTCCCCATCTCTGTGTGATTAAAAATATAATTTTTCCTGCCCTCCCTAAAACTTCATTGCAAATTCAGGATTGTTTTCTTATTATTAGTGGTAATATGAATGCGGTAGTGGACATACAGTATCTCACAAAAGTAAGTACACCTCCCACATTTCAGCACCAATTTTAGTATCTTCTAAAGAGACAATACTAAAGAAATGAAACTTATATTTTTCAAAGTAATCAATGTGCAGCTTGTATAGCAGTACAGATTTTCTGTCCTCTGAAAATAACTCAACATACAGCCATTATTGTCAAAATAGCTGCCACATGTCCTATTTATCATGTTCATCTTATTGTCTGATTGACAGGACCATACAAATTTGTATTCGAGCAGTTAAAATGTGGTGCTTTGAATACAATTCTCTCATATTGACCACTGGATGTTCAACATGGCACTTCAAGGCAAAGAACTCTCTGAAGATTTGAGAATTAGAATTGTTGCTCTCCACATAGATGGGTGAGGCTATCAAAAGATAGGTAACACCCTGAAACTGAGTTACAGTATAGTGGCCGGGGTCATACAGAGGTTTTCCAAGAAGAGTTCCACTCAGAACAGGCCTCGCTAGTGTCAATCAAAGAAGTTGAGTCTTTGTGCTGTGTGTCAGGTGCAGAAGCTTCCTTCAAAAAACAGACACATCAGTAATGCCAGCATTGCTTTAGAGGTTGCAAAGGTGGAAGGTTTGCTTTTCAGTGCTCACACCACACGCTGCACACTGCAACAAGTCAGTTTGCATGGCCGTCGTTCCAGAAGGAAGCCTCTTCTGAAGCCGGCTCATCATAAAGCCCGCAAAAGGTTTGAAGACAACCGCTTAAAGATCATGAATTACTGGAATCATGTTCTGTGCTCTGATGAGACCAAAATAAACTTGTGTGACAACACCCTGGTTAGGAGCACCAGGAAAATTGTGTCTTGCCTACAGTCAAGCATAGTGGTGGCAGCATCATGGTCTGAGGCTGCATGCATGCGGCTGGTACTTGGGAACTGCGGATCAATGAGGGAAACTTGGATTCCAACATGCACTGTGACATTCTGAAGCAGAACATGATGCCCTCCCTTCAGAAACTAGTCTGAACGGCAGTTTTCCAACGGGAAGACGACCCCAAACACACCGCCAAAATGACAACTGCCTTGGTGAAGGTATTGGAGTAGCCAAGTATGTCTCCAGACCTAAACTCTACTGAGAACCTGTGGGGCAATTATTTCACAATCATAGTCTCCTTACAAACAAAAAGCTTTTTGTTTTCTCAGAATGGAGAGATATACCGTATTTTCCGGACTATAACCCGCTACTTTTTTCTCACGCTTTGAACCCTGCGGCTTAAACAATGAAGCGGCTAATATATAGATTTTTCCTGGGTTTTTCCCGGATTCACAAGATTCAAGCCAAAAACCTGTGCCCCATAACATTAGACCAATGAAATTGCCGAACGGGTTCAAGTGAACCAATGAAACTCTTTATATCAAATCGGGTGCTGTCCCAGTGGATCGGGCCGCACCACATCATAAATATGGATGTGGTTCCTCTGACGTTTGACCTGCCGCTCACTCGGACTGTCAACAGGAAATGCGAATCATTCGTCACGGGCATGAAACAACGCACTTCACCTGTGTTCTGAGCTGCACGGCATCGGGAGAAAAGCTTCACCGATAGTGATTTTTAAACGCACAACGATGCCAAAAGATAAACTCTCGAGAGAAATTGTTGTAAAAGGAAGAAGGAAGACAGTGAACAATGACTTTCTTGATAGGCTACTGTTTAGATACAAGCCATGTAACAGTCACTGTCTTTCGTTAAAGCCTGTGTAAAGGTCATTAGTTTCAATGTAGCGGCTTATAGACAGGTGCGGTTTATTTATGTTTAAAATAAAAATCTTTGTAAAATTCAGTGTGTGCGGCTTATATTTGGGTGCACCTAATAGTCCGGAAATTACGGTAGGTATTCATGTTGTAGCTGACATTTGGGGGAACTTGGTCTGAAGTTGTTTAATGATTTGCATGCAGAATATAATTTACCAGGGACAACTTTTTTGAGGGTGTAGTGTGTGTATATGGGGTTCTATGGCGTACTAATATATTTTTTCTTACTATAGCGCTGACAATAAATGAAAGCATAAGGGGTCTTCGTCTTCTTTCAGCTTCTCCCATTACGGGTCGCCACAGCGGATCATCCGTCTCCATACCCCCCTGTCCTGTACATCTGCCTCTTTCAACCCAACTACCTGCATATCTTCCCTCACCACATCTATATACCGCATCCTTCCTCTTTTCCTCCTTCCTAGTGGCTCCATCCTCAGCATTCTCCTACCAATATACCCCATGTCCCTCCTCTGCACATGTTCAAACCATCTCAATCTCGCCTCCCTCACCGCGTCTTCAAAACGTCCTACATGTGCTGTCCCTCTAATAAACTCATTTCTAATCCTATCCATCCTCGTCACTCCCAACGAAAACCTGAACATCTTCAGCTCTGCTACCTTCAGCTCCATCTCCTGTCTTTTACAAAATCCCACTGTCTCTAAACCATACAACATCGCAGGTCTCACCACAGTCCTATAAACTTTTCCTTTCATTCTTGCAGATACTCTTCTATCACATTCACTCCTGCCACTCTTCTTCACCCACTCCACCCTGCCTGCACTCTTTTCTTCACTTCCCTAACACACTCTCAATTAGTTTGCACTGTTGACCCCATGTACCTAAACACCTCCACAGTACCTTAATTATACTTGTTTTTAGTAGATTATTATAAACAGTTATCAACTTTGACATCTGGTTCAGAGATATACATGGTATGGGTAGAGAAGAAAGCAATGACAAAATTAAGATTCAGTATTTGCCATTCTTAAACTAGTTTTAAAAAACCCTAACCATCATTTATTAAAGTTAATAAAAAATGGTTCATGAGCTGTATCTCAAGTTTTCCTCATCTTCTAATTGTGATTCTGCTCAATAGATTCTACAGGCCCCCGCAAACAGTTGTTTTGGGACTGCCCGAAAGTTAACTGTTTGTGGAGACAAAAATAGTCTACCCAGAAGGAAATTCTGAGTAATGATATACTCTGCTGTCTTAAGCTTCTTCTTCTAAATGATGACTCATCTTTCATGTTTTCTTTGTATGTGTAATCATGGCTGAGTGGAATAGCACTAAAAAGGAAAGGAGTTCAATGTGTTGCATTTTATATTGATGTATTTCTGCATAATAGCATCTGTAACTTATAATGAAAATTTTATCAAAATTTAATGAAGAGTGTTCTGTACAAAGATGTATTTGTAAATATTGGGCATGAGTATACACTAAAATATTTTTACATTTGAATGTTTATTTAAAAATGTATTTTTATTTAATTCCATGGATTTTTCAGGTCATCATAAATATTGGAATATGTGGCCGACAGGTGTTTCTCATTGTCTGGGTGTACCCTGTCAGCTTGATTGAACATATATTTGTGAATGTCTATTTTCGGTTTCTCTTGTGAAGACTATGTTGTTAAATATGCTGAAACAACATGAAAACCAAAGAACTGTGCATGGGAAAAGGCCAGATCTGAATTCACAAATAAATACAAGCATGCCACTAAAAATATGGCAAGATTAACCTCTAGCAATAACAGAAAGGCCAATGTAGAACAAAAAAAAACAAGCAAGGTTACTGGCAAAGCACAGTGGAGGTAGTCTGCTTTTAGAACAGGTTCATTAATCTTTAGTGATTATGTAGCTCATGTTGCAAAATGAGTTCAGAAGTCTAAAGGAACATTGTATTTTTAGGGAAATGCATTAACTAAACTAGGCAAGACAATGGTCCAAAAGATACAACTAATACAACAAAGTATTTATCAAAGCAAACAAGTGAAAGTTTTTTATCTGGCCAAGACAATAAACAGACCATAACCTAATTGAACATGCATTCGCCTCCTAAAGAGGAGACTGCAAGAAAAACCCTCCCAAGACAAGCAACAACTGAAAGAAGCTGTGGTTCAAATCTGGAAAAGCATAACATATGTTTGGTGATTTCAGTGGAATGCAGATTGTAGATTGTTGCAGTAATGGCAAGCAAGGTTCTTTCAAACAAATATTTAATGTTATTTAATTTAAAGCTTTTTGTTACTCTATATTTGCTCAACCAAACAATTAGGCGGTCTGATATAAAAGGTGGCATGTTTTAAATGCAAATATAAAGAAATAAAAATTAAATGTGAAGTTTACCATCTCATACTTCTTCTTATTCTTCTTCTTCTTCTTTTGGCTGCTCCCATAAGGGGTCTCCATACCACCCTGTCCTCTACATCTGCCTCTTTCACACCAACTAACCTGCATGTCTTCCCTCACCACATCCATGAACCTCCTCCTTGGCCTTCCTCTTTTCCTCCTTCCTGGTGGCTCCATCCTCAGCATTCTTCTACCAATATAACTCATGTCCCTCCTCTGCACATGTCCGAACCATCTCATTCTCGCTTCCCTCACCTTGTCACCAAAACATCCTACATTTCTAATCTTGTCCATACTTGTCACTCCCAACGAAAACCTTAACAACTTCAGCTCTGCTACCTCCAGCTCTGCCTCCTGTCTTTTACTCAATGCCACTGTCTCTAATCCATTACAACATCGCAGTTCTCACCACCGTCCTATAAACTTTTCCTTTCATTCCTGCAGATACCCTACTATCACAAATCACTCCTGTCACTCTTCTCCACCCACTCCACCCTGCCTGCACTCTTTTTTTCACTTCCCTAACACACTCTCCATTACTTTGCACTGTTGACCCCAGGTACCTAAACTCCTCCACCTTCTCCACCTCTTCTCCCTGCAACCGCACCACTTCACTGCCCTTCCTCTCATTCACACACATGTATTCTGTCTTACTCCTACTGACTTTCATTCCGGATACCTCCACCTCTTCAGGCTCTTCTCAACCTGCTCAATACTCTCATCACAAATCAAAATATCATTCGCAAACATCATAGTCCTGTCTGACCTTGTCCGTCAACCTGTCCATCACCACTGCAAACAGGAAAGGGCTCAGGGCATCCTTGATGCAGTCCGACCTTCACCTTGAACCAGTCTGTTGTTCATACTGCACACTTCACTGCTGTCACACTGTCCTCATACATGTCCTGCACCACCCTCACATACTTCTCTGACACACATGACTTCCTCATACAATTCCACAACTCCTCTCTCGGCACCCTGTCGTACGCTTTCTCTAAATCCACAAACACACAATGAACTCATTCTGATCTTCTCTATACTTATATATATAGTGCTCTTCCTCAGCATTAATCCATACTGTTGCTTACAGATGGTCACCTCTTCTCTTGGCCTGGCTTTCACTACTCTTTCCCATAACTTCATAGTGTGACTGATCAAATTTATTCCCCTGTAGTTACTGCAGGTCTGCATATCTTCCTTATTCTTAAAAAACAGTACAAGCACACTCTTTCTCCATTCCTCAGGCATCCTATCACCTTCCAAAATTTTGTTAAACAATCTGGTTAAAAACTCCACTGCCATCTCTCCTAAACATCTCCATGCTTCTACTGATATGCCATCCGGTCTAACCGACTTCTCAACACACTCTCCTCACTGGCCAACACATTTCCATCTCCATCCTTTATTGCTCAAACTTGCAGCACATCCTTCCCAGCTCGGTCCCTCTGCCTGGCCAATTGGTATAAATTATTTTCTCCTTCCTTAGTGTCCAACTTCTCATACAGCTCCTCATATGCCTTTTCCTTGGCTTTAGCCACATCCCTCTTTACCTGCTGCTGCATGTCCTTGTACAGTACCATCTCATACTTATATTTTGATATTAAACCCAAATGTTATCACCATTACGAAAAAAGTATTTTGCCCATATTATGTACATGTTGGAACTATTATTTCACATGCACACAACGGTATTCCATTTTGAAGTTAATTCGGTTATTATTATATTATAGTTATTATATATATTATTATTACAGCTATTAAAATAGTGCAAAGTACCTCTGACATAATATTATTATACTACTATAGGCTATAGTAGTTTTACTACATGGTACTATAACCGGAATAATTCACTGTCACATTGAACAAAGATTTATTAGTCATGTACAATTTCCACTTGTGGTACTTACTTGTGACACCCCACACACACTAGCACAAGGAGCATGGTTACTATGAAGGCTGAGGCAGCAGAGATGGCCCCCAGAACCAGCATTTTACCAAAAGGGAGGGCCAAAATATCCATGGAGGCCCAAGTCTTATGGAAAATATAAAACTTCTACACACCCCAAGCAGTATTGTGAACCTGTGAAAACAAAAATGAGGATGAAATAAAAACATAGTCTATGAAAAAAACATGTATTGTCATGTATATATTTATACAATACAGTGATTTACTGCTTCAGCATCTTTGTTGCATAAAATATTCACTATTCAACTACTTAGTGAAAACTTTTTTCAGTTACACTGCCATTTCACCTAAATCTGAAACTTTAGACTGTTTACTGTTAATTAAGATGTGTAACTGCATCGCTGGTTAAATAAAGTACCATGTTGCCAAATCTTCTAGAACAGCGTAAATGGAGCATACAACATTTATTTATGGTTCTTTGCACTGTTTATGTGTGCACATATTTTTGTGACCACAGAGAGGAAAAAAAGATGGGGAAAGGAGGTCATGCAAATGTAAAATCCAAGAAAAAGCTCTTTGAATGTTTATCTTTTTTTCTCTCTCTCCATATATCTCTCTCTCTCTCCCTGATACTGTCTTCATACTCACTGGAATCCAGAGACACTTAATGTTATTAATAAGAGGCTGGGAGTAGGAGAATGTCTATGCCAATTTAAACAAGGTCAATATCAGCAGACTGAGAGAAAGAGCAGGCTTACAAACAAACAACATAGAAGATGTAGCCAACAGGTGCACACAATATGGATCATACACACAGGATCTTTGTGTGTGATTCTCATATGCTGATTCTGTCTATATATATAAAAATATATATTAAAGCACTCAATCGATTGAAATATATAATCATGATTAATCGCATCTTCAAAAGTTAATTCTTGATTAATCACAACTAACTCACACATTTTTATGTTCTAAATGTAACTTATATATGTTATAGCTTCTAAATGTACCTTTTCAAATTTTTAATACTCCAATCAACATAGTCATGGACAAATATGGATGCTTTATGCAAATGTATTATTTGTGTGTGTGTGTGTGTGTGTGTGTGTGTGTGTGTGTGTGTGTGTGTGTGTGTGTGTGTATTAGATAGATAGATAGATAGATAGATAGATAGATAGATAGATAGATAGATAGATAGATAGATAGATAGATAGATATAACATTTCAAACTAAAACGTAAACACTGTACAGTGCATTACTTTTTTTTTCAATTTCTATTTATGTTTTAAATTATGATTTCTTTTTATTTATATATTTGAATTTGCATTTTGAAGTAATATGGTATTTAAATGGATTAAATAGGTTTAGTTTTCACAGATTTTTCTGTATGCAATTTCATCAATAATATTTTTACTTTTTCTTCAAAGGAAACAAATTACTTGTTCATTTGAGACCCGTCTTATTTTCTCATGTATATTTAGTATTGGTCTTTATTCAAGAAAAATTACTTCTTATACAATTACTTGAATAATCAATGAAATAATTAGTAGAATATTTGATTACTAAAATAATCAATAGCTGGAGGCCTATATATATATATATATATATATATATATATATATATATATATATATATATATATATATATATACAGTGAGGAAAATAAGTATTTGAACACCCTGCTATTTTGCAAGTTCTCCCACTTAGAAATCATGGAGGGGTCTGACATTGTCATCGTAGGTGCATGTCCACTGTGACACTGAAACATAATCTAAAAAAAAAAATCCAGAAATCACAATGTATGATTTTTTTAACTATTTATTTGTATGATACAGCTGCAAATAAGTATTTGAACACCTGAGAAAGTCAATGTTAATATTTGGTACAGTAGAGCCTTTGTTTGCAATTACAGAGGTCAAACGTTTCCTGTAGTTTTTCACCAGGTTTGCACACACTGCAGGAGGGATTTTGGCCCACTCCTCCACACAGATCTTCACTAGATCAGTCAGGTTTCTGGCCTGTCGCTGAGAAACACAGAGTTTGAGCTCCCTCCAAAGATTCTCTATTGAGTTTAGGTCTGGAGACTGGCTAGGCCATGCCAGAACCTTGATATGCTTTTTACAGAGCCACTCCTTGGTTATCCTGGCTGTGTGCTTCAGGTCATTGTCATGTTGGAAGACCCAGCCTCGACTCATCTTCAATGCTCTAACTGAGAGAAGGAGGTTGTTCCCCAAAATCTCGCAATACATGGCCCCGGTCATCCTCTCCTTAATACAGTGCAGTCGCCCTGTCCCATGTGCAGACAAACACCCCCAAAGCATGATGCTACCACCCCCATGCTTCACAGTAGGGATGGTGTTCTTGGGATGGTACTCATCATTCTTCTTCCTCCAAACACGTTTAGTGGAATTATGACCCAAAAGTTCTATTTTGGTCTCATCTAACCACATGACTTTCTCCCATTACTCCTCTGGATCATCCAAATGGTCATTGGCAAACTTAAGATGTGCCTGGAAATGTGCTGGTTTAAGCAGGGGAACCTTCCGTGCCATGCATGATTTCAAACCATGAC